>JBBMKD010000067.1:12425476-12436506 GCA_037834095.1 Argya squamiceps
GGCGGCCAATGGCGGGCGGCGGGGGTTTAAAGGGGGATTTAAGGCGCGGCGGTTTGAATTCAAACAGCTGCGGAGGGCCTGAGGTGGCGGGTCCGGGGTGAGCGCCGGGGCCCGGAGCCGTGCGGGGCTGGTATCGGTAAGGGATCGATATCCATAACGTGTGGTGATTGATAAGTGGCGCGAGACCTCCTGTGTGCCCCTCGCTGACCCCCGTTGGCTCTGTCTCGCCCGCAGCCGTACGTGCCGCTCCGGCGTTATGGATAGGGCCATGAAGGAGAACCACGCCGCCTACCCAGGCCGCGCTGGCAAGGTAAAGGTATGAAACACGCGGTTTGTTGTTCGTCTTCCTGAGCAGTTTTCTCTGCTGGATCGTTGGTCTCGATGCCTGCGAGTTTGCCATTAAAGTTCTGGTTCAGGGAGTGGGGGTTTTTAGTTTTTACTTGGTGAGTACGTTTCTCCCCATCACATATTAACTCCAGGTTTCAAATTAGTATTTTATCGTTCTGTAGCTTTCTCTTGGAGAAAACAGAGCCCAGAGCTGACTTTTTAAGTTATGAATACTATTAGCATATTTTATTATATGGGGAAATCCTCCTTAAGTATTTAAGAGCCTTTAAAGAGAAAGTGAGTGTATGTAATCAAGTTATTTTAGATGCAGTTTTTAAAAACAAGTACTGTGTTAATATCACTATTGATATACATGTGTAGCAATGCTCAAGATCACCCTGATTATGGTTTTTTTTTCATTTAGAAATACAGGTGCTTTTTCACTAATTTACATAAAACCACATAGGCCTGGTAAATTTTTGGAACAGCACAAGCAAAATTTCCTTCTCATCAACCACTCAATACACGATTGTTAGTGTTTCTGCTAAAGTGCTTTGTGTGGTTTTACCATCCTGAATATTCTGAATATCCCTAAAGATTCTGGTGCATCTGAATATCCATGGAGATCCTGCTGTGCTGCTGCTCAGTTAACACATTCTCATTTCTCTTTGAAGGTTGCAAATCCCATCGGGGATGTCCCCAAACGTGTCCCTGTGTCCCAGAATCCAGCCCAGGGCCGGTTACTGACCAGTGGAGCTCCAGCCCGTGTTCTGTGCCCTGCAAACTTCGCCCACAGAGTCCCTGCACCATCCCAAAAACCTGCACTGTCCACCCAAAAACTGCCCACCAACCAAACAGGCCAGCAGCTGCGACCCAAACTGACCCAGCAGGCCACTGTGAGACCCCAGGCTGCAAACAAGAGCAGTGAGAAACCTCCCCAGGCTGCAGCACCCGGTAATTCCGAGGATGAGTTACATGTTATCACAGCTGAGACCCTCCTAAAGCTGTTCCAGAGACAGTCCTGGAGGCACTTGGTTGTGTCTCCAAATAAAAGAGCAGCACATGGTTCATCTGGGGTGTTACTGCACCCTTCCTGTGAATTTATCTCTAAATTAACCAAACAGAGCTTAAATGGTGTTAAAAACTCCCAGGGTCTCAGTAGCCAGCTGGGAGTTAATGTAACTGGCACTCAGAGCTCACAGCTTTCCCAAGATTCATGTACAAGAATACTTTTGTTTGGGGAGGGGGAAAGAATTAATGGTTTTTTTCTTCTCAGAAAGCTTTTAAAATGACATTTTGCCAGCACTGTTTGTTTCCCAGCAGTCAGCTATGCTGGGTTGCTTAAAATGTCATTGAACGGATTCTAAAAGCTGCTTCAGGGGTTAAATTTGTTCCCATGTGTGTTTGTGGGTCTGGCTCATGAATTGATTTCCTTCTCTGTTCACAGCTAAAAACCCTGAAACAGAAAGCACCTCTAAACAGAAAACTGAAGAGAGTGCCAAGACGAAAACTGAAGAGACAAAAAAGAAAAGTGAAGAGACTAAAAAGTAAGTTTGATGCCTAAATTCTATCTAACTGAGCCCTGCTGGAGCTGCCTGGAGGCTGGTGACCCCCACACTTTGCAGACACAACACAGGGAAAGCTGCCTTTGACCTGATAATTGTCAGGAACAAGGACTGGCTGTAATCCAAAGAAAACTTGGGGCTAAATGCAGAGTAGCTCTTCCCGTGGAAGGACACTGATAGCTGCTGCCCCAGGCACGAGTTACACTCCTGAAAACAAAGCCTCCACCATCTGGGCAGGAGGCTGGAGTCTGATTTGGGATGAAACTGGGTTTGTTTATGGCAACTTTACATTGTTCTGCCATGCCCTGGTGATGTGTGTGGGTTAGGAGTATCTAAAGGAGCCCAGCTTGGTAAACAATCTTCATTTTGTAGTGGTGTGGTGGCTGCAAAAGCTTCAGGAAGGAAGATTCAGAACTTCCTTTGGAAAAATCTCAATGCCTTTATTCTCCTGGTGTTTTCTTAAAGACTAAAATCTAGTTTAGAGCACTAAGCATCTTTTGAACAGGAATGTTATAAACTGTTAATTTGAATCAAAGCCAACACAACCATTGAGCTTTTAACTTTTTTCTTGCAGAAGGCAATGGTCTCTTGATGACTTTGAGATTGGTCGTCCCCTGGGGAAAGGAAAATTTGGGAATGTGTACCTGGCACGTGAGAAACAGAGCAAGTTTATTCTGGCATTGAAAGTGCTCTTCAAAACACAGCTTGAGGAAGCTGGTGTGGAACATCAACTACGAAGGGAAGTGGAGATACAGTCTCATCTTAGGTAAGGTTTAGTGACTATTTACTGCTTTGTTTGCATCCAAATAACAAAGTTACCTTGATTATGATAATGTTTCTTCTTTTATGGTAAGATTTCTTTGTGTGTTGTGAGCTCAAGGAACAGGGATGAGCTGAAATTCCCATGCTTGCCTTGGGATGGGGGGAGCAGGAGAGGGAAATTAAAGCTTTTGGACAAACCCCTGCCTCAGAAGAACACTGAAATCTCTTTGCAGGCACCCCAACATCCTCAGATTATATGGCTACTTCCACGATGTGACAAGAGTCTACCTGATCCTGGAGCATGCCCCTCGTGGAGAAGTGTACAGGGAGCTTCAGAGGCTCACCAAGTTTGATGAGCAAAGAACTGCTACTGTAGGTTGTTCCAGCTTCCTCTCATCCCTCTGCAGGGCTGGAATTATCTGCAGGATAGAGCCAGCCCTGCAGATCAATGCTGGGGCAAACTGAGCTTCCTTAGCTGCTCCTTGGCATCTGGGCAGGGAAGAATTGGGAAGGCTTAGTGCTGTGCAGGAATTTATGTTCAGAATTGCTTAATATTGCAAGGCACAGCCTGTATTGCCAGGCTTCAAGGGTTAAGGGATAATTGCTTTAATTTAAAACTATCATTGTGGCTGAGAAAGGCTGTGCTGCAGCCAGATAAACTCAGCTGACAGTGATTGTGGCTTAAAGATTGTTCTTTGTGCACCCAGTACATCACAGAGCTTGCAGATGCCCTCTCCTACTGCCACTCCAAGCGTGTGATCCACAGGGACATCAAGCCAGAGAACTTGCTGCTTGGATCCAATGGAGAGTTAAAAATTGCTGACTTTGGGTGGTCTGTGCATGCTCCATCTTCCAGGTGAGAACTCAGTCTCTTGTGCACTGAAATCCCTCTGTAGTGTCAGTGTTTGTGTCACACAGCTGTGGGAGGGGAGGTATGTGGGGAATTCTTGAAATACTGGGGAAAAAGGGTTCTACAACAAAGGGAAAACAACAACAAAGATCCAACAGGCAGTTGGTGTTGCAGAGGAGTGTTGTTAGCTTGGGTTTTAGTTCAAAAAAAAAACAACCTCCCTTGCTGATCCTGGAAGGGAGGCTGGTGTAGGGTAACTGTGGTTCCTCAGATGACAAACCTGCACTTGGACTCAAACATGACACTGGCAGTTTGGTTATTTCTCAGAGAAGGGGAAATTGCACCTGACAAGGGAGGAACAGATTTGTTCTAGCAAGTGGGGTGAAGAAAGGAGCTAAGACTGACTGATGGCAGGGACTGAGACATTTTGAGGAGAAGTAGAAAATGTCCTGCTGGCTTTTCTTTCCCACCTGTCCTGGTGGTGCTGAGTCCATTCAGGTGGATTGCACTGAGGTACAGATGATTGCCAGCTTAGTTCTTATCTGCCTCTTGAAATACATCCTCTAATTATCTTAATCAATAATTAACTTGGACTTTTCTTCAGGAGAACAACTCTCTGTGGGACACTTGACTACCTGCCTCCCGAAATGATTGAGGGAAGAACACATGATGAGAAGGTGGATATCTGGAGTCTGGGAGTTCTGTGCTATGAATTCCTTGTAGGGAAACCACCTTTTGAAACACAAACCTCTCAAGAAACCTACAGAGCTATTTCCAGGGTAAGTTCCAGTGCTTATGTGGATTAGCTGGGTCATGCTTTTAGTACTGGAAAGGTTTCAGCAAACTGAAGTTTGAAGCATAATGGAAACAAACACAATATTGTACAAATACTTTCACAAGCAGTGAGAGTCTTAAAAGGTTTTTATCTTAAAAGGTGCACAGCCTGCAAGGTGTCACAGCTTTCAAGGTGTAACTTAGAGGTTGAGTAGAGCCCTTTGATTTTATCATTTTGTTGTTGCTAAAGAACTTTTTCATCATTTCAATGTCCTTTTTTTCCTTAGGTGGAATTCAAGTTTCCCCCATTTGTAACGGAAGGTGCCAGGGATTTAATTTCCAAGCTGCTGAAGCACAACCCCTTCCATCGGCTGCCCCTGAAGGACGTTCTCCTCCATCCCTGGATCACTGCAAACTCCACCAAGAGCCCCAGCAGCAGGAACAGTGATGGTGCTGCCCCATCCAAAACATAGTTTGAGGAGGGTGACTGGTGGGATCAACAACAAGAGCCTTGTACTGTGACTACTGTAATGCTTACAATAGGAGAAGCAGGTCTTGGAATCTAGTGGCAATTGGGATGTGCAAATCCTTGGGTTGGCTGGTGTCTTAAACTCGAATTGCAGCATAGAATTATTTGACTTCTAGCTGGAGCTTATGGAATATTTAATGTACTTGAAATCAGTTCCACGTGGGCCAGGTTTGCTGATGTAAGTATGAAGCTGTTGGAGGCTCTTGTGCTGAAAATGGTTCGTTGTTCCACCACGAGGAAGTTTGTTGTTCTGGTTGATGGAACAGTGCAATATCCTGGAGATGCCTGCTCCTCCCTCCCTGGGCTGCTCAGGGTGTCTTACCTGTGGTGTAACCTGCCACTGAGCGAGGGGAATGCTGCCTTCAAATGTTCTAAAAATGATGTGGTAATTTGTTTTGTCTCTAGTTTTAAATGTGAGCACTCGATTTGTAAAATAAAGACTTGTTATATTGCACCCAGCAGGGTGAGGTTCCTTGTGGCACTGCACAGCTGAACTCCTGCTCCTGGAGGTCAATTCCCAAAGTGTCATTCCCACCTCTGTCAAAAAGGAAGCTCCAAGTGCTGGCACCACTCCCACAATCCCAAATTAGGATTACAAGGTAAATACCAAACGTGTTGCTACTTAACCTGCTTGATTTATTGAGGGCTTGGCCTGCTCTGTCCTTTTTCCAACGAATTTATTCAAATATCTCCATCTGATAACATTTGCCAGCCCTTTCTCTCAGCAGTACTCTCAGATGATGTTATGCAACAACACCAGATTTATAAGACATTCCTTAAAAGGGGCCAAAGCTCAGGCTCCTTGCCAACAAAATCAAGACCAACTCATTTCCAGTAAAACACTTCAAGCAAACTAAGAGAAAGCAATTTATTGTCCTTTTAGAATAAGATTTTGCTATTTTACAAACTATTTTTAAAAAATGATTCTTCTGCAAGCAAGGATTCCAGAATTCAAAATAAATTCTTAATTTAAAATATACTTTGCAAAAAAAACTTCATCTAAACAAACTGCCAGTAGTTTATACAACCATGTAAGTAATCAGAATTCTGGCCATAATTTATATGAAGCTGTTTCTTTACAGCAAGAAAACTCTCCAGTTTAGTGCTGGTGCCTTCTACTGACTTTTAGGTATGTTTATTTTAAATTATTTCAGCTTTACATATGATTTTGAAAAAGAAACTTAGAATAATTTCTGAGAAGGAATATTCAAACTGAAGGAAACAAGGCTGCCTCAGAGTTATTTGGGAATTCTTATCCTTGGTCCATGTGAAACCTGGGACTTTCTGTGGGGGAAGGAGTTAAGGTGCAATTTAATGTTCTGGCTGAGGGGAGGCAAGAGGCTGCTCATAACAAGAAGTTGTTTGCTCCTCCTTTCCTCCCTCAACCAACTCTCATCAAAACTCCCCCCTTCCTTCCTCTCTATTCACTAAATTTTAGCAAAACTGAAAAGCATTGGGGGTATTTTCCTGCTATTTTACTTAAGTCAGTGTTCTGTATGACCAGATCTGTCAGAGCCACCTTGGGCTAGGTGCAAGCACAAAGATAATTCAGGAAAGAGCAGCAACAGGTCCCAAACAGCCCCAGCTCTCAGCCAAACCCTCACAGCAGCACAGCCTGAGCCCACAGCCCAGGCTCAGCCCAGGGTGACACTAATTTATCTGGTTTGGGATCAGCCTGCAGGGTAACTGGAAGGTGGAATGTGGATATCCACATCTGTCACTACATTCTAACACCACTGTCCCCCCTCATTGCTACATTTACCAGTCTCAGCACAAAGCAGGAATTCTTCCTGGGAAACTGGGACTGGGAATGTTTGAACTTCAGGTGCAGGTTTGAGTTTTACCCACAGAACAAAGCTACTGGGGTTAGTTTTAGGATAAAAAAAAAAAAGTTTCCAGTATAAAGCCAGAGTTCAAAATATTAAACCCCCCCAGGTTCTCTCTGCCTTGATGCTGTTTGGAGAATGCTCACACAGGTCATTGTGGTTACACTGATTTCAGTAGACTCAGGATTTCTTCTGACTCTACAGACATTTGAAAACCAAAAGGACTTTAGTAAAGCTGGCTCCCAGCCAGCACATTTTCAAGCAATAAAATCTTGGCCTATGGAAGCACTGCACATAGTTCAGAACAGCACTTCACTTATTGTGACTAAACCAATTATGAGTGCAATAATTAATTCTAAGGGTCCTCCTACTGGAATGAGTTCAGTGACTGTGCTGTAGTGCAAGGGCTGTAATAAAAGCTTCTTCTAGCAGAAGAAACACCCACCTGGCACTTTTGATTCCAATACAAACTCTTATCAAGGGAACTACCCATGGAGTGAGATGTTGTTTATTGTGCTGGGAAGAATCTCACAGTTTCTCAGCTACACAGTGATAAATGAATGTTATGACTGTTTTGAAAAGAAAAAAAAAGGCTCAAAAAGCTGGATCACAAAGACCCAGAGCTGTGCTCATTGTCAAGCACTGCTATTCCCACCTGAAGTGCAAACCACATCCCGTTTGAACAGGTTTTTCCTAAGAACAAGTGACAAAAGGGAAAGGAGACAAAGACAGCACTTTTCACACTGACATTTACCTGAACAAACAAGTAAGAAACCCAAGCCGAGATCAACCTGAACCCAAAAAAAAGTCTTTTAGAAGAAACTTTTCACCTGCAGAGCCCCGTGGAGGACAGAGAGGCAGGCAGGGCTCAGGGGTTGGAGGCAGGGGGGGGTTTGAAGACGCCAACCTTGCGGCAGTAGCGCACCAGGAGGGGCACGGCCACCACGGTGATGCTGATGCGCACGGGGGCGAAGAGCTTGTGCACGGCGTAGGCCAGCACGAAGGTGCTGGTGCCAGCTGCCATCCTGGACTGCAGAGAGGCTTCACTGAAGCCCAGCTTGAACAGCACTGCACTCATGTCCACGCCACTGCAGGAACAGGAGACATCACTTTAGGTTAAACTCAAAAAATGCAAAGTGTTGTTTTATTGTTCATGGAATTTAACGTGTCTCGATCCCTACTCGGCCTTCAGAGAGGAAATTTATCTGCAAAGTAATTCTTTAAAAGTTACAGTGGATTTGTGTTGGAATTTTGGAATTTCATCTTCAAATTTGACATCAAACTCCATTCTGTGGCTTGGGGAAATTTATCACCGAAGCACAGACCACTGCAAACCAGATGAGGTACTGTTTTCTTGTTCAGGGAATTTAACGTGTGTCAATCCCTACTCGGCCTTCAGAGAGGAAATTCACCTGCAAAGGAATTCTTAGAAAGTTACAGTGGATTTGTGTTGGAATTGTGGAATTTCATCTTCAAATTTGACATCAAACTCTATTCTGTGCCTTGGGGAAATTTATCACCTAAGCACAGACCAATGTGAACCAGATGAGGTACTTGTCAGGCTTAGTGTTCTAACACAGGTCTACAAAATGACAAATTATCTAAGCAAGTGAAGTGTTGAGGATCTCAAACAGGCATTATCCACCAAATTTATTAATATAGACTTAGTAGATTTCATCAGAAATTCAACCATACCTAAAGGAAAAAAGATGTCACCCTGTGCTACCACAATGTAGTAAATAGGAGAAATCAGGCATTCATGTATTCCCACTGGAGTCAGGGAGAAGCAGCAGGGAATGGTTGGGGTAAGAACACATTCCCCTGTCTCCCCACCTGGAATACCTCCTGTGACTGATGCATTCCCACAGAGCCACACACACAATTCCCCACCTGACTCCTGCACTGCTCTCTCACATTTTCACTCTGATCCTGTTCTAGTGCCTGTTATTTTCTGCAGTTCAACTGCACAAACTGTGTTCAACACCCAGAAGAACACGTTTATCTCTAAGCCCCAGCACTTCTGCATGGCTCTATCTCTCCAGACCAAGCAAGAACAAAAGCTATCTGCAAAACAAGTACATTTTCTGCCTGGTCAGTTATGTTGGTGCTGTGTCTGCTGTTTTCCCTGCTGATGACCAAAATGACCATGTTACAACTCTCCTGTCTCATGCCTGATGGGAGATCAGGTCCATTTATGGACCCATCCACGCTCAAAATTCAGGAGGTAACTATAAATCCAATAGGCATAAAGTGCCTGTCTCATGCCAGAGATATGCACAGTATAAATGTATTTCACTCTTACCATACCTAAAGGTGACAGACAGCTGTACAAACCTCACCTTGACACAGCCAGGTAGAAGATTCCCAGAGATACTAAAGAAATTCCAATGTGGAAAGAAACCCCGACAGCACCATATTCTTTAAAAACTTGTTTCAGCTGCTGGGACTTGTTGAGTTTCTTGTTTTCAGCACTGGGATCAGTGGCTGTCTTTTTGAGGGGTTCAGCTGCATCCTAAAAAGAGAACAATTTAAAGCATTTCTTAGCATTACACACAAGATCATGTTCCAGTTACCTGAAATAATGAAGGAAGTGTCTTGCACACAGAATGATTTGGGAAGACAGTAACTCACTTCTTCTTTTCCACATCAGCACAGCAGATGCTGTGGCAGAGGCCAGACAAGCTCCCTTCTCCCAGCTACTCCTGTCAAAGGAATGCACCGAGCTGGCTGCAAACTCTTACACAATTCAGGTTTCATAATTAAAACCAGATTTTTCGATCCAAACGTGTGCCAAGGCACACCCACACAGCTGCTGGGGCCATGAGGCTGAGGTGTGAGAGCTATTTGCTCAGCTTTACCCTGTGAATCCCTGCAGCACAGCTTTTTGTTCCAGCACTGCAAACCCACCTGGTACCACTCAATAACAGCTAAATGATGGAAGAGATCCAACGTTAAAATTCTATAAACCACCATTAATGGATGAGCTGATCAAAGGCAGAACTGCAACTGTTGACAGCAACAAGCAACTCTGTTACCACGGTGTAGACAACAAGGGCAGGGACATGCCAGGGCTGGTGTCAAGAGCCCAACAACACTAAAAACGTTTGTCACAGCAGAAGTCATCGACAGATTTTTATTTGAGTACGTTTTAAATGCAGAACTTCATACTAAGAACTTCATACTAAGCCATATCCCAATGCAATCTGAGCAGAAATCAAAGGAGGGCAGCTGTGTTGGTAGCAATAAGGCAGCCCGTGGAAACCCCCCCATGCTGGCCAAAGAAATACTGACAGGAAGAAAACATTTCCACAAAAACCTCAGGATTTGTTTCTAATTAGTCAGCAATAGTCAGGAAGAATTAGAGGAGTCCTTTCTTTCCAGCCGAGCTCAGCAGCAGTGGTGACAATGTGACAGCCACCACGGGGACAGGTACAGCCACGAGGTGCCTGCCACCACTGTCCCACTGTGGTTTCAAGGCACACAAATTAGAAGAAAAATATTCTTGATTAATTCTTGGACTTATTAAAGTTGCTAATTAGCATACAAGACAGTCTTGCAACCCTCATGGTAAGCATACTACCCACCCAAACCCTAAACCCCCCCTTTGTTTGCTGTTTTTCTCCTTTGTAATTATTTGTGTTACTTTGTATTTAATTTTGACAGGAAGTCATACACATACAGAAACAGGAAATTGTGTAGCTCAGCTTATCCTGATTCTTGTAGTTTTAAAATTTTCAAGCATAATGGATAATTTTAAATGTTTCTTTTGTGGCTCATGAGCTATGAGTCTTACAGATGGATCATCAGGACTGAAAAATTGCTTCTGATCTCCCAAGTCCGTTCCAATTCGCCCATATTCGCAGGCTCACATACCAGGAATGGTGTTGAAGCAAAATGTAAAAAAATAACCACTCCAACAGACATTATTTGGAGTACCCAGGGCAGTAATGTATGGAATAATGTCCCGCTTAGCAAGTAAAGCTGCTGCCTATTTCCATGTCACTCTGTGACAACATTTCAGATAAAAGCCGATTTTACTCGTATCATTCCGGCGATTTAAAGCATGAAAACCCCTCTAAAACACTTCGCAACGAGGCAGGAGAAACCACCCTGCAGAAATTAAACTGCAGAAAGCTCACAGCGACAACGTGCCCAGCAGCAGGTGCAAACCCGGGACAAACACGATTGATCGATCCCACGGGGATGGGACAGGGGGCGGAGGTGAAGATACCCCCACAAAACAAACAAACAAACAAACAAAAACAAAACAAACAAAAACCCCCTTAAAGACACCCCCAAAAAGCCGAGGAGCACTTTGAGATGGGGGCGTTTGGCCCCTCAGCCCTCACGTACCTTGGCGTTGTGGCGGAGCGGGCCCGGCGCCGGCGGGAGCGCGG
>JBBMKD010000067.1:12436526-12496248 GCA_037834095.1 Argya squamiceps
AGCGACGGGGACAGCAGTGGCGACAGCACCGGGGACAGGCGGCACAGGCGGTACATGGCGGCACCGCCGGCACACGGCAGCGGCCCGGCCCCCCGAGCGGCATGACGGGCCGGGCACACGCCCCGACCGCCTCCTTAAAGCCGCAGCGTTCGCCTTCGTGAGGTGCCCGTGTCTCCTCACGCCAGCATGGCATTGGGCACTTCCCACCCTCCCCAACCTCACTGCCAAGAATTTCGTCCTAAAGTCCAGTTTAATTCTTCCCTCTTTCATTTTGAAGTAATTTCCCCTCATCATGTCTCTCCAGGCACAAAGATATATACAGAAAATCCTGGGTTGGACTGGACCCACAAGGATGGTCCAGTCCAGCTCTGCACAGGACACCCCAAGGATCCCCAACAAACGAGAGGGATAATTCTTCATAATTCCTCAGGAACTGGAGTGACAGGGCAAGGGGGAATGCCTTCAAATGTAGAGAGGGGAAATTCACACCCCAGCAACCCCACCCTGGACATCCCTGGGTGTCCAAACTCTCCCTGAAGCTCTGCACCCTGGGGCCATGCCAATTCCCTGGGCAGCCTGGGCAGTGCCCAGCACCCTCTGGGGGAAAAACATTTCCCAAAATCCAACCTAACCCTCCCCAGCACAGCTCCAGCCGTTCCCTGAGTCCTGAAACAAGTGCAGCACCTTACACGTGGCCGTGCTGAACTTCACCAGGTTCACACAGTCTCTTCTCTGAACCTTTCCAGGTCACTCGATGCCAACCCATTCCTCCAGTGTGTGACCATGGGACTGTCAGCAAACTTGCAGAGCTGCCCTCATAACTGTGATCACAAGGGTTTCATCCCTGCATTTGTCCGAAATGGCTGACACGGCTGCTCATGGCAGGGTGAAGGGTGAATATCCCTAAAACTACCCGCCAAGCCCCAGCAATAAAATCCTGCTGTCTCCCAGCTGTGAAGCCTTTCCTCTTCAGGCATGCTGTGTTTGTGTTTCCGCAGCCCTGTGGGCACACAGGACTGAGGACAATGCGAGAGCTGTGTGGGATAAATAGGATGGATAAATAGGATGGGTTCCCTCTGGAAGAACTCTCAGTTCAGGAGCACAGAGCAGAGTTTCCCAGGGCAGCACAGAGTTGTGCAGTGCTGTGGGTGGCTCTTGTTGAGTGCAAGGCACCACAGAGCAGATGGGGTTCAGGGAGCATCTCAGGGGAAGAGAGGCAGAGAGCTTTTCTTGTAGTGAAATGATCTGTTCTGTCTCAACAGCACTGCCAGTTCCAGGGCTTTACACTGCCTGTGGTGCTTGCTTGATAAATCCAGCCCTTCTCTGAATGCTTTGGAGAAGAATAGTTTCTCAGAACACAATTTCAATGGTTATTACTGCTCCAAAGCAGTTTGCTATGTGCTTTCTGTGATTGTTTACACACCAACACCGCCAGAGCAGACAGATGATATTGGCGTGGCAGAGCTCTGAGCAGAGCACACTACAACTCTGTCCTTTTTCTTCCTGAATAATTAAAAAACCCCAGGAGTTCATTCTGGTCTCAGTAAAGGAGATGTCAGTGGCAGCTCTGGGCTCTGCACAGGGACACTGTGTCTGTCTGGCAGATCCATCAGAGCCCTTGTGGGACACACACCACGGAGCTGCCCTGCTGTGACAGACGTGTTGCTGCTGCTGCTGGACATCCCAAAATCCTGGGCAAGTGCAGAAAAGAGCAGGAGGTCACTTAATGAGGCGTGGAAGCATTAGGGCTGGCAGTCGTATATGCACAGCCTGGCTGTCTGCTGCCTCCAAATCTCAGTGGGAGGTTTTCCTTGGAAGCAGGAAGGAACAATATGATCAGTACCCAGTGAAAAAGGAGCAAACACCCAAGCTGGAGGCACTTTAATGTGAACATGGTTTATAAGTGCAGGGAAAAAGACATTAGCTCTGTCCTGCTCATTGTAACTAAAACAAAGGGGTGAAGGTTTCAGAAACAGCTCAAGAAAAGGCTTCTGCACAGACACACGTATTTACAGAAACATCTCAAAATGTTTTGGTGTCTACATTAAATATAAGAGAAACTGAAAAAAGGATGCTGCAAAATGTTAAAAAACACCCAGACCTCAACAGTGTGTTCTGCAGTCCTGAAACAAGAGCATGGGGTGTGCAGATGTGAACCCCAATTCCAGATGGTTCAGGGATGTGTTATTTAAAAATAAACCTAAATTACTGACGCACTTTATCATGCTCTGTCTGAACCCCTGTTCCATCTCTCAGCCTGTCTCTACGTAGATATTGCTCTTATTTTCCATTTGCAATTTTCCAGCAGCCAGAGAGTGCTGCTCTGGTTTTGTGTTATTTGTGTTATTGCAGTCAGTGTTTATCATCAGTAAGAGGAAAGCTGGGAGTTGAGCTGAGAGCTCTTGAAGAGGCAGTGGGTATAATGTCACCAGGAGATGCATTTGAATTCCTGTGAGGCAAAGACTTTTCCATAATGACCATTCTCTGTAATTTGTCAGAAAGGTTTGTCATGTTTTTGTCAGAATGTGTATAATGTAGTAACATAGGAGGTGCTCTTTATCAAGGCATCTATTATAAACCTCTTAGATGACAATTTCCCCTCCATAATTTGACTTTCTGAAGTCAAAATCGCTCTTGGTTTGACAGCGCTTTCAGAACAGTGGCAAAGCTGAAGTGTGCTCTGATGTACAATTTCTGTAACCAGAAATCCAGGATGCAGAGCTGTTCATTTTGTGGTTTGCTGGGAGTCCAAGCTAAATGCAACCACTGATGCCTGTGGGACTCTGCAACGAGCTGGTTTAGGAGTTAAATCCATTTGCAGGGATAAATGTGATCAGTAATTCAGTAACAGCTTGGGAAAATGTCTCAACCAAACTACAAGGATGTTTTGATGATGAAGAAATCTTAGAAGTCTGCTAAGTTTTCTAAATTGCATGAGAGCAGATTCATTACACGTTTTTCAAATGATCTAATCTACAAATAATTCAGGGGCTGTGAATGTGCTGGTACCAAAATTTAATGCCTTCTAATGGACACGTAGGAATTGGTTCCTGTGTGGGAGTGGGAGGCAATTTCTTCTTCGTGCTGGAAGCTGTGCCATTTAGCATTATTACAAATGTAGTAATGTCATGCATATAAATGTAATGAGAGGAGCTACGAACTGATCATGAACCTCATTTAGAGCAGGAGCAAAGGTAAATTTTTTCATATTACAGTAAATTAAGGGCATGGTATGTGAACTAGTTTTAAGTGGCCCTGTTCTTTAGTACACTGGCTTTTTCACATCGTGTTCCAAGAGTGTTTGAATCATGATGATGAGATAATGGGGCTAGTTGATAAGTTGAGTAAGAATAAAAATGATACCAGGAAAGGAATATCCATATGCACATTTATTAGTGAAGTTCTGGGTCACAGATCCTGGAGTAAATACAATCAGCTTTCAGGGACATCTTCCTTCTCAAGCCAAACCGGCAGGAAGTCATTAAATCTTGGTATCTTCTATTCAAATGGGAGAAGACTGCAGTGCCAGGATTGCTAAATCCAACGAAAGGCAGCCCAGATATTTTCACCTTTAAGAGGACTTCAGAGCAAGAAAAAATTCTAAACAGGACAGCAAAGAAGGAATTACTAGTTCATTTACGTGGAAATCCTTGAAGAATGGGGCTGTGTGGGCCAGTCCTGGAGATTTGTGGGAATCTGTGATTGTCCAAGCAAGAGGAACTGCGGGTTTAATTCAAATCCTCCTTAAGCAGGGAATTTATGTGATGACTCAGGGGAGCCTCTGCACAAAGGGGAATTTCCCCTACTCAGCACGTCTTGCTGTTTAACCCCCTAGTCTGGCTGGGCAAAAAGAGGTGTAAAGTCAAAATAGAAGAAAATAGAAGTGAGAATATCCATATTGCTCGTGTTGAAGGGCTGATTCCCTGTGTGAGGGAGCAAACTGGTCCTGCTGAGCAGTGAGGCTCACTCCCTTTCTGTGGAGGAAGCAGAATTCTTTCAGCATCTTTGTCTCTTTGTCACCGAAGCTGCGGGAAAAACAAAACCCCTCCGACAATATTTTTAGTGTTAAAGAATCAAAGCATTACTTTATTTCTGGCCAGGATATTGTTCTAGCCAGGAATGTATCACAGAAATCATTTCATCTACACATAGCCCGGGCATGCAGAGAAAATAATTCTGTGACACGCGGATTTTACTGGATTTTTCACAAATTTTATGCAGTCAAAACACACCGAGATTCATGAGTTCAATGTTCATTGGTTCTAAGTTACGTAGTTCTTAGTGTTTGGTTTCCTATCACTTACAGATCGCTTCTGATGCTAATTAGGTCCCCATTCTTATCTCTCCTTTCCCAGACCAGGTGTCTGCCACCACCCCAGGGGTGTTGTTTGGAGTTCATGGTTCATTAATAGTCCTTGATGGATGTTATCCTGAGGATCTTCTGAGTCAATGCCCATGGAAAGAAACTCTGAATTCCCTTCCCCCGGGGTAAAAGCGAACATAGGTTGGACTTGATGATATCCAAAGTCTTTTCCGACCTCGTTCGTTCTGTGATTTTGTGAAAACTGACTAAAGTTATAAAATAAATTAAAAAAAAATTAAACGCGGGGGGGTTTTTTGGTTTTTTTGGTTGTTTTTGGTTTTTTGGGTTTTTTTTGGTTGTTTTTGGTTTTTTGGGGTTTTTTGGGGGTTTTTTGTTTTTTGTTTTTTTCCCAACACCTTGGTTGACACAAGGCAGCAGCCTCAATTCTCCTCTCCCCAAGATCCTCGGCAGCGATCCTCTGATGAGCTGATTTTCCATTCGGCTGGTGTGATGTGCAGCCGTTTGGGTGTGTGTGGGTGCAAATCACGTCCCGCCGGGTGTGGGATTGATAGCCCAGCAAAGCAGGGAGGTTATTTCCCCTCAGCTGGGATCAGCTGAACCACAGCAGTGACAGCAGAAACCTCTTCCTTGGCACCCACCGTGTGTCACCCTCACGGGGTGGCTCAGCTCCGTGTCCAAACAGCTCCTTCTGCCCTGGGAGCTCTCAGGGTACATAAAACTGTCACAGAAGCGCTGGCAGCTCTCACCGTGCTGTAATCATTCACTTGGGTCACCTTGGAGGAGCAATAATTGCTGTAACCATTGCTGGTCATGGACCCATTCCCCTTTGGAACACAGGCTTTAACATAAACACATTTTTTTGGTACCCAGCAAAGTTTGCATCACTCATGGCTGTGAAGAATTTATCATCTTCTACCCTTAGATTGATATTTATGTTGCAGAGAAGTGCAAACAGTCATTCCTGTACCGGGGGTTTGGCATTTGGAGAAGATTTTTGATGGTTATTTATTTATCATTCAGTGCAGCCCACTCTATTTGTCATTCAGTGCAGCCCACTCCGAGGAGAGGTGTCTGCTCCAGACCTGCACCTCTAGAAAAGACCTTTCAAACTTCTACTGCAGATGAAGTCCAGCAAAAGTGCAGTGCCTTGGCTGATAACGAAACACAGAAAGGCTGCAAATGATGCTGCTTGCTGAGTTTTAACATCTCATGATGAGCATTTAACATCTCCTGCCACTGACATGGGCAAAGTGGTATTTTGTGAAGTGAAAAATCACGGGGCCAAATCTGGGAGCTGAGTGTTTAAGCTGCTTTGCTTCCTCAACGTGTTTCCCACCTCATCTGATTCCCATGGACCTTCCAATTTGCACAAAGATTCTTCTTTAAATTTAAAAAATTTCTTATTTTTAGATTTAATTTTTGATTCCTCTCACTACTGATGATAATTTAGCTTCATGAGAACTTAAGAAAAATTAGGCAAGAGATGTTCCAGGCAATTGGGGAAGAGATTGTCCAAGGCCAGGTTGGACGGGGCTTGGAGCAACTTAGGATAGTGGGAAGTGTCCCTACCCCTGGAACTGGATGATCTTAAAAATCCCCTCCAACCCAAACCACTCTATGCGGTCTCTATTTGTTTTTCTAAATGTTCAGCAATTTCAGATTGTTTTCACGGTATAAAAGCCAGTTGTTCTCTTCTCCTTCAGGCTTGAAAGCTGTGTAAATAGCTGATAACATCCTCTTGTAGCAGCCCATGACTCGCATTCCCAAGGGCAGATTTTCCTGCTCTTTGCTCCTTACCGATATTGCTGTGAAGCCAATTGTCAGTCCATTTAGACGGAACAAGGAACAGCCAAGGCCACATTCCCTCTTTTTCCACCTCTCACTGCATAATGCCGTAATGAAATTCTGGTCAGACGGTTCAGCGCAATGCAATATTCAATCTGTACTCAGAAAAGGCTGCTGTGAATTACCGGGCACGGTGATTAGCCCCTGTTTGTCCGAGGGTATTGGAAATTGTTGCCACATCTTGCAGGTGGCTGTGCTGGGACTTGGCCTTCGGGAGGAGTGACGCACACTCTGTGCTCAAGGCATGGAATGGGAACAGACAACTTTGCACAAGTTGGGACTGGCCGTCAGGAAAAAAACACATACACTGCCCTAAAGCAGGGGAAAGGGACTGAGGGGTCCTCAAATCCTGCTGATTTTATGTTCAGCAGAGGAACAAACACTGGGACACGTCTTTGGGAGGAGTGACACACAGCTCTGTGCTCAAGGCATGGAAGGGAACAGACAACTTTGCTTTGCACAACAGCTCCTGGTGGGACTGGCCATCAGGAAAATCCCACCTGTGAACTGCCCTAAAGCAGGAGAAAGGGACCAAGGGGTCCTCAAATCCTGCTGGCTCTATGCTCAGCAGAGGAACAAACAGCAAGAGAGTTTTGCAGAAGGGGAGGTCCCCATGCTTGCACCTCATCTCTGTTCCTGCATCTGACAGAGAGGAGGTTTGGTGGGATGTTAGAAATAATTTCTTGCCTGTGAGGGTGGGCAGGCCCTGGCACAGGGTGCCCAGAGAAGCTGTGGCTGCCCCTGGATCCCTGGCAGTGCCCAAGGCCAGGTTGGACATTGGGGCTTGGAGCAGCCTGGGACAGTGGGAGGTGTCCCTGCCATGGCAGGGGGTGGTCTTTGAGTTCCAACCCAAACCATTCCATGTTTTTCTGATTCTAACTATCCTGACATCAGCAGAAGTGCCTTCTTTTGATGTCTGTTTCTGCTCTTGTTTTGAGCCAGAATATGAGACACACCAAAAATCGTAACTACTTGAATAACCAAACTTTAAATAGTGATAATATTGCATCTATACAGGCATTTCATAGACGTGAATAGCTTATAATGAGCCCATAGCTAAGGAAAAATATCAATTACAGCCACAGCTATAAGCAGCTTTTTGGTCTGCTGATCTTTCTAACATTTAACAATGGGGGAACATTCTTTTAAAGCATCTAACCTATCATTTGTAAAATATTTATGTCACATTTTCAAGTGTGAATTGCTGAAGTAGAACCACTATAAATACAGCCATTGTGCCTGAGGTTGTCAGCTTTGAGATCTTACAAAATCAGGAGCCTTTTCTGTGGCTCTGTGCCTGTGATGCCCTGTTCCCAGCTGTGTTACAGTGCCAGGAGTGCCTGGTTCTGATCTTGCTGTGTGATTATTGTATGTGGTGATTATTGTATGATCTCAGGAGGAGGAAAGAGCTGCTCTGTGGCTCCGGGAGTGTGACCACCCTGTGCCTTGCTGTGTTCTCTGTGTCACCCTGGCACAGGCACCCATCCCTCACGTTGGGTGTGAACAGAGATGTTCTGTCCGTGTCAGTGAAATCCTTTAACATATCTGACACTTTGAGAACAGGCACTGCAGGAACTTGTTCAAGGCCAGACTCCAATCTGGAAGACTTTGTCGAATTCTCTGCAGGAAGGCAGAGTGATGTTGCTGATGGGTATTTCTGCCCTGCCAGGCACCTGCCTTACATCCTTCAGTCAATGGATGGCACTGCTGGCTTTTCACAGCTGGGCTCGTTTGGGGAGCTGCTGCTGAAGTGTATTTCTGACTCAGTGCTGGGTTTAAAACCACGCCGGTGGGAAAGGGCTGCAGCAGCCGTGGTGCAGACAGCTCCCCTGGAACAGGGATGGAGCAGAGCCCTGGGGGTCTGCCAGGGGCTGTAACTGGGAACCAGGCAGCTCTCAGTCCTCACTTCTCAGTCCTCAGTCCTCAGTCCTCAGTCCTCACTCCTCACTCCTCACTCCTCACTCTTTTTGGGAGCAAGGCTTGCCGTGCCTCAGCTGGGTGTGCACACACAAGAGGGGGATTTGGTTTTTGAGAAGGTCTAAAGCACATTTTGCTGATGGGAGCTCAACCTGCTTGGGCTCAGCCTGGAGCCACTGCCAAGTGTGAGCAGATCTGCTGGGAAGATCATGGAATCACATTAGAGAATCATGGATTGATTTGGATTGGAAAGGATCTTAAAGCCCATTCCACCCCTGCCATGGCAGGGACACTTTCCACTGTTCCAGGCTGCTCCAACCCCAATGTCCAGCCTGGCCTTGGGCACTTCCAGGGATCCAGGGACAGCCACAGCTTCTCTGGGCACTCTGTGCCAGGGCCTGCCCACCCTCACAAAGAGGAGTTTCTTCCCAATATCCCATTATTCATAATTTCTTATTATTAATGAATAACACATTCTTCATTATTTCTTGTCCTATGGGATAGTGCGTGAGAATTCACTTATTATTCATGGATTTAGCAACTTTATTGGTTTGTCACAGACTACTCGCTTGAGCTTGCTGAGGTAAATTCTTAATTACTCTGTTGTGATCCTAGAGTTGGTAAAATGGGAAAGAAGAGCAAGGAGATAGAGTAATGTCAATTTAAAAGGGGAATCAGAAAGGAGAGCTGAAAAATTGAAAGCTATAAGGACCTTGAATGTTTTACAAACTTTATTAAGTGTTCAAAGCAAAGAAGAAATGGAAAAAGTGGAAGGGGAAGGTTAGAGGAAAAGCCCTCTGTGAACAGATCTTCTTTTTCCAGGAGCCTGAATAAGTCCTAAAAAATAACCCAGTTCCAAAAGAAACTCAAGCTGCAAACACTCTTGTTTTGGCTGGGTGCAGCTCAGTGACACGAGGAGTGCTGCAATTATAAAGTGGATGTAAATGAGAGTGATCTGTGCCTTAATTACCAGCCAGCCACAACAGCAGATCCAGCCCCGTGGAAACCCCAAGTGGTTTCTCTGGTGTCTCACCCCACAGACTAATTGGTCACTTGCCTTCTAGAAATGCTTTCAGGATAATTAAGAAAAATAATAAATTGGGAGAATATTCTGCTTCTAATTGGGTGTCAGATGTATTAAACCCTTGAAAAACGGGAGGTTTTGCTAATAACCAGAAACTCTCAGCTTTCTCTGGTGCTGCCTGCTTTGTTCTGAGTTGCTTGTGGAATAATCAGGTTTTAATGGATGTGACATTCACCAAGAGGCTTTGGTTTGGGAGAAGTTCTGCTGCTGCCAATGTGGGAATGAATTTTGCTGGCCTGAAAGGAACAAATTCCTCTTTTGGCGTTGCAAAACCCAATTTTGCCTGTTATTTGAAAAGCTTTCAGCTGCCTCTGACAGTACTGCAGGCAAAGTAATTGTACTGGAGAAAAAAGGCCTAAAATATACATTGTCTGCTTCAAACTTCTCTGGGTTAAGCAGCTCTGTTTTCTGCTAGCTTGTGAAATAAATAAACATCAGTATGCTGGGAATGGACCTCAGGAATTTAGCTTATTGATGCAGCCTTTGGCATCTGGAGCTCCTGGATGGTGCTTGAACCCACAAACATCAGGCATGTGCTTGTGAGTGGTTTCCATGGAAATAACATTAAAAGCTATTTAAAGAATGGAAGAAAAAAATGTACACATCTTTTATGGATTTTTACGCCAAAATAATTGATTCTAAAAGCTGGTGTGAAGCAGTTCACACTCTGATGCAATGAGGCCCAGAGCTGTTTCATTCTGGTTTTGTGAGGGGTGAAGTGTTTCTAAATGCTCGTGACAGGAAAATACAGTGCAGGCAGAAGTTACATGAGCATTTATAATTCTGTTTTATCTTCACTTTACTTGTAGAGGAACAGCACACTGATGAACATGGCAGCCTTTTGTAAGCCAGTATTTAATGTCAGTATTTAATTCTCAGGGAGCAGAAAGGGCTTGGGCTTAGTTCAGATTCTTTCTTATTTTTTTGTTTTCAGGATAAACTCAAGAATTTAGGAGGAAGTGATGAACTCTTTGGTCCATTTTGAAGTTGAGGAGATGGCACTGAAGTGACAAAGCAGAGCATGAAGAGACCCCAGAATCATAATCTGGTATGAAAATAGTGAAAAAAGGAAGAAACTAGCTTGGAAAACCCCTCTGACTTCCCTGGGTAACTGCAGGGGCAGGGAAGGGAAAGGAGAGTAGGAAGGGAGACAAAGTGAATTGAGAAGCAGAATCCCAGAACAGCTGCCAGGGAGTAGTGGCTACAGAAAATGTCCATTATTAATGCAACAAGAAACTGCCTGGGCAGTGTCCTTTGTTGCTCCAGTGTGACATCACCACCAGGCCTGGAGATGATGAAATTAATAGAAACTGGGGATGTTAATTAAGAGCCAGGCCAGCTGTCCTCCAGCTGTGATACCTGAGTAGATTTTCTCACCCTCCAGTGGCAGACAGGAATTTTTAGCAGCTGATAGACCCCAGATCAATAACTTACATAAAGCAGCTCCTGAGTCACCTACAACAAGTTTACACATGTGAAATTGGGAAGACAAAGTCTGGAGCTTGTGCTATTCTGGAATGGCAGAGCGGGGGAGGTTGAGGGGGCTCAGAGTGGCTCCTCTGGTGCAGTTCTTCTCTCCATTCTCCCAGAGTTTCTCCTGGAATAGGATTTCTGTGGGTCTGATATTTCTGGGGCTGAGAGATTTTAACCTGCTGGCAGCTGCTGACTTTTTCCCAAGGAAAAATTTCCCAAGAAAGCTTCTTCTCAAGACAATCCTGGCAAACAACTCTCCTTTCTCAGAACAATCTTTCTGGTGTTTTGCTGTTTCTCTGGTTTAACCCATGGCATTAGAGAGGTGTCGTTCCTATTCACCAACCATGTTCAGTCTGTGTGGGAACTCCTTATAAAAGGTAGTAAAAATGAAACAATAAAAGCCTTTTTTCTCTCCTCTTTGCCTTCTGAAATATTTAGAGTCTTTCATCTTTCTTTTGTGTCCTACAACAACAGATTTCTCCCCAGGTGTCTCCCACAGCTGTTTCTCTCGGTGACCCTGTTTTACACCACAAGGACACAGACTCTGAGCTTCAGAAGGCTGAAAATGACTCCTTTATTTTTGGGATGTGTTTCCCTTTTATACGATTTTACACAGACCAATCTGATTGGTGACACAAAGACAAACCTCTTCAATCACATTGGTCAGAGCAGAGGGACATCAAGAAGTCCCTCCTAGGAAAAGGAATGAATAACAAAGGCACAGTTACAAAAACATTTCTTTTGTTTGCAGAAAATTCCCTGGGAAAAGACTTTCAGAAAACCAAAACACCTCAGGCACGGAACCAGGGCTACATCTCAGAACCAGATGTTGTCCCCAGGAGTCTCCACAGCTGTTTCTCCTGGAGCCAGATGTTGTCCCCCGGTGCAGAGGGGCAGCCCAGGCTCCCCTTGTGCCACTCTGGCAGCATCTCCTGCCTCCTCCTCTGACCTGCTCTGCCCCGAGCAGCACCAGCAGCCTGGAACTGGAATTTCTCTCCTTTCAGAAAGTTTCCCTTTTAGGCTGGAAATGGAGAGATAGAAATAGAAATAGGGGTTGGAACAGATAGAAAATGTGACCCTGGAAGCACATTTGGCAACATTTCCCTCTGCCCACGCTGCCAAACACAGCCAAGCAGGGCCTGACCTTGCAGCAAGCCATGGTGTAAGCAAGAAATGCTTAAAAAACCTTGGGGCTTTTCAGATTTTTAGTTGAAGGAATGAAGAGATAATTAGTTCACAGGAAATACTTCACTGGACAATACCAATCTAATTGAATTTTTTAGCTGTATGTTCATACTCAGCAGTAGATTTATGATATTTTTAAAATGATGTAAAATGTCAGCTAGAAAAGTGTTTTCCATCTAGGTTAACAATAGGGGTTCTTGCATAAGCCACTGGAGCTTTCAAAAAATGCTCAAAAATAATTTCCTGCAAACTTTAAATGGAGTGGACTGAAGATAAAATTTGGAATCATTTCCACAGGAACCTCCATTATATTTAACTTGTTGGTATCAACATCTGAATTGAATTTCTACAGCAGCAGCCATAGGTGCTCACAAATTAGGGTCTATATTACATGCTTTTATTTTAGTTGTTGCAAATGCTCCAAATGAATAGAGGGACTTTTATTTTTAGAAAAAAAAATCCTAATGTTAACTTAAAAAACCTCACCCTGTCCAGCTTTTTATTTCCTGCTGTAGAATACCAGGGACCAACTTTACATTTTTCTTCTGTAGCTGGAGCATTTGTGTATTAGAAAGGTCAAGAATGTCCAATATTCAACTTTCTGGACTTTTTTTGAAGATCATGGAACACTACCAACTGTGTTTCTCTTCTAAATATTAGGTTTTCTGTGAAACATGCAGTTGTACATTTAATAAAGGTTACAGAGCTTGTGACATTCCCATTCTCATATCTTTGTTAATATGAAAGGACCTGAAGGTTGCACATTTGAATGCTCAAAATCTGGCAACTAGAAAACAAACCCAGATCAATAATCTCTAATGAATACTGGTTTTACTTTGGGTTTTTTGGGGTGTGTGAGCACAGGAAAAAAATGTGATTAACAGATTTGTCTCTGATTTCCATACAATTCAGATTTATTCTTCACTTTCTTTCTTAAACCACTCTGTAAGACTACTGTGAGCTCGCAGGCTTAATTGTACCTCAGAAGCACTTAGTGGCTTTTTGAACATTTCTTGAAGGACATAAGATAAAAAGAATTCTGGTGGTGAGCTTTAAATACTTTAAAGTATTTGGAGCTCCGTAAAAAGCCCAAACAATGGTTTGTAAAAAAGCTTGAATGTAGCTGCTTCCTCATTCATATGAAATTTCATTTTTAGTGAAAAATAAATCGTTTTTAAATCTGCTTTCTAATGAGCACCGTGGGCTGTTTGTGGTGCTGGCTGCACATGGGGATGTGGGACAGCTCCTTGCTGACCAGCTGCTCCCCAGCATTAATCCAATATTCAGATCCACAGTGTTAATGAAGGGCTAATTAATGATCTGGCAGTGGCAGCACCTCCAGGCTGCCGCTGTCACACCGGGTTTTATCTCCTGAGCTCCTGGCTCAGCTCAGTCACACCCTCGGTGCCACCAAGCCCAGAAGGTGAAGGAGAAAAACATCCAGATCCTTTAAATTCCCTTTGAGTGCAGCGCCAGCCTCGGAAGGTGCAGTTGCTAATGACCCAGAGGTGATTCATCCATTATCAGGTAATCTGAATTTAGCTGAAATGATTCAAATTGGCGGAGCCGAAGACAAAAGCCTCATCTCCTTTCACAGAGAGCTGCCCATAGAAATGAGCAAACGTTATAGATATATATATTATAAAGTTGGCTTTTCACAAGGTGTGTGCTATATGAATAATAACATTGTAGTAAGAATATAAGGTTTTTATTTCTGTTATTAGTAAAGAAAACTAGGCATAGTGGTAGTAGTTGATACAGTGTGCTTAAACTGTCTGTTTGGTCGGGATAACATCCAGTGAACACGAAAAGAAGACCCTGCTATTGATAAAGTATCCTTAAACTGTCTGTTTAATCAAAATAACATCCAGTGAACACGAAAAGAAGACCCTGCTATTGATAAAATATCCTTAAACTGTCTGTTTAATCAAAATAACATCCAGTGTACATGTAAAGAAGACCCTGCTATTGATACACCAACTATCAGCATCTCACATCTGAAGAAAGTTTGGACCAAGGCCCGAGCTGGAGGTGATAATGAAGACACAGCCAAGAAACATGGATGCTCTAAAAAGGGGGACCCAAGGAGGGACCATAAACAGTTACTGGAATATGGAAACTAGTTTATGGAAAAATATGAATATTCAACTGATTGATGAAACAGAAAGGGTATTTAAAGAATGTCTGATATAGCAGGGTGTGGACTGGGCTGAATGCCAAGTCACCCCGCCCGTACTTTGCTTTTTTTCTGTCTCCTAATTGTCTTACTTTCTATTAAACCTATTTCTTAAAATCTACATAGCAAGTGAACCTCGCTTTTCACAGCAAAGAATTTGGAGGTAACAGAACGGCTTTCAAAATTAACTCTGCTGCTGCTTTGGACTGCTCAGGGGAAGCAGAGCTGAAGGAAATCTGATTTCACATGGCTTTAAAGGGGCTTTCTGGGATTGTGGGGTTCTGAGAAAGGCAAAGAAGAGGCTCACACATGGATATTGTGTGCATCTGAAACATCCCGAGGGAGGGGACAGGCTGAGTGCCCGATCCTGCCACTGTTGACAGCAAAGCTCCTATTAAATCCTGCTTTTCCATGGAGAAGTCATCGTCTGGCAGAGTATTAATAAGTAAATGAATCATCTCTTGGTTTCACAAAGCTGACATTACTGCATGAGCAGTTCCATGTCTTATTGTATGTACCTGGGTGAGAGTGGAGCCTGGAAAGTGCTCTTAAACATGACTTTACTCTCCAAAGGAACGCTCAGAATTTCAGTTACTTTGGTATTTATAAAAAAGTACACGGATGAAATAACCTTTTGGAAGAACCAGTGAATATTTTAAATTTTGTTTTGATTTTCCAGGCCTTGACATCTCTCTTTTCTACATCCTGGCTCTGAGTCAGCCTCAGTCTGAAGTTAAATGTTGCTGATGAATTCTCCCCCGTATCACTCAGAGGTCATTTGTTGCTTTGTCTGGTTGTGTTTGATTTTCATCTCGCATTGATGAAACCTTGCACGAGCTCTCCAGGGTGGCTCCCCCGCCTTCCAAACCAACACAAACAAGATTTTTCTCCCTCGCCGTGTTTTTTTTGCCATTTTTTAATTTAAGCAGCAATATCACACACAGAGCTGGGATTGAACTGCCCGGTGATAACTCCCTGCCTCTTCCACATCCATTTTTCGTTCCATTTTCTGTGCTCCTGTAGTGTTGTACCCTGAGGTGACAGAACTGACCTCTGCAAGCTGCCAGTTCTGGAGGAGTCCTTAAAAATCCCTTCTGTGACTAAAGAGAAATTCCTGCCGCTGAGCCCTTGATCACTTTTTTTGTGTGCACAGAGCAGCAGCCTCTGAGTGCTGGGACAGCCCGAGGTTGAGTGCCCTGGATGTGCAGGTGAGAGTGAGAAGAGGTTTTGGAGAGGGATCCTTCCCATGGAGACAGAATATTCCGTGGCAGAGGGCAGGAAGGAATTTCACTCCACTTGAAACCATGGCTGTTTCTTTGAATCAAGTTGTGAAGTTACCCTAAGAGAGGAGGAGGAAAGAACAAAGAAATAATCTGTGGGTTTCTTCCACCCACCTTGACCCCACAAACAGGGAAATTTTTTTTGTACATTTAAAAAGCATCTGTGGGTTAAAAAAAACCAAAAAAACCAAACAAACAGCCCACAACAAAACCATTAAAAACTTCTCAACCAACCTTGTCTACTAAAAAAAGTTCCTTCCTTGCTGTTACACTTTTCTAAGGCTGAGATTAACCATGCCAGCTTGAGGAAACTTTTCTAGGGCTTTTCTAGCTTTTCTAGGGTTGAGATTAACCATGCCAACTTGAGGGAGCTTCGTGTGGATTTGGGAGTTTGGAGGGACGAATTACAGAAGAGCTGGGACTGGAATCTGCACTCAGGGGACCAGAAACCACATCCAGGCTCTGTTTGTCACAGCCAGGGCTTATCCAGAGAGATTGGGAGGGGTGACAACTGACCAACAGAAGTTTCAAATTTACCACGTTATTTTCTCTTTCACACCCAAGAAAATGTTATTTTCTCTTTCACACCTGAGGCAAAAGCACCATTTCACACCTTAGAGCACCCCAGCTGCATAAATTAGGAATTAAGTGAAAGGTTGAGTGATATGTGAAGCCACAGATTATCCAGAACAATTTCTTCTTTTATATCCTTATTAATTCTTTTGAAATCTTGCCTTTTGACATAGGTTGGCTCGAACTTTGAATTCCTGGCTTTGGGAAACTGGCCCTCAACCCTACTCTGAGATTTTCTGACTGTGTCTTGTTTGAATCCCCTCAGCATCCAGCAGGATTCCTCCTGCCTCAATCTTGCTCCAATCTCCTCAGCTGAGAGCAGGACAGTTAGGCCATGAGAGTTTCAGATTGTATCGAGATGAACTCTGTACTTTCAATCTAATCTAATGTTTGATCTTTCCGACCCCAAATCAAAGCTGTTTTCTGCAGCATTGCCATGGTGATGCACCAACACGGTTCGTTGTCATTGCCAGGGCTTTTAGAGCTTTATTGAAATGCTTTTGAGCTGCAGAAAAAAGATCTATGGTACATTATGTCAGAGATTGATTTACAATGGGCCGCTCCATGAAATATTTAATAGAATCTCTAAAATTATATCAAGACAAGTTACCAGAAAATTAAAAAATACTGAAGTATATAGAGCTGCAAACATGGGCATTTAGTGGGTGAGTACAACCAGGCCTCTCCTTCCAGAGCTCGGAAGGAAAATATGTTTGCTGGCAAATTGAGTAATTGTTTCTGAAAATTGGCAGCTCTCTCGTTTCTGGGTAAGCCTCCAGCAGTACCTATTCCTAAGAAACTTCTTTGTATTCACAGAGTGCTTACCATTGTGAAGCTAATAGATATGTTTTTGATGAACACATTTTTCCATTTGAACCGTGAGAGCAGTAACCTTTAGTCATCCACAGACAAGATCATTTAAATTCTAGGCTCAGTGCAGCAAAATTGCTCAGTTCAGAATCTGATATGCACATTGGCTTAATTATTTTTGATTTTGGCTTTTTTTTTTCCTTCATTGTGATGAACCTTATGTGATGATCAGATGGTGAAGTTTGTTTTATCTGTTTGGCAAATTAATTTGTGGCCTGATGAATTTCTTTCTCCCCATTCAACCCTG
This sequence comes from Argya squamiceps, assembly GCA_037834095.1. Taxonomy (NCBI): domain Eukaryota; kingdom Metazoa; phylum Chordata; class Aves; order Passeriformes; family Leiothrichidae; genus Argya; species Argya squamiceps. The sequence continues at coordinate 12,453,501 of JBBMKD010000067.1, forward strand.
CTCTTTAAAAATACACAAGATTTCTTTTATTGCTTTTTCAGAGCACCCTTTGTAAACATCAGATCCTGTACCTCTAATTCCATCTCTCCTGAAAACCAGCAAAGCGTGTTGGATGTGAAATCCTGATCCTGTTGAGGATTCATCAGAATTTTAACCATTAACAGCCAGTTCAGGCTCCACTCAGTGGAAATGAGGGTCAAACCCCATCCAATTCCCAGGCCAATCCAGGGTCCTGCAGCTGTCCCTGGGATGTGGGAGCTGATGAATCAGAGTCTGGGATCCAGGCTGCTAAAACAGCAGTCAGTGCTCTGCCTTTCACCTCGTGGAGGATTAATTTGAACATATTCTGTCGTTTCCTCACAAACTTCCTTAATGGAAATAGAAACATTAAATTTGCATACATCAATTACTGAGCGGTTTTGGTAGCCAGATTGTTAGGTTCATTAATACTGCTTGAAAGCAGGGCTAATTATATCCTGCTTCCCATTTGGGGTGTTGTTTCTGTCTGAACTGTAATGTGACTAAATTATTGTTTTGATTATGCTGATGAGTTCGTTCATTCTCATTTATCTCCTGATCCATTTCATTCAGAATCCTTTGAAATCTGCACAGATGCCCCAGCCTGAGAAACATCCCACTAAAATTCGAGCAATGCAAGAACTGCAGAAAAGTGTCAGAGCCACCACAGCTTTCCCCCCACACCCCGTGTCTGACCTTTGCATTTGTGCCATCTCAGTCAACTATAAGGGCAAACCACCAGCCACGAGAACTTGTGAATTCAACCAATAAATCCATTAAACACTGCTTTTCTTTATAGGGAAAAAAGAAATAAATGCTTCAAATTACCAAAGAGTTTTTTGGGTTTCGGATATCTTGAGCCCAGTCCTGTTGCCTGAGTTGTTATAGTTGCATTCTGTGGTTGCAGGCTGTCTCCTCCCACAGGAGAACACACTCCTATTCCTATTCCTATTCCTATTCCTATTCCTATTCCTATTCCTATTCCTATTCCTATTCCTATTCCTATTCCTATCCCTATCCCTATGCCTATGCCTATGCCTATGCCTATGCCTATTCCTATGCCTATTCCCATTCCCATTCCTATTCCTATTCCTATTCCTATTTCTGTTCCCATTCCCATTCCCATTCTTATTCTTGTTCCTACTCCTACTCCTATTCCTATTCCTATTCCTATTCCTATTCCTATTCCTATTCCTGTTCCTGTTCCTATTCCTATTCCTATTCCTATTCCTATTCCTATTCCTATTCCTATTCCTGTTCCTATTCCCACTACCATTCCCATTCCCATTCCCATTCCCATTCCCATTCCCATTCCCATTCCCATTCCTACTCCCATTCCCATTCCATTCCCATTCCCATTCCCATTTCCATTCCCATTTCCATTCCCATTTGTGTCTCTGTTTCTCCCTCTCTCTGGGCTGGAATTCAGGCTGTGCACTGTCCCTGTGCCCCGTGGCAGGCTGGATACAATGCAGAGTAACTTCACCAAGGATGCTCTGGGGGGAAAAGCAGAGTCTGCAGCACACAGAGGCAGAGCACCCTCTGCAGCTAAGGGATCAGTTGTATTGCAAAAGGAATAACAGATCCAGCTGGGAAAAAAAGGCAGTTTGGATAAACCCAGGGATCCCATGGTATGCTCAGAATCAGGACCCAGCTCATCATAAAAAAGCAGTACAAATATTGAACCTTCACGCCTTGCTTCATCTTTCGAATTGGGCAGTGACATTTAATGAAACTGATTTTTTTCCCCCTTGTCAATAATGCAAAATATTTCAGCTGCCTGTAGCAGTGCTTTTAGAGGCTTTGCTGATAATTTGTGTTGCTGGAAGCAGGACTAGTCACTCTCAGTGGGAGAAAAAGCTTGGTCTGGTCGTGTCATGCAGTTTAGAAGCTGCAGGGCTCCTGCAGGAGCATCTCCAGTTCTGTTTTAAGGACCTAATTTCCCCCAGGCTGTACAAATAGCTCTGCTCCCCTGCCAGCAGTGTCCAGCACCCCCTGGGCGTGGAGCCATCCTCGAGGAAAGCTCTGCTGGGAGTGCCCAGAGATGAGGACACATCTCCCACCTTGGCATGGATTAAACTTCTTTTCTTTTTAAGACTTTTATCTCTGTGTGTGGCACAGGATGGTGGGCCAGAGATTGAACCAGTCTCCATTTTGTTCCTTTACTTCTCTCATAAAACTTCCTGGTTCCCTGAGGCTTTTAGAGGGAGAAATGGCCTCTAACTTGTTCTTGGACAGAAAATAAAATACCCACATTCTCTCCACTCTGCTTGGGGCATCATTAAGGCAGCTATAATTACACTAAAATCAGTGGAAAGAAACCTACTTCAGTTCCCTCACTGCAGCAGGAGATTGAGATTGTTGTGATGCTGAAATTATTTTAGAAGTTAAGCACTGCAGCTGTTTCAGAAGCTGGCTTAAAAAACGATAAATCCAAACTCATTCTGATGTTAATTGCACTGAACTACGTACTGAGCTAATTGAAAGCTTTTAGCTGTTCTGGTTGTCTATGCACTCCCCACTCCCTTGGCCAGAAGTCCCAAATTACATATAATGAAAAAAAATGAAAGCATTAAATGGTTGCTGCGAGTGCTTGGAGTGCAGTGTGCCATAACATCCACGTCAGCAGCACAGGAAACAGAAAATGTTGTTGTCTGGAACATTTCCATTCATAGAACCATTTGCTTTGAGAGGGAGCTTAAAGAAATCTCCACCCCCTGCCACGGGCAGAGACAACTCCCACTATCCCAGGGTGATTCAAACCCATCCAGCCTGGCCTTGTGCACTGCCAGGGGTCCAGGGGCAGCCACAGCTTCTCTGGGCACCCTGTGCCAGGGCCTGCCCACCCTCTGAGTAAATAAAGAATTTTTTCCTTGTAATTAATCCCAATCTGATCTCTGTCAGCTTGGTGCCATTCCCCTGTCACTCCTTGTCCTGGTAAAAGTCCCTCTGCAGCTCTCTTGAAGCCCCTTTAGGAACTGGAAAATGGAATAAGGCTCATCTGCAAGACATGGGGAAGGATTAAGGCTTGACTTTTGCATTAAAAATTATTTTATCTTTGGATACGACAAAACAACAACTACAAAAAGTTTTTTTTAGCATGTATTTGTGATTCTGGCAGGTTTCTGAAAGCTGGAAATTTACAGTTAAGGACTGTAGATTTGACAGCAAAAAGCCTGAGCAAAATAACAGAAATTTCTCAGTTTTCGTGGTTAATATTGAAGCACCGTGTCTCCATAGAGCAAAGGGATACAGCTCATTGTCACAACACATTGTCACAGTGTCACTGCTCATTGTCACTGCACATTGTCACATTGTCACTGCTCATTGTCAGGGCACATTGTCACAGTGTCACTGCACAGTGTCACTGCTCATTGTTACAGAACATTGTCACTGCAGTGTCACAGAACATTGTCACTGCATTGTCACTGCACATTGTCACTGCACATTGTCACAGCACAGTGTCACTGCTTCTTGTCACTGCACATTGTCACATTGTCACTGCTCATTGTCATTGCACATTGTCACATTGTCACTGCTCATTGTCATTGCTAATTGACACTGAACATTGTCACTGCTTATTGTCACTGCACATTGTCACATTGTCACTGCTCATTGTCACAACACAGTGTCACTGCACATTGTCACATTGTCACATTGTCACATTGTCACATTGTCACTGCACATTGTCACTGCTCATTGTCACAGCTCATTGTCACTGCATTGTCACTGCACAGTGTCACAGCACAGCCACTGCACAGTGTCACTGCTCATTGTCACAGCACATTGTCACAGCGCAGTGTCACATTGTCACTCCACAGTGTCACAGCACAGTGTCACAGCACAGTCACAGCACAGTGCCTGGCTGTGTCCGCACAACCACAACAAATGTATTGATGGTGCTTGGCAGGTACCTGAAAACAAGTTTTCCTTGAAAACAGGGCTGTGTTCTGTCTTCCAGTTACCTCCTGCTGCTGAAACTGCTGTGAGGAAGATGCTTTGCTACTGACAGTAGAGGTGAGAAGATAAAAAAAAAAACAAACCAAAAAAAACATTCCATCAATTTGTGCCAGTAGATCCCAGGAAAGGAAAGAACCGAGTGTTCCTGGTTCTTTGAACTTTTGATGTCCCCTGTTTCACTCTGTAGTTACACCCTTACCCCTGTAGCATAAAAATACCTTCATAAAACATGAAATCATCTCCTGAGGGAGAAGGGAACTGAGTGAAAAGAGAAGGAAGCATTAACAAGTCTGCTAAAATATTATCTGTATTACAATTCTTCCCAGTCCTGACATGGAGTTGCAGGTCTTTGGCATGAGCTACCCCATGGTGTGACACCACCTTTGACACGAGCTGCACCATCAGGGATGGGAACAGTTTTCCAAAGGGGCTGTAACCCACTGGAGCAGCTCTCAGGGTGGGGTTTGTAGAGCCATGGAATTATTGAGGTTGGATCAATAATTGTGAGGGAGCTTTGGGGTCATCGAGTGTCCTCGTAAACCTGACACTGCCAAGTCCAGCCCTAAACACCAAATACAACCAAAAGCCTTGGAAGGGGCAGGAAAAGGCTTGAAAATGGTTGATTCTTCATTTCTGAAGGGGCTGGAGAAGCATCTTGCTTTGGGCCTCTCCACTTGCTCTACCAACAGGAATTCTCCTCTTGACGTGAGCACCTCAAACCTGTATGGAAAACTGGCAGCTGGAACAGGGTATTGAGGGAAAAGAGGTCTCTGGGATAAATTCAGCATGAAATATTTACCATGTGTGGCACAAGCCTTCCTCCTTTAACTTATTTAACTCTGTTCTCAGACGTAGTGCTGGCAGCAGGAATCACAAAATCCTGTTGTTAACTTTGAAACCTATAACGAAATTTGCTAAAAAGTGCATGAATTCTGCTTTTGATTACAGAAGTAGCAAGATTTTCCAGTCTTCCTTCTTTTTATTATTTGGAGGAGGAAAAAAAAAAAAAAAAATCCTTTTCCAGTACATTATGACAAACTTTAAAGTGGTAAACTTATAACTTTTACCTCATGGCTGAGGTGAAAATGTTTTCAGGTTGGCACAGCCAGAGTAAATCGGAGTGAGCTGAGATGACCCCTTCCCATTGCTCAGAAACACCACTGTGAGCCTCCCAGCTGGGCTTTGTGGCTTTGCAGGAGCCCCCCAGAGAGAGGACAATCATCTCTTGTCCAAAAATCCCCCATTTTCTAACAAGAGCAGGAGAATGAGAGGCACGGAGCTGGAATTGTGGCAGCGTGTCACAAACCAGAGCAGCCAGGAGACAACCAGAGCACAAATCTGCTTCCTGAGGGAAGCACAGGGAATCTGCAATTGGCATCAGCCAAGGCAATAAAAGCAGCATGAAAAGAATCACTGATGATGTAACAAGTGCTGATGCATTGGAAATTTTCCTCTCATTCATTCTCTGTGGACACTTCCTTCAATGTCCATCAGCTGCTGGCAGTTTAATTTTATTTGGAGGACGCAAATGGAGAATTTGGAGCTGTAAATATTTGCATTTTTGCAGCCAGGCTATAGGGAAAAGGGCCACTTGTGTTGCTGTTGTGGCTTGTAGCTGCTCCCAGTCCCACTGAGCCCTCTGACAGATTTTGGGAGCAGTTTTTGGACATTCTCGAGCATTTTTGTTCGTGAAGTGGGCCAGTGTAACAAGCCAGAGCTTGCAGCATTTTTCAGACCAGAGAACCCCTGCCAGCCTCTCACAGTGTGGCACCAAGAAAGCTTTAATTATCATGTGCTCGACAGCAAGAGGTAATTGATTTGTAATTTGTCTTGGGTTTGTGGTTTGGGTTTGGTTTTTACTAAGGAATTTCTCTAATTGCCATTTAATAGGCACTGTTCCAGCCAATGCTTATATTTTTCCACTTGAGTGACTCTTCCCACAATGGTGTCTGTTTCAGAGGAAGTTTTTTGTCAAAGCAAGATTTGTGATGGGCCATAATCCTCCTCCCTTGAAAGAAAGCAATTATTCAGCCAAAATATGTACACTCTGGTGATTATGTGGCTGTATCACTTCCTGCTGGGTATTAAACTGCATTATTCCTGGAGTCTGAGCTGGGAATATGATTAATAACAGCTTCTGATACAGCAGATAGCAAATGAAGGCCGAGTAATAGTAATTTTTCATTTGAATCACAGCCAAATTGGCTGTTTTGCAGTACTCGTCTGTGGCAATTATTTGTTGTTCTGCTTCCTAATGCTGATTTCCTTCCAGAGTTGATCAGCATGAACTCAGGGAAACACTGACACATTGCTTGTGTCTATAAACACTCGTGGGCAGGTGGAGCAGGCAGAGCTGCTGATTAAATCTGTGTGAATACAGGCTCTCCTGCAGGACAGGGCTTTGGTGGAGTGAAAAACGTCCTGGTTCTGATCCTGGTCCTGGTCCTGGTCCTTGTCCTGGTCCTGGTCCTGGTTCAGCTCCTGGTCCTGGTCCAGCTCCTGGTCCTGGTCGTGGTCCTGGTCCTGGTTCTGGTTCTGGTTCTGGTTCTGGTTCTGGTTCTGCTCCTGGTCCTAATCCAGCTCCTGGCCCTGGTCCTGGTCCTGGTCCTGGTCCTGGTCTTATTCCTGCTCCTGCTCCTAGTCCTGGTCCTAATCCTAGTCCTGATCCTAATCCTGGTCCTGGTCCTGGTCCTGATCCTGGTCCAGCTCCTAGTCCAGCTCCTGGTCCTGATCCTGGTCCAGCTCCTAGTCCAGCTCCTGGTCCTGATCCTGGTCCAGCTCCTGGTCCAGCTCCTGGTCCAGCACCTGGTCCTAATCCTGGTCCTGCTCCTGGTCTTGTGCTTGCTCCTGCTCCTGCTTCTGCTCCTGGTCCTAATCCTGCTTCTGGTCCTGGTCCTGCTTCTGGTGCACCTCCTGCTCCTGCCCCTGCTCCTGGTCACACTCTGGTCCTAATCCTGGTCCTAATCTTGCTCCTGGTGCATCTCCTGCTCCTGGTGTGGCAGAGCAGTGCCCCCCTGCCCACACTGGCCACCTCACCGTGCTGTTTTGGGGCCAGGATATGCAGACCCTCTGCAGATGGAGGGAGCTCCCCGAGCCACAGCATCCTCCGGCTGCCAAAATTTGTTTAATTTGAGCTGCAGGTTTGGGGCTGTGCTGGGGAGCTGTGCTGAGCTCCTCAAGGGCTCCTCTCGTGTTTGTTATTCCAGAACAGGATGTTGCTGGGAAATGTTCAGCAGTGCTGACCTGCTGAGGTAGATTTGGAGTCAAAATTTGGATGGATTTACACAAGGGGTGCTCAGCCCTTCACAGTTTGTGGTGCTTGTGGTCAGGATCCTGTTCTCTTCCAGAACTCAGTGTTCCCATCCTCTGAAGACATTTCGTAAAGTGACAGAATTCTTTGGGTTGGAGGGAATTTAAAGCTCCTAATTTAAAACCTTCCACTGTCCCAGGATGTCCAACCTGGCCTTGGGCACTGCCAGGGGTTCAGAACAGCCACAGCTGCACTGGGAATTCCATCCCAGCTCCTCCCCACCCTCACAGGAAGGATTTATTCCCAACATCCCACCTAAATCTCCTCTCCTTCAGTTTGAAGCCATTCCCTGTGTCCTGTCCCTCCAGCCCTTGCAAATCCTCTCTCTCCATCTTTCCTGCAGCTCCTTCAGGCCCTGCAAGGCCACACTGAGCTCACCCCAAAGCTTCTCTTCCCCAGGCTGAACAATCCCAACTCTTTGAGCTTTATCCCAGTTTCCTTAGCCTGAAATTTGGCCGCAGCACCTCTTTAAATACACAGAGAAATTAAAAGGGAGAAAATATTTTTTTTTAAAAAAAAGTCACCTTCATTTTCCTACTCTCTCCATCCAGTTTCTCCAGCTGTGTTTTGGAGTTCCACAAAATAAGATAAAAATCATGAGGTTGGATTAAGTTGATAGAATGTCTAGAAGAGAACCATTTGTTCATCTTCCTAAGGAAATGATAAATTGCTCTGTGCCAGTTTGTTTTCAAATGACCCTTGTAAATGTGTGGATCCCGTTTGTTTTCCACATTTTAATTGAAACTAGCTGGGTGTAAGGCAGGCAGCAGAGCTGAGGGTTCTTAAATTCTCATTAAAACAACAAGAACACAATCAACTTTCGTATGTGCAAGGAACAAATGTGACTGCAAAACCCAGATAATTCCAGATTTTCTGTGAATTGTCAGCCACTGATTCCAAGTGTGGATTTGTAAGGAAAATGAAACATGGCTTGTACATATACAGGTATAAATATATATAAATACATTTAGAACTCATGATGACTGGAAAACTCTTAACAAGCTGCTATTTTTTACTGTGAGCTACCAACTGCAGGATGTGAAAATGCCCATTTTGGCTGCTTAGACCCCGTGAATGTCCAGCCAAAGTGGCTGTGATTACTCAGCTTCCAGCACACTGCACAAAGCTCTGCTGGATTCACAAAGGAAACCAAACCATGTTTGAAATCTATTTATTACAGCATTAACATCAGCGTGCTAAGCAATTTTTTTGGGGAACAATTAGAACTTTTCAACCCAGAAAAGGCTTTTCCCCCAGAGTTTTCTCCCTTACAGAAATTACTTCTGGCTTTTAACACATGCTCACTAATTATGCAGATGGCTTAATGACCTCGTATTCATTGCTGCCTCAATGTGGGAGCTGTACTCTTAGTTAATTCCATCTCTGCCTTTATTTAGAACATCACATTGCCCCAAGTTCTTTGATGTGGTGGTTTTTCATCGTGCAGGGCTCTTGCTCACCATTTGCAGGGTTGTCTTGATGGACTTACCTCTTCAGAAAAACTGATATTAAACCTTGTGCTGCATGTCCTGCCCATTCCACCTCCCAGTAAAGCAAGGAAGGGGCAGCCCAGCAGTGATTTAATTTCCCAAACAGCAATATTTGTGTATGTGCCTCAGGAGTTATTTGCCTTTTCTGATCAGCAGTGAGGCAACAAACTGGTAGTAATTATCACATTAAAAGGAAAGCATTAGTTGGGGATAGCTGAATAATTTTTCATTAAGGAGAACTTCCAAAGGGACAGCATTTAAGAAAACAAACCACAGAACTGTCACACAGCTCCAGCTCTCCCAGGGAATTCTGTTCCCCGGGCTACCTCTTGAAAAATGCTGTTCCCTGGGCTAAATATCCTCCCTGCCAACTTTTCTGCTTTCATTATTTGGCTTTGATGAAGGCGTGGGGTCCCCTACATGTTTTCTGATATCTCCCCTTGCAGATTGAAAGCTCCTGAGCAGCAGGAGTTTGTGCAGCAGGTTCTGGTGGCTAAACAAGAAATCCTGTTCCTTCAGGAGTGGACAGCAGCAGGAGATGCTTCTGTCCCTGGTGTCACTTCAGTCCCATTCTGGTTTGTGATCAACCCGAGGAAAGCAAATCTTTTTTCTCCAGTTTTCCCAAAGAAAAGCAAACCTGAGGTGCCCAGTGGGAAACCCAACACCTCTAACACATATTGCTTTGCACATCATAATTGAGCTGGGCTGGAATATTTCTCCTCCATTCAGCCTGTCAGTGATTTAACAGCTCTTAGATTCTGGCAGGTCAAAAGATGATATTTAAAATCCACCCTGCCTGAGAAATAATGAGTTCCATTTTGAAGGAGAGCATTGATTGTTTTTTACTGTGCTTGTGCTATCACACAGAATCAAGATACCTGTTGGAATATTTTTTGTTGTTTGAACAAAAAAAATTTGTTTGTTTGTTTTTTAAATTGAAATTTATTATTTGGTCTTGGGTGCTTTAAATGTCTGTATTTTAAGTTTTAAAGGGTTGTTGGCTTATTTATCATTTAATCCTCACAAGTACAATATGTTTTTAGCTGATACCAATTAACAACACCAGAATGGAGAGGCCAAAGCCACGGGACAAAAATTTTCTGGGATCTTTTGGAGGTTTTCCTTTTGGGAATGAGCAGTGGTTGGGACTGATTCCCACCAAACCCACTGGAGGCTGGATAACATAATATAAAATCTTCTTGCTAAGAGAGCAGGGTGCAGGCAAAAGTTCCATTGTTTTATTTCTGTGTTTGCCTCTGGAAACAGCTGAGCAGGGGAAGTGCAGCTGCTGTAGCTTTTTCTGTCAGCCAGAAAAGGAGATATTTTAATACAAGAGACAAAGCCCTCAACAAGGAGAAGTCACAGTGATGGGTCAGCTCCTGGTGAAGCTGCAAAATAAACAACCAGAGAAGGCAGAAATCAAATCCAAATCCAGTTGGAGTAAAAAGATATGAGAAAAGGAAGCAGTGAAATGAAACTCAGAGAATATAATGTTTTTTTCTGCTTGGTTTTTATAAAGAATATTTGGTCACTTTTTTTTATAAAGAATATTTGGTGCCCTGTCTGATTCCATGTATGCCTGGTTTAATTTCCACAGATTTTGTACCTGTTTACTGCCCACTCATAGAAATTCTGATAAAAGAAAGAACTACACTCTTTCATCTCTTGATAAAAATGTACTGTTCTATGATAATTTACCTGTTTCCACTGTCATTCCCATTTTTCCATCTTATGATTTAAAGCTTAGGGTTTAGTAGTCATTATCTTTGTAACAGAATTTATGACATGGCTGATTCCTATTTTAAGGAGACTTTTCTTAAGAACAAAAGATTTTGGGCAATAACAACAGGACAGACTTATCAAATTGCATATCAGGCCATCCACAATAGGGCTAAATTCCATGGATCAGTGATGGAAACAATGTTATTGTTATAAACACTGTGATTACACCCACGAGTCCACTTGTGCCTGTTCTCAGTTGGATATCATTTCAATTTCAACTTCTCTTGCTTAGTTAAAAGCAAAACCCCTGTGTTGTTTTTTTTTAATCTAAAGGCAGGTAGCAAGGAGAGAACAATTGCTGATTAGTAAAAGCTTTTTACCACTGAAATATGCAACTGTCCCTTTGTCTACAAATCCACACAATTCCTGATTTGACCTTCTCAGTGCACATTTTTCTGCTGCTTTTCATTTTAATCAGAGGAAGCTCCTTTGATTTCATGAAGGATCCCCTGTGGGATCACACTGGCCCATTGCATTTAAATGGTTTTAAATGTTTAAATGTTTTAAATGAGCTGGTTTTAAATGTTTACTCCTGGACTCTCCAAGGGGGATTTGCCAAGGGGAGGTTGCTCAGAGCTCCTCCTGGGCACAAATCTGTATTTTTTTGGGGAATAGGAATGGCATCCCAGCAGCTGGAGCCACATAGTTGTGAGTTTATTTATGGAATGGCAGGTTTGTGCCACGTGTGCACATGGATTATTGATTTTGGGTTGTTTTTTTAGACTTCTTCCAGCATTAACCAGGGAAGCACTGTCAGATAGTGCTTAAAGAATGGGGGGAATTATTTATCTGTTGAGTTTCACTTGAGTAACAACAGAGGAGTGCAGAGGAGAAGGGTGAGAGCTGAGAGACTTTCCCCCAAAGCTGGCACAGAATGGCAAAAGGACCAAACCAGCTCCTTCCAGCCCCTTTTTGGTGGCTGCCTGCTGGGGTGGGTGGCACAGGCAGCAGCCTCGTGTGTCCATCAGTTTAAAGAGGAAAATTGATTTTAAAGAACTGCAGCTGATTCTGCTTAAAAAGAAAAAAATCTGTTTTAACACTGTGTTCACTGCTGGGCATTGTGTCTACTTGTGCTGTTCCCTTCCCCTGGAGCTGAATGTGCAGGTCACAGCAGAGTGCAGGAGTTGGTGTTCTCCCTTGATTTGTGCTTTTAAATAACCCCTGCTCTCCCTGAGACAGTTGTCCTTCAGGAGAAATAGATGATTTGTTACATAAACATCAAGGATAATGCAGCTCACTTCATGATGACAGTAGTGAAGTGTTTGGTTTAATTTTTGTACATCGTGTTGGCTATGCAAATGCACGACTTACTTTCTGAAAGATAAATTTACTGCATTCCTCATGTTTGGTCCTGCCTCCTTTTTGTTTTGTTTTGTTTTGTTTTGCCAAAAGTTTTGGATTCCCCAAGCCCCACCTCAGTTCCTTTCGTGCAGAGAAATTTGAAAATGAAAGATGTCGTTTATTTACTGTCCCTGTACCGTTTCAAAACCTGAAATTACAAGTCCTTGATTTAGATTTAGACCTTCCCAAGTACATGCTGTACAATTTTAAGATTACTGAAGGCAACTCTCTTCACAAGTAGCACATAATTGACTGCACACAGAGGCAATAAAAGGCTGCAAGCACAAGGTCTGGTGTTTTGCCCAGGTGAAGAATAAGCTCAGACTCACTTGGAGAAACAAGTGTTTTGTGAAGAGGTTCTTTGGTCTTGAAGGCTGAAGACAGGAGGAAGGTGTGGGCTTTGTGAAATCAGTCAGAGAAAAGGATGAAGTCTGTCCTAATTAGCTGCAGACTCTTGATTTCACACTTCTTGTCTCCTGACTGGCACCAAAGATATTCACCCTCAGAGCTGTCCCTCTCCCACACCTCGCACACCACCCCACACACTCCCAGGGCTGTTTGCACAGCTGGTCAGACCCTGCCTCCCATCTCCTGCCTCTCTTTTCCCCCTGATGTTTCCTCAGAGGTGCTCACCCTGGTGTGAGGGAAATCTGCTCATGGTGTGGTAACATTCCTTGCTGCAGGCAAGGGATCAGGGTTCAGGGATCAGGGTTATGGGATCAGGGAAAGGTTTGGGTTGGGAAGGACCTTGAACCCCACTCAGTGTCATCCCCTTTTAAACTCCAGCCTTCAGAACTGAGCAGAGCAGCACATCTGAAAGCTCTTCACAGAGATATTTATGGACAGGAATTTTTATGAGTCTTTCAAAAGCTGTTTCTTTCCTCTGCCTTCCACCTGGCAGTGGGTTGATGGAGGGCTCTGTGTTACAGCTGTGATCAAAAATTTGGATTTGTGCCTGTGCTTGGAGCTGTTGTGGAGAGGGAACACCAGAGGTGCCTGTGGGGCTCAGTGGCACCACTGACAGTGGGATGTGGGGCTGACTTGGGGCTGTTCTCACAAACTGGGGGAGGCCCTGCCCTGTATCCTGTGGCTGAGGGCTGCCCAAATCCCTGTGCCTTGTTCAGCAGGGGTAGAATACAATGCTTTAGGTTGGAAGGAGTTTTAAATATCATCTCATCCCACCTCCTGCCATGGGCAGGGACTCCTTCCATTATCCCAAGCCCCATCCAGCCTGGCCTTGGGCACTTCCAGGGATCCAGAACAGCCACAGCTTCTCTGGGCACCTGTACCAGGGCTTTTCCACCCTCCCAGGGAATAATTCCTCCCCAATATCCCATTTAACCCTCCTCTCTGTCGCTTTGAAGACTTGAATCATCCCATATGAGTGGATTTTGCACTTGGATGTGGGGCCAAGGAGTTGCTGTGCCCCTGCTGGCTCTCAGTGCCCAGGTCCCCTGGTGTCCCTGCTGCTGTCCCAGGGCTGTGGTGTAGCCCTGGTTTGTGCCTGAGATGTTTTGGTTTCTGAAATTCTTTTCCCAGGGAATTTTCCATAAACAAAAGAAATGTTTTTGTAACTGTACCTTTGTTATTCATTCCTTTTCCTTGGAGGGATTTCTTCTTGATGTCCCTCTGCTCTGACCAATGTGAGTGAAGAGGTTTGTCTTTGTTTCACCAGTCAAACTAGTCTGTGTAAAATAGTGTAAAAGGGAGACACATCCCAAAAATAAAGGAGTCATTTTCAGCCTTCTGAACTCAGAGTCTGTGTCCTTGTGGTGTAAAACAGGGTCACTGTGGAGCTGACACTGGACTGCAAACAGCCCAGGGCTCTCCAGAGTCTCCTGTGACACCCCATTCCTCTGTGGATTCCTCCCAGATCACCTCAGTGGTTCAGGGGCAGCCAGCAAAAAGCAAACCCTGGTCCCCACCCGGGCCTCAACAACTAGAAACATTTTATTTCAGTGGGGGTGGAATGAAGGAGTTTGTACCACTGGCCCCAGTAATGACCTTGTTTGACTGCAGAGTTCTGTGCCTGGACTCGGCTGTTTGCCCATTAATGCAAAGGCTGTCAATTATAAAATATTTGGGCACTTATTGATGGGAAAATTGCCTGCACAGTGCTGAATTTAATGTGGAAGAAACAAATCTGTCTGTAATTTGCAGAATATGCTGTGCTGAGTTGACTTAGCAGGATAACTCCTGTTCCTGTGAATTCAAATATTTGTTTTAAATATATGAGGATTTCCTAACATGTCTTTGAGCAAATGGTAATCCTACAGTGTTTGTGGACTTCTTGATTTTCTTGCAGAAAACCTGACTCAATAAATCCATAATAATGATACCTTTAGATGCAAAAGATATAATTTCAGCCTGCTATTTCTTAGATCAGTTGGGAGACATTGCACATATTTTGTTCAGCCCAGCACCCTCCTCAAGGAAGAAACATTTCTAATTATGAGCAGATGATATGTTGGTTTACAAGTGACAGCTCTGCAGGTGGTGGCATTTCACTGCAGGGAAATCAGGGGCAGATTCCCATCTGGAAATGTTGCAGTGGTTGGCAGGAGGAGAGAGGGGCCCTGCCCCTGATCCTGCCTGGGCTGGGTTTGGTTTGTGGGCACCCTCGGGGGTGCAGGGCTGGCACTGGGGTGGGCAGGGCTGGGGGGTTTGTGGCTCTGGGATCAGCCCTGGATGGAATTCTGCCCCTTGGGGTGGCTGAGCAGAACTTGCAGAGCTCCCCTCTCATCAAAAGATCTGTCCCATGGGTTGTAGAGCAGCCCCGTTCTTCCCTTCCTTTCCCCTTCCATTCCCTTTCCATTTCCCTTCCATTTCCCCTTCCTTTCCGATTCCTTTCCCCTTCCTTTCCTGTTCCATTTCCCTTCATTTCCACTTCTATTTCCCTTCCTTTCCCCTTCCATTCCCCTTCCATTTCCCTTCCCCTTTCCCCTTTCATTTTCCTTCCATTCCCCTTCCCCTTCCCCTTCCCCTTCCCCCTTTCCCCTCCCCTTTTTCCTTCCCCTTTTCTTTCCCATTTTCCCCTTTCCTTTTCCCCTGGGTCTGTAGCTGTGAGCATTCACTCACTAATTCCTGTTGTGTGGTTCCATGGACATTCTCTCTCTCCCCTCCCATCAGGGACAGGTTTGTGGGGATCCTGCAGCCCTGTATCTGGGCACCACAGAATTCCAAAGCAGGGCTGAGAGCTGGGAATGTGGCAGAACAAACCCAGCCCCAGCTCCTGGATAACCTGTGGGGAGCCTGGTGCCAGAAGGGCTGAGAGATCTTTGGGAGATTTTATTGATTCTCTCGTGTTTGCACATGGGACTGAAAATCTGGATTTTTTTTCCCCTCCTTTTTGTGGAGCTCTGTGGGCAGAGTGTGGAGTTCCAGCCCAGAAACAACGTGGGACAATGGGAGGTGTCCCTGCCCATGGCAGGAGTGGGACTGGCTGAGGAAGGTCCCTTCCAGCCCAAACCATTCCATGATTCTCTAAATTAAGAGGTTTTTTGCCCAGTGTTGGACTCTATTTCTGGTTTTGTGATTCCCCAGAGTGGTTTGATGTGGTGTGGTGCTCTGACAGAAGCAGACATGACTCTCTCAGTGATCTCTCCAGGTTTTATTCAGCAGAGTATGTTTTGCTTAAAGGCAAAGCACTGTATGAATCAGTCCTGTTTTAATTGCTTTTAAAAGAGAAAAAAAAAAAGTAGGACATCAGAGAAATAAGTAGGACATCAGGTGCAACAAGAGCTAAATACACAATAACCTGAGGCAGAATGTCGTGGCAAACCATGCTCCAGAGTGCAGAGATACAGAACACTGAAACAAAGCAGAGGCTTTTTCACAACAGGTAGGCACAGTCCTTGCACACCACCAAAGTTCTGTGGTTCTGGTTTCCTCTCCCTGTGCCACATCAGCTGCTGCCAAGTGTGACAGGCTGGGCTGACAGAGCACAGCTGAGCTGGGGGTTGTGGCACACAGGTAAAGCTGAGAGCATTTGGCTTTGCCAGTCAGTGGGATTGTCTTTGGTCTCTTCCTGAAACAGGGAGAATTTTCATTTGTGCCTCTTCTGCTCCACAGTGACCTGGGCTTTGCTCTTTTTTGAACTTCAGCCTTTCTAAAATTAAGGGTTATAGCTCAGTGTTGGGACAGAGTGTTGGAAAGGGGGAAGTCTGGAGGGTGTGATTATGGGAGGAAGTGAGAACTCAGTTAGGGAATTTTGGGTGTGAGCAGAGGGCAGGAGAAACAGGGAGTGTGAGGTTGGTTTGTGGTGGGGCAGAGTGTGGCTGGAGCACGGGGAGAGGTGGTTCTTGGCCCCAGGAAAATGAGACAGCCCATGAGATTGGGAAATGGGGCTGTTCCCTGTGGGATGGGGAGGATCAAACACAGGCCAGGATGTGCAGAGTGTGAAATGTGACTCCCCACGGGCAGCTCTGGAGCCACTGGCACTGAAACACCAGCGTGGGACAGAACTGGGGACACAGGAGCTGGGCAAGCTCTGGGTGCATGAACAGTTTCTCACCTGGCAGAGGGGAGTCCCAGAAAAAAAACCTAATAATAATACCAACCCAGCAATTCCACCCAAAATAAGAAGGTGGTGAGGGAATAAAACAGTTTTAAATCAGATGAGATCTTTGAGATGTTTGAAAGCATCAGACAACTCTGAGGGTTTGGGGATTCTGAAAGCAAGGTACCAGGAAGGTACTAAAGATCTCAGAGATGGCTCAGGGTGTTCTCAGCCTGGCACTGGGGGAGCCTTTGGGATGGCTCAGAGCTCTCAGCCTGGCACTGGTGTGCCTTTGGGATGGCTCAGCCTGGCACTGGGGAGCCTTTGGGATGGCTCAGCCTGGCACTGGGGAGCCTTTGGGGTGGCTCAGGGTATTCTCAGCCTGGCACTGGGGAGCCTTTGGGGTGGCTCAGGGTTCGCAGCCTGGCACTGGGGGTCCCACTGCCCATGCCTGTGTCCTGCAGTAGCCCTTGCTCAGGGACAATGTGCTGTTTGACCCCTGCAGGGTTTGTTCCTGCACTGCTGCAGCTGCAGGTGATTGTTTTGCACGCCCCTGACACACACACAGGGTTGGGCAAGGATGGCACAGCCCTGGTGCTCTCCTGCTCCCAGGGCAGGGCAAGGCTGAAGTAAGGAGAGACTGCCCCAGGACGTTTATTTCTCAATGGATAAAGACCTCTCTGATTTCTTCCAGCTGCTGAGCTTACAGGTGGATATTTCTGAGCACTCCCTGCAGCTTTACACAAAGCTGCACCCAAAGTATTTTGCATTTTAGCTCTTTCTGATGTTCGGATCCACGGATCTCGTTAGTGAGGATTTATCAAAAGGAGACTTTTGTGAGTGTTTACAAATATAGCAATTACTACATTGATCAGAGCATTCCAGCTTTAAAAAAATAATTAAAAATTCAAGGATATAATACTCTTATATCACAATAAATAATGTAAAAGCCTTCACATGTGTCAATCCTCTCAGGCAGCTGGTGAAGCCACGCTGTCACTGATACTGTAGTGAAAACTGATTTCAGTGCAAGACAAATGTTTGCTTTCACCCTTTGAAAATTGTACTCAGGCTGCTTTATGGCAAGCAGCAGGAATGTCAATCTATTCTTTCATTAAAAGGTGGAGGCATGGGTGTAGAGCAATGCTGTTACCTGTTGGTGTTTGGAAAAACAGCTTTCCACAGAGGTTACTAATGAAATCTTTCAGAAAACACCGACTTGTTGGCAGTGGCACAGAAATAAAGCAACAGGCACAAACGAATGCTAGAGGGAATATTATCTCAGTCTCTAGGAGGTGGCATTCCCTGTCAGGATTCATTTTTCCCAGTAAGTTTCTGAAGCTGCTTTGTAAGCCACTCTGGATTTCCTTCCATTATAACTATTTAAAAAAAAATTCAGATAATTCAGTTGAAACTGGTTTTCACTCTAAAAAGTAGGAAACAAGGCATCACGTAGGAGGCTTTTGTCTTTCCTGCACCCTTCCTTCAGGCACCGCATTTAAAGTGAGCTGCTCTGCATCTCAACACACACATAAATATATTTCTATTTATACCCCTATGGCGTGGTGGTATTTTTTTCCACCCAAAACCAGGTGTTTTACAACATGCACTGTCCCACACTCATGTCATAGCAGCAACACACGATCTCTTTGAAAGTCTTCCTCATCTCCAGGCTCCTGAAGGCGTAAATGAGCGGGTCGATGACCGAGTTGCACATGATCAGCACCAGGTAGGTGTTGAAGTGGGCGGTGTAGCAGATGCAGTAGGGGTTCATGGGGCAGGAGATGATGAGGATGAGGTGGAGGAAGAAAGGCGCCCAGCAGACGATGAAGACCCCCAGGAGGATGGTGATGGTGACGGCGCCCTTCATGCAGGTGCGCTGGGGGGGCACGCCCTCGACGGGCAGCGCCGCAATGCGCTTGACGTGCAGGCGGGCGAAGAGGAACATGTGCACGTACAGCGAGGCCATCAGCAGCAGCATGGTGAAGAACATGGTGATGAGGCACACGATGACCGTTTTGCTCTCCGAGTAGGCAATGAAAATGATGCCGCAGATGATGCACGCCACCCAGATGAGCACAATGAGGGTCAGGGCTTTCTTCACCGTCATGATGCTGTGGTAACGGAGGGCATAGAAAATAGTGATGTACCTGTCGATGGCTATGACCAGGAGGTTGCAGATGGAGGCTACCAGGGAAATGCAAATCATGGAGTCGAAAACATTGTCCATGTGCTGGATGAAGTGGTCGTCGATGATCAGGTAGCCGCTGCTGAGGATGGCGATCATGACGGTCTCCAGGGCGTTCGACATGCTCACCAACATATCTGCCACGGCCAGGCTGCACAGGAAAAAGTACATGGGGGAGTGCAGGTTCCCGTTCTTCAGCACTGCCAGGATGACCAGGATGTTCTCCAGCAGGCTGATGATCCCCAGGGTGAGGAAGACCTCGGCTTTGATGAAGACCTGCTCGCAGAACCCGTCGCCGCTCCTGTTGTTGTTGTTGGAGTCGTTGAAGTCCTCGCTGGCGTTGAGCAGCAAGGGCTGGAAGGAGAATGCAAAGTGTGTGGTGTTCATTGTCAGCCAGGGAGCTGAGCTCACCACGGATTGTGGACCTGAGAGAACACAGGTTAAAAAGAGAAAAAAAAAAATAGAAAAAGGAAAGCAAGTCCTTCCAAGCTGCTGCTGTGCATACGAGGTGGAACCAAGCAGGACTTCAGCCAATTTTACGAGTGCAAACATCAAACAATCTGCATTTACAGTGAATTAATTTTATGCCAGGCTGCTCTTTCCTTTAGAAGAAAGTGATCTCCAAAGCCTGTAGGCAGCAGACAGTTTCCTCTGCAGGGAAGGATCGGCAGCAGGACATTGCTGGGCTCAGCTCTCCGGGTGATGAAAAGCAGGGAGTTTTCCCGGCTGCCGGGGCAGCTCGGCTGCCAGCACGCCGCAGCTCAGCCAAGCATCTGTTGCTCTTTCAGCGGGAAGAAAGGAGAAGAGAACGAAGGGGATTTATGCATGCGAGAAAGAAAAAAACCAACTCCTACTTCATCCCGCGAGCAGAGCATTGGCCATTGGAGAGCGAGCACCTGCGTGAGTGACAGCCGGAGCACCTGGAGCGGCGGCCCGGCACATCCCAAACTGTCTGGCGCCCTCTGCAGAGACCCAGCAGGATGGATTTGCCGCAAAATTCCTCTGGAAAAATGGGAATTTTCACCCGGTAAAACTTTCTGCCTGCTCCGGACATCCCGGGTCCTGCCCGCGGGAGGGTTTGGGGCAGGCAGGGTGCTCAGACAACGTGGTGGATGGAGTACGTCCTGAAAAAGCAAAAAGGTTTTAAGAAAAGAAGAAAACAATGGGAAAATAAAAGAACAAAGCTGAGCACAGTGTAGGGACAGGTCCCACACGCCTGCTACAACACCCCAAAAAATGCACTGGGAAGCTTCGTGCTCTCCTTTAAGTATTGAATTATTTAGGTCGGTTTTTGTTGTTGTTTGTTTTTTTGTTTGTTTGTTTGGGGTTTTTTTGCCAACAGCTCGATAGAGAATAGCTGCTTATCTGAGGAACAGGTAAAGAGGCCTATCAGTGTTTTTGTCGTGACACTGAACCAATTACTGCCAGGAGAGCAAAGAAATTTCCAGTGCTCTTCCCTTAAAAGCTTTTGGGGTGAGTCTTAAACCTTTCCCTGCATGGAGACACCTGCTCAGGTGTGGGGTGCATTTCTATATCCCCCCTTTTTGGGGTGCATTTCTACATCCTCCCCTCTTTGGGGGGGTATTTCTACATCCCTCCTCTTTGCCTAAGGCTGGAGGGAAGGAGCTGCAGCCTGGGGTGTGCTGGGGGCTGTTGCTGGTAGAGATGCAATGGATCCAATAGATGTTTTCTGATGGAATATATAGATTATATATATATATAGATTATATAGATTATATAGCTATATCTATATCTATCTATATCTATATATATCTATCTATATCTATATTATCTATATATCTATATATAGATAATATATAGATTATAATATATAGATTATAGAGTGGCCCTGGGATCTCTGGGCTTTGCTGGGTCAGGGTGAGTCAGGAAGCTCGTGGTACATCTGAGTGTTTCCTTGCAGCTCTGGTAATGTCCAGAAAGTGTCATCATCTGCTCAAATCAGTGACTGCCATGCCCTCCTCACCTCCTGTCTCACTCTGCAGCCCCTGACTAATGCTCCCATCCCCAGCCTGCTCTCCAGGCACTGTGAGACACATTTGTTTGACACTCGGAGCAGAGTCCTCCCTCTGTCCTGCTCTTGTTTACTCCTTGGACTCAACCCCCAAACCTGTTGTTTTTCCATCCCCTGGTGTGTGAACAAGAGGAGTCCTTGGTTGCTGTCCCTGTAGTTGCTAAGCAGCTGTCACCTCCTGCCTGTGCTCTCATGCCATCTTTGAGTCCAACAGCACCGGGGCCAAAAGTCAGGGGAGAGTGAGTTCTTGGGAGGAAAAACATCCCTTGCCCCATTGTTTGTTCATTCCCTCTCTCTTTCCCCCTTTAAGAACATTGTATCTCCTTCCCATGTTTTATTCTTTCGGCCTCCAGAATCCCTGACCTATTTTGCTCCCCGCAGATGGAGAGGAAATGTGTATTTCAAAAAGCTGCCATGACTCAGGCTCTCTCCTGGCTGTGGTGATCAAACAGGCAACAAAGAAATCTCTGTGGGTTTGTCCACCAGAATCACCCTCTGCTGAGTATTTCTTAGGAGGAGTTTTCACACCCCCAGAAGTTTATAGAGACAAGGGGTGATTTTTGTGCTTGTTTTACTTGACCCCCTAGACTGATTCTGACTGCAGAGGAGCTTTTCAGCCTCCAGAGTGATTTACTGGGGCTGGGCTCTGGAGAGGGGCTTCAGGGTCTCACATAGATGAGAAATAGAAAACTTTTGGGATTTACTGGGGCTGGGCTCTGGAGAGGGGCTTCAGGGTCTCACATAGATGAGAAATAGAAAACTTTTGGGATTTACTGGAGCTGGGCTCTGGAGAGGGGTTTCAGGGTCTCACATAGATGAGAAATAGAAAACTTTTGGGATTTACTGGAGCTGGGTTCTGAAGAGGGGCTTCAGGGTCTCACATAGATGAGAAATAGAAAACCTTTGGGATGAATCTGGAGTTCCAAACTTGTGCTGGTTCTGTGCAAACTCCAGCCCTTGGATGGGCTGCTGCAGCTAAAACCTGTTCTCTAACTGGGACAGCTTTTACTGAGGAAAATATCCCTCCTGTGCTTCTATAATGATTGTTTAAAAACCCATAAAAAATATGTTAATCCAGGTCCAGATTTGGCAATATTTATCAGCAGACTCATCCTTTTAGAGCATATTCAGAGCAAAATGCCTCTGGGCTGTTCTGTATTCTGGGCTCTTGATCAGTGCACTTAAAAGGGATGTGCAAAACCTGATTCCCATTCCTTTCCTGGCCAGAAAAGATGAGAGAAAAGATGAGGAAAGATGAGAGATCCCAAGCACAAAGCTGGATTTGTCAGGGTTTTGGATTGCCAGACTTTTCCTTCAGCTGCAGCCTCTGATCCAGCCCTGCCATCATCTCTGCTCATCTGCCCATGCCAGGGCTGCCCTTCACTGTCTGAGGCTCCCAAAATTGGAATTATTATCTAGCCCAAGGATCTCTAATGAAAGTTTTGTGTGCTTCAATCACAGCAGATGGGTCCTTTAAAGAATCATGAGCAGCCCTTAAAAAAAAGTCAGGACAACCTGCCCTGAGCCCACAGATTCAATGGGTTAAATGTGGAAATTAGATTTATTGTGATGTCTCTTACATTACTTTCATTTGTGTTCTTTCCTAAAATAACTCCTTTTCTAAGAAAAATAGTCTGTAAATAAGAGGATGTCAGCACAGCTAATGAAATATTGGCTGTGATGAAGGTAAAGCCAATGTTTGGCTGCTTTAGCTACCAGCAGAAATGAACAATTTTCCCAGGTGAAAAAACCTCTGCCACGTTTTACAAAGCAGTTAAAAGCAAGGCTGATTTATTTTTTATTGCTCAGTTTATTTGTTATTGCTCAGTTGTTTCTTCACTAGTGAAACTATTTAATCTTCAAGGAAAGGGAAAGAGAAAATAATATTTACTGCTAAATGTGGATCATGGAGTTTTCTAAGAGAATTCCCCTGTGGTGTTGTGTGAAAAATCTTGTTTAATGCTCGACATAAGATGAGGCTGATAATGGCTGATAAATCCATATCACTATCCTTTATTTTCACTCTTTTTCAACAATAGTTTCTGCCAGACAAAAGTGGAAATTTTAAAGGAAATTAGAGGATAATAAGCAGTTGGTTTCTCCCATGCAGCAGGGAATTACTGTTATCCTGAAGTTTCAAGTAGCCAGTGTGTGCAAAACTCTTGAAGACCTTTTCTCTGTTTTATTCTTCATAGAAAAGGACTTAAAAGATGAAATATTTTCTCTTAGCAAAGGAAGCTCTGCCGGTTTTGAGTTCTGTGCAGATTTCTGGAGTGTGGAGTCAGGTTTGATTGGGAATACCTGCAAACACGGGCTGGGGTTCATCGCCTGGGCACTTCACTGGGAGGCTGCTCAGAGCTCTGCTGACCTGCAGAGCTGTTCTCAAGAGCTGCCTCAGCAGATTTAAGTTTTTGATAATGGAATACTTGACAAAATACTTGACAAAGTGAATGAAACTTCAGATGTGATTCAGCACATGGTTCGTGGGACACGAGCTGCTCAACTACTGGCTTAATTTAAAAACAAAAACCTCTTTACCAATTTTCACTGAAACATGGAGAGATCTCTCGTTAGAATAAAGAGCAGAAACACACCTTGGGACATTTTCTGTGATTGTATAAAATATATAAAATTATTTCTAATTCATGATTATAAAACTCAAAGAAATCTGGAATTAGAAGCCTCACAAGAACCTGGCATGTGAGGAAACCAAAGTAATGACACAGGTGATTAAGTTCTGCCTACTGAAATGCTGGTTTTTTTCCTTCAATGTCCTGAGGTAACAGCTTTCCAAGAGCAGTTTTTGTCCTGTCACAGTCACAGGCTTCAGGATTTTTTGCTATATCAGGTACTGGATGTAATAATGGAAAGTTTTCCATGGTCTTTTTCCAAGAATTCCTACAGCTCCCAGCCATGCTTGTAGATAATAATGTTATTTTCTGCTCTGAGGCAAGGACAGATCTGACATCAGCTGAGGTCAGTGGAAGTTAAATTTGTCTGCACCACTTTGCTGGCAGAGGTTTTTGGATTGGAAGAGTAAATCCTCACCTTACCCAAGGAACTGAATCCAGGAGTTTGCATCCTTTGGGATGTTACCCACTGAATTTCCCTTCAGCCCTGGCTGGAGCAAAAGCAGCAGTGCAAGGGGGGAGGCAGCCTGTGATCAAACTGTGATTAGTGAGGAGAAGGAGCACGAAATCCTGATTGCAGTGAGAGGCTTTTCAGATGAGGGTTTCTATAATTCCAGCCAGTTAAAAGGTTAATTTAAACAGGCTCAACTTCGGGACATTCTGGGGCTATTTTCCTTCTCATCCCTGGGAAAAAGGAGACAAAGCAGACCTGATTGCAAAACACTCACCAGCACCTGCAGGTGCTTTTCATGTTAAAGGGATTTGGAGTGCTTTAGACTAATAATGCTCAGTGTCGGTTTTGTTCTCTCATTTAGAGAGTGAGAGACAAGCAGACGTGATTGAGCCAGCTGCATTCTGCTCTTCAGCTTCATCAGCCCCAAAAATCCCTGGAATATCTTCCCCATCTCCCTGGAAGCTTCACAAATCTCATTGTCCTGTGGTGCTGGGGCTGAGGGATGGGTGAAGTTGGGATTTTCAAACCTGATTCTGCTGCTGACTGACCTCATTCCTGGACCAGAGAGAACTGAAGGATTTTGGAGGCTGACAAGCTTTAAAGATGATTTTACTGAGCTGGCAGGTGCTGTGGATGGGTATTGGGACAAATTGTCCTGCTAATGCTCAAAGCTCCTCAGTTTGTTGCAGTGCTTGCAGTCCAGTGTTGCTGCTTTCCAGACAAGAAGGACAGAAAAAATCCCCAAAACCAGACCTAATCCTTTAATTTTATTTACCAGTTAGGCCTAACTTCTGCCTTTCTGATTTTGTCCATGGGTTTCCTGCTCTATTCTTTTTATGTGTGGAAGATGGTGTCCTATGGTTATAAAAATTCCAACTCCAGTGCTTTTATCTGCGTTGTCTTTGCAAATAACTTCTAGAACTGGTTATTTGTTATGGTTTGGGGATAACAAGGAATTTGCTTGGAAATCTTTCCATTATTACATCCAGTACCTGATATTGCAAAAAATCCTGAAGCCTGTGACCGTGACAGCACAAAATGTTGCCCCTCAACAATAAAATGGGATTGAAAAGCTGTTCAGGGTTAGAGAGGTTCCCTTCTCCAGATTCTGCAGTTTGCAGAGTGAGCCAGCTGTTTTGACTAATGTCAGACCACAGGGTGTCAATATAGGATATTTTCTGTCAGAAACAGAGCTGCCTTGATTTGGAAAGCAAAACAGATTTGGAAAGCCAATATGATTCATGTAACCTTGTGTGAATTTATTATGGAAAACAGGAGTGACAATTGGTTATTCTCCCATTTCTCTCCTTCTTTTCCTTTCCAGTTGAAGTGTACAATGTCTTTTACCCATCTTTGAGTTTAATAATAACCTATAGGTGGGTGTTTCTGAACAGCACATTGTCCTGTTTGGCACAAAAGAAGGAGCTGAGGTTTAAGGTTTTGTTTGCTGTAGATATTTTCTTGACAAGAGAAGGGGTTGTCATGAAAAGGTGACATCTGTTACTCACCCTGCACCACTTCTGAGGGCAGAAATAATGGAATTGCAGCCAATTTCACACTTCTGTGGCTGCTTGGAAAGTCCCCGAAATGTTTTGCAGCCTTGCTTTTCCAGGCCAGCACCTTGGGGGAAGCAGGTGCCAGAACTCCAAGCAATCCAGGCTGACCTGAGGAGCTCCCTGGTTCACTGAAGGGTTTTGTGTCACTGCTCCACAAACTATTGCAGAGGGGCAGAGTGGGCCTTCAACCCCCTCCCCCTCAATCCCTCTTTGAATCTGTGCTCTGTTATCTATTAGTTTTTAATAATTTTTTAGCTATATATGCATAATAGATGTGTCTAGATACAATATATAGAGGTGGTTTCACTTGGGATTTTCTTTATTTGAGCCATGCCAGCTGGAAGGTCTGGAGAGACTCTGTGCTAACAGGGATCTGTCCCTGCTGTGAATTCACTCCCTGTCTCCTGGGTTATTGCTCCTTCCCTGCCTAATTAAGTGTCAGAACATAAAATAAACTAAATATAAAATACTGCTTTTAGCACTGTGCAGTGCAGAGCTGAGATTTGAAGCCAGGGTACCTCATTCCTTTATCTTAACCACAAGTCACCTTTTTTTTTTTCCCTCCTCAGTGTAGTTCTGGGGATTTGGGGGAGTGCTTGGGCTTTGTGTTTGCAGCACCCCTGGGTGTGGCCAGGAACAGAATTCCGTGTGCAGGGGCACAGATGGGTGAGGAGTTCCAGTGATCTGGGACACAGTGCCCGTGTGGGGAACCCTTTGCTTTATCCTCATCTTGCTGCCCCAGACTGAAAACAGAGTCAGGGACAGGACCAGAGCTCTCCCAGACTGTGCAGACAAATAAAGAGGAGGTGAGGAGGAAGCTGCAATCTCCTGTCATATTTTTTAATATTTCATAATTAAAAAAAAAATTTAATATTTGGTTTGCCAAACCCAGAATATCTGCTTTTAATGAGGAAAGGGTTGAAGTTTCAAAACGAGGTTGCAGGAGAAGGGGCATCCCTTGGTCACAGAGCCCATTCCAGGAGGAAAAGACCATCCTGGACTCTGGAACACCCTGACTCTGTGCCCTATTAGAGGGTGCTGCTGTTTCCCAGCTTTCAGAAGATGATCCAGCTTCCCTCAGGGTTGCTTTTGCTCCATCTTTGATTCCACAGCCAATTCTTTGCAGTTTCAAACCTTTCAGGACCTGCTGCTTGTCCCTGCTGTGCCCAGGAGCCATTCCCAGGAGCCGTTCCCTGGGCACAGTCACTGGGGAGTCTCTGGTTTTCTGACTCCTCTCATTTAACCCCACAAAATCTGCAAAGTTTTTGCTTTGTGGCTCTTTTTAGAGGCCGAAATTGCGGCAGTTTCTGGTGCCACCTTGTGTCACAGAGGAGCAGATCTGTGCAGCTGTCACTTCCTCTGGGCACTGCAATAACGTGGGTTTAACTTCTCAGTTTTGAGATGCAGCATCAGAATTAACAAGGTGAAATCACCAGGGGGATTCACAGGGAGAGACTTCTGCATAAAATGAGTTTTAAGCAGTTGAAAAATTAATTAAATTATGAATTAGTGCTTTGGCTTTTCCTGGAATTGTTCAAGGCCAGGTTGAACAGGGCTTGGACCAACCGGGGATAGTGGGAGGTGTCCCATGGCACGGGATGGAATGAGATGAGCTTTAAATTTCTTTTTTAGCCCAGGGATCCTGTGATTCCATGATTTCCTTTGTTGCTGTTTGTTGCACACAGTGAGGAGCTCAAAGGAAATCGCTCAGGTGGATGAAGAATTGTTATTTTTGGAATTGTGTGGGCTGTCTCTTTCCTTGGTGCTGGCCATGAACCACTGTCAAAAAAAGCTGCTGGAAAAATTTTTGTTGTTCAAAATTCAGCAGCTGAGTCATCTGTGCATTATCAGTCAAGGGAATTACTAATACCTCCATTGCTAATTACTGATTTGCTTTATTTATGGATCAGGCTGCCACTGTGCTTTGCAGATTTATTGTACTAAAAATGAAGACTAAGAAAAGAAGCCAAAAAATGGCACTTCCATCAATCAGACCTCATGCACCAACTTCTTCATTGTAATGAGCATTGTAATTTCTCTACTTCCAAGCTCCTACCTTTATTTTTTTCCTTTTATGGATTCTCCCATTATGCATTCATAATACTGTATTAATAAAAAATTAACTCATATTACCCGAAAAAAAGATTTAAACTCACATTTTATGGGAAAATGTTTCTTTTATGGCGTATCTGGTGAAACATGGTAAAAGTTTAAATTTTTCTTCCTGAGTGAGGGTGCTGCAAAAACGGGCAGAATTTGTGCTGAGCATCACTAGATGTCACCCTCGACCTGAATTTAGTTCCACAGAAGTTTTAATTTTAAATTACTCATTTTCTGTTCTCATACTTCCCCCCCATCTTTCCCCCCAACTTGCATTTAATACACCTTCCAGTTCAGTGTAGCACAAACTGTTGTGCATCAATATTTTCCTTGCTTAAAACCAGAAGCAAAATTAGACTAAATGGAAATTGCTGGAATTTGCATCAATTTCTGTTTCTAGACCAGCACTGAGGGAACAGAAAAATCAAAAACCTCCTGGAACAGGGTTTCTTTCTAATGTGTCTGTTTGGATTTTGTTCAGATCTTGTTGGAATCTCCATCGTGGGAAATGGAAAGGAATGTTGAGGTCAAACCTCCATGAAGTCACGAGGAGCTCTGACTTGCTCCCTGTTTCAGCACCATTTCCACAGGGAAAAAAATAAAGAAAAAAAGAAGAAAAAACCCTTTTATAAAACAGGTTTAGGCAGCAATTTTCAGGTGAAGCCAGTTTTCAGGGTAAGGCTTTGTTTTTCAACTCTGAAATACTTTGTGAGAGCATTCCGGCCCTGCTGGAACAATTCATGCTTGAATGAGAGGCAAAAATGTGTCTGTGAAGTTCATGCTGTATTTATTAATTAATTTATTTAAAGAATACTTTCATTCAGCTCTTGTTTTTTAACCTGAAATAACTTATTTCGTTATGTTCTTTTCTTAGGTATGAAAAGGTTCAGGAAAATTCTTTAATGAAATCAAAGAGACTTCTGCCCATTAAAGACATATTTAAGTTGACTGAAAATGTGCTGGTCATAGGTTTAGGGGCTTTTTTTTTCTTTAACTTCCACAAAAAGCACAAAACAATGAGTCCACACGTGGTTATCCACAAGGTGATATTGGAAAACCCTTTGGGGTTCAGAATTTCAGAGAGCAGGTGGGGAATTTGGTTTCTGGCCTGTGAAGTCACTCCAGGGCCGTGAGATAACAAAAACCAGGAGGTTGGAAAGGATGTTCACACCTCATGGCTGGAAGGGAAAAGGTTGTGTTTCAGAATCTCTGTGAATAAATCTGAGAGGATTCAGTCCTTTTAGCCTAAAGGTTTAAGAGAGAATTGGGATTGTTCAGCCTGGAGAGGAGAAGCTTTGGGGTGACCTCATTGAGGCCTCCCAGTGCCTGAAGGAGCTGCAGGAAAGATGGAGAGAGAGGATTTCCAAGGGATGGAGGGACAGGACACAAGGAATGGCTTCAAACTGCCACTGGATGGGATATCAGGAAAAAATTCCTCCCTGTGAGGGTGGTGAGGCCATGCACAGGGCACCAGATGAGCTGTGGGGAGTGTCCCAGGCGAGGCCAGGCCAGGCCAGGCCAGGCTGAACAGAGTCGATGTTTTCTACAGCTAAACTTGCTCTGCTGGTCCAAAATATTCACCTCTTGCACTGTTCAGACAATGCACAAAGAGTTCTTGTTCTTCCAGGCTGATCCAAGCCCTGTCCCCCATAATTTTCATCCCCACTGGAGGATGGTTTGTTCCAGCAGGGAATTTTCCCTGTGTTTGCTGCAGCACGGGATTCTGGCACAGGCTGGAATCGATTCACTGAGAGCAAAAAAAAGAAAAAAGGAGATGACACCAGAGCCTTTATTAAAGCAAGGTGTAATTAATGGCTTCAGATTAATTGAAAATGTTTGCTCCGAGAGCAGCAATTGAGCTCTGTGGTGATGAACTGCTCTCTCCCAGACTTACAGGACGTGCAGCAGAGGGGAAAGGACCCTCTCACATCTCTGTGTGACAGAAACCTCTCATTTCCCACTCTGAAAAGCTCTGTGCTGCTACTATCACCTCCTAAGGAGAAGTTCCTTGGGGTTCTTTAATTTAAAAAGAAAATCATAGTTCCTCAAGGGCTGAGGTTTCTAAGAGGGAATAGGCCAGTACTGGAAAAGGGATTCTGAGTGCATTAGTTGCTATTTTATTTTAACCAAAAGGCTTCAGGTAGCTGTCAAAGAAACGTATTTCCCACAAATCCTTTTTCTAGCTTAGTGAAAAATTTCCATCTGTCACACTGGACATAGAGTAGTCAGAACTGAGGGCGTTGAAAGACAATCTTTTATTAAATATTTCTTTAGAAGACCTGGATTTAGCCAGCCCCTGTTCCATTATTGGCTGTGTTTAGCTAACACTCCTTCAAAGACTTACATTTAATCAGTTCAAACAATTAAACCCTGTTTATATCAGCATGTATTGACCTTCCATTTAATTTCCAGAGCCTGGAGTGATCTGGGAGAGTTAATTCCTAATCCTTCCTCTCCCAGTTCTTGTCCCAGAGCTGTGGCACTGATGGATGGGATTTGTACCTGTGGGGGCTGAGGCAGGGCCCACCCTGGGCTCAGAGGTGCAGCCCTGGTTTTGTGCCTGAGGAATTTTGGTTTTCTGAAATTCTTTTCCCTAACTGTACCTTTGTTATTCATTCCTTTTCCTAGGAGGGACTTCTTGATGTCCCTCTGGTCTGACCGTTGTGATTGAAGAGGTTTGTCTTTGTGTCACCAATCAGATTGGTCTGTGTAGAATAATAAAAAAGGGAAACACATCCCAAAAATAAAGGAGTCATTTTCAGCCTTCTGTTGTTGTGTGTAAAACAGCATCACAGAGGGATCCACGGGCACCTGCTCTGCCCTGATCTCCCCAGCTTCCTGCCTTGTTTCTACTAAAAATCTGCTTTTAGAGCAGCAGAGGAAGGAGACCCGTCACCAACCCCAAACATTTTCAATTCCTGTTGCTTCTTGCAAACTCTGCTTTGCATTGACGTTTCAGAGCTTTAGATTTTCCCCTCTGCCTCTGCTTGGAGGAGCAGAAATTCCAGAACGTGAAGGGTTCACCTTTCCAGCTGTGTCTCCTCAGAACTTTCAGTCCCCAGGTTGATTTTGACACGGGTTTGTGATGTTGCAGGAGTCACCATTTAAAGGTGGAGAAGCCAAGGGGTGTTTTCCTGGCAGCTGCTGAAAATTTTCTGTCAGGGCTGTTGGATTTCAGGAATGCTTTGCTGGTAATTCCTTCTCCTAATCACAATTCTCTCCTTCAGTACAGACAGCAAAGAAAAGAAGTTTAAAATGCTGTTTATCTTTTGCATTAAGCTGCAGGTGCCTCGGTGCTCCCATGCAATGTGCAGATATCCATGCTGGAGTTTGGGGAGGTGTTAAAACTGCTGCTGTGCATAAAAACACTGCTGGGAGCACTGAGCACAGTGTTTGTAGCTCCTCAGGCAAACTTCCTGACATTTAGCATGGAATTTATCTGGGAACTAACATATATTGAGTGTTCAGACAGAAGTAATGTGATAAATCATAATGAATAGTCATAAGTCATAATAAATGGTAATAAAACATAATAAATAGTAATGAATCATAATTTCAGCATTCAGGGCTCGGTGATTTCAGGAAGTCTCAGGAATATAAATACCATTTCAGGAAAAGCAAACAACTTCTACATTTTTTATTTTGGTCTTTCCACTGAAAGCTGAGAGCTGGCATAAGGAAGCAAAGCATCGTTATTGTTTCTTTCAGCTCTCAGCATAAAAAGGAAGTAACACTTAATAAAAGCCATTGGCTGCAAGATTTCATACCAGAGAGAGGCAGAGGGAGGGAGAAGGAGCAGCATGCTGGGGAGGAGCAGGTGTGATCTGTGAATGAGCTGCTCTTTGCCACCCTGTGGGACACTGATGAGACAAACAGAATTTCCCCAGACATGGATAATGCAAGAACAGCAGAGACTTTCTCACAGGTAAAGGCACAAAGTGTTGTGGGCTGGTGTGGAAGTGCTGCTGGTGGAGATGGTTTAGCAGAAGCTGGGAATGACTTTGTGCTTTATTGGTGAGGAATTTGCAGCAGGGTTTGATGTAATGGACTATTATGGGATACGAGCTCAGCCTGCTCTAATATATCAGAGAGTGTTTGCACAAGGTGTGCAGGAGACAATATTTCTCTGTGCTTTATTCTTGAGGAAGCTGAAACGTGCAAAGTTTTCCTGATACAAGGAGAGAAAATCTGTCTTTCTCTTGCCATGCTGGAGAGGATTTATTAACACTTTATATTATCTGTGCTAAAAATTTCCATAAGGTAATTGGAGGGGAGGAAAAGTGCTCTATGTTATGGGCAAGACCAGAGTTTTGATAATCCTGCTGGAATCTGAGGTGATTGATGTGCCAGGGTCGAATATAGATCAGCTTGGGGGTTTGTCTGAGTGCCTGCCACACACACACTTGGAGCATCCTTGTTTCAATATTTGTGTTTTTGGGAGTCTGGTACCTGGAGAATCGAGTTTTGGGGAGCTGTTCTCTGACTGGGACAGCTGATGGGAGTGGCAGAGGGAAAAGGGCAATTGGGGAAAAGAGCAATCAGGGAAAAGTAGGATTGTATTGAGTGCAGGGTCTGAGCTCTCCTGGCTGGCAAATGTGAGGTGAGGAGGATCCAGCCCTGCTTGCTCAGTTCCCCTCCTTCCTCAAGTGTGAGAGATTTGCCAGGCCAGGCTCTGGAAAACCCCAGAGCCATCACCACAAACCAGGAGGAAAAACCAATTTCTGGCTCTTTGGTTTGTCACAGGGACAAAAAGGGCAGGGGCTGCCTGTGGTTACCAGCTCACCCTTGGTCTGAGAAGGGTTTGGAGCAGGGCAGGGACAAGTGACCCAAAAACTGAACTCTTAAGCTTGACAGACCTCAATTCCTCCTTCTGAAGTGTAATAAAGTGCAGCTCCCCTCTGGCAGGGCTGTAAGGAGATGCTGAGATCTCTTTGGAGCAGCTGGAAGGGTTGGAAAGGCACAACCCCATCCCTGGAAGTGTTTTCCCTTTCCTTGCTGCCCTTGCTCAGGGGGTTCTGACTAGGCACAGGCACAACAGGCTCAATTTAAAACATTCAGGTCATGATTTCTCAATTTCAATTCTCAATTTCATTCTCAATTTTAAAAAAAAATCTGTGCTGATGCTGAGGCTGGCTCTGATAAAGCAGCCCATGGTCCCTGGAGGAGATTCCCAGGAAATATCACTGCCTTGGAAATAAAATCTCATAGGCTGGGTGGAGTTTTCCAAAGTTTTTAAATCACATCTTCCCTTTTGCACTGCTGGGGAGGCCGGGGGCAGCACAGATGTGCAAACAACTAAATGTTTACTACCAGAGAGGGTTTTACACGGGTGAGAAGCAGCAAACAGGAAACCACGGCCAGATGGTGCCACTTTTCACTGATTTTCACCCCCGCAGGGCTGCAGTGAAGCACATGCACAGAGCTCAGCTCCTACCAGCACCAAAATACCCACAAAGTGAAACTGTGCCTGAGAAAAATCGAGGTTTAGACTTCTTGTGAACTCCCTTGAAAAGCTGACTTTATGTCTTCCTGAGGCTTTTCATCTGAGAGCTGATAAGATCGTGGTGCAAGGTCAGACCTTTCACTTTTCCACCCCGCTTCACTTTAATCAACTGCTTTAAAGCACTTCATCCCCATGGGTTTCCCCTACAATTTTCATTGGACTTCTTCTCAAAGGCCACCTCTCTTAGGTGATTGATTTTTTTTCCCTTTTTTTTTTTTCCTGTCTTTTCTAAGGTAGCTTAAAGTGGATTTTCACTGTATACTTACCAAGGGATCAATTTTATTTAAATGAGGCCAAATGATTCCATATTTTCTGATCTGTGTGTTCATGAATGTGAACCCAGCCTTGGCAGCAGCTCTGGTGGCCTGAGGGACAGGGGTGAAGCACATCCTGAGGTGTGTCCTGCTCATCACCCAGACAAAGCTGAATTTACTGAAATCCAGTTAAATTTCCTCTCCTGAGCCATTTTGGAGCTCCACATGTCCCGTTTCATTCCCAATATTGCCCAAATTCCTGAAACTGGGAGCACAGTGAATATACCCAAGCCTTTCTTTCGAACAGAAATTCTTTTCTGACTTTAAGACTCAGCTTAAATAAGTGTCAGGCAGCTGTTTTTGAGGAATCTGCCTGTTTGGAAAACGTGGTGTATTTTTCTAGGCAAGTATTCAGAACAGAACAAAACCATTTATAGAGACAAGGATCCCATCCTGCCAAATCTGTTGGATTTTAAGAGGAGATGGATAAGGAGAAATTTACTCAATATTTTGCTGGGATGATTTATTAACAACCCAGAATCCTGGGGAAAGGAGAAGTCAGGTCAGAAATGACACATCAGTACAGGAATGCTCATTGGGGTTTGGTTTTGGTTTTGTTTTTTTTTTTTTAACAAGCTCTTAGTCCATGTTTTGATTAGAACATAACGAAGGGTTTGTTCATTAAATGTTCCAGCTAATTAACATGAAATTCATGGAGACCCTGGGTCCTCAGTTAAAGGTGCATGAAATCAGTGCTGCTCTCTCTCTATTGCACTTCATTCCTTTTGCTCAGCAGGTCTTAATGTGGTTTAATAAACCTCCAGCAGAATGAAGTCTCTTGTTCAGCATTTAAGAATTTGAGCTTGGAATGAATCTCTTGCTTGGAATGAATCTTTTTTTACAAGACACGAGGGCACAAGATGAGATGGTGAGCCTGTGAACAGGAGGATGCATGTTTTTCTCCAAAATAATTAGATGTCACTGTTAAGTAGCCCAGCAATCTTTGTTTCTTCACCAAATTAATTTGCCTCTCACGTTAATAGGCAAATATGATAATCCTTGATGCTTCTTATTTCTGTGGATTATTTTAATTACAGTTGCTGAAGGCACAGAATGTTATTATTTGAGTAGCAAACTGAAATGCTCCTGTATGAGCCACCTTCTTTATTCTATTTCAGCCCATTTTGTAGCAGAGCATTTGAACCATACCTCAGCACTCCAAGAAATTGCTGGGCAGGTTCACACTTAAGTGTTGTTTTGAAATCAGGTCTAATTTAAAATATTATGATATTTATATATATTATGATGCTGAGGCTGGTTCTGATAAAGCAGCACATGGAAGAGATTTCCAGGGAATATCTCTGCCTTGGAAATAAAACTCATAGGCTGGTTTTTAATGTTTTTAAATCCCTGCCTGCCCCTTTCTCCTGGAAAAGCAGTGGAACCTTCAGCTTTTTGCAGGTTTGGGCTGAATTAAAGTGCAAAACAAGGTTAGATACGGCCCAAAGCATTGGTTTAATTCTTCTTAAGGATGTTTTAGTGGTGGGAGAATCCATCATTTTCCCAGGATGGCTCAGTGTTATCCTTCTATTCCCCAAACATCTCAGCAGAGCCTATTTGGCTGTAATTTCTCTCATACTTCTCCTCACCCCACCTCACTCCTGCTCCTTCCCTTTTGGCAGCAGCTCTTTGTGAAGCTGCAGCCTGTGCCTGCCCCGGGCTCTGAAATCCCAATCCTTCCCTTGGAAATCCCGATTTTCCAAAGCTCTGACTGCTCTCGTTATCCTGACTGGGCTCACCCAGCTCTTTTCTGGAGGCACAGAAATCTTCTCCCCCCATTCCTGCAGAATCCTCTGCCAGGATCAGGACTCTTATTCCAGTGTTTTGTGCTGTCAGGAACCTCCCCGAGGGAAATTCCCTTTTATTGCAACAGCACCACGCTGGGAACTGCTGTCACTTTGCAAGCTGCTCAAACTTCTGGGCTTTTTTCTGCAAAAAAATACATTCTTCAGCCAGTGCTTGTGAAGCTGGCAGTTCCTGCTGAACATCCAGATTTTTTTTTTGTTTTTGTTTCTCTGCTTGCTGAATTATAGATTATTGCTGCTCTCATTTGTCAAGGTTGTTTGGAATTTGGATTTCCCTCGCGGTTCTTCCCAGCTGCCCGTCAAAATCTGTGAATTTAATGAACATAATCTCCAGTCCTTCAGCAGATCTTTTCATCAGGTCACTGATGAAACAGAGTCAGTCTCCTGTGCAAGCAGCACCACTCCATTTATCCTGAATTTTCAGAGTGAAATTACCTCCCAAGTGTCATTTCCTGAGGAGTTCTCAGAGCTGGTGGAGCAGGAGGGTCCGTGATGGTGATTGAGGGAGAATCTGAAGTGTTTGCCTCATGTGAGACCTATAGAATGGCTTTTTTTTTTTTTTTTTTCAGAGGGAATTTTAAGAAATGTTAAAGCTTTGACATTCTCCAATGTGGTGATATTTTCAATACTGAAAATAGTTAAAATTGTTGGTATTGTAACTGTGCTGTGGACACGTCACTGGACACCAGTTTATATCTTCATATTTCTGAGAACTGTTCTTGGAGATTTTTAAGTTGTTATAATCCATCACTCCATGCCTTTACACCAGCAAGAAATAAATTACAATAAAACATCTTTGGGTTCCTCCAGCTCCTTCTGGAAGTGGCAGAATTTCCAGTGTCTTCAAGGAAATCAAGGTCCTGTTTGATGAATCCCTTCTTCTTTGAATAAATGTTGACAGATACTCTTCAGCCAGATATGGATCTGCACAAATAATGCAAAGCATTATTCCAGGTGGATAATTTATTTGATGAATAGCAGCTCTGTTTGACAAATAATATCAGCCTGTCTCTGGGCCTGGCTACAAAAGATGGTATTGCCACATAAAAATACCACATCAGTCACCTGGTTGGAGATTTCATGTAAATTAGAACTGAAGGACTTTCAGATACCCCAGTGCTGGGAGAAAACTCCCCTGGAAATGTCTGGGGGCACTCAGCTTGTTTTGGGCAGAGTTCAAACCTGGTGAAAGTGGATAAATTAGGAAGGGGGAGTTTTATCCCTGAGCAGTGCCTGTGTCCTGTGTTCTCCGCCCTGCCCCGCTCCAGGATCACTGGGGTGATGTGGTTTAACCCCTTTTTCTTCACTGGGTCTTGGAAGACCTGGGATTATTCCAGAAATATTTCTGCAGTGTCCAGAGTTGATGCAAAGCCTCTGGTGGGGGCTTTGAGGGAAATGGGGAGAGGCAGGAAGGCCTGGGAGGGGTCGTGTGCAGGGCAGCCTTGGCAGCTGCCCCAGAGTGAGGCAGAAATCTCCTCCCTCTCCACTGAACACATTTTGTACCAGGCCAAAAAAATTATAAAAACCTC
This sequence comes from Argya squamiceps, assembly GCA_037834095.1. Classification (NCBI taxonomy): domain Eukaryota; kingdom Metazoa; phylum Chordata; class Aves; order Passeriformes; family Leiothrichidae; genus Argya; species Argya squamiceps. The sequence continues at coordinate 12,490,011 of JBBMKD010000067.1, forward strand.
CCCTCTCCTTCCAGAGAATGTCTGGAGCCCCACGCTCTTCCTTCAATTGTGAATTCTTTCAAATCACTTGTGTGGCTCTACTGAGTTTGGGGAGGGGTGATGAAAATTTAATCTGTTCTAAACAAATTGCTTTAACCTGGCAGGTGAGGGTATTATTAACACAATCTCATGTATTTCCTTAATGTGCCTGCTTTATAATGGAAAAATTTAACTTTTTTTTCCCTAAGTTTTGTTTCTCAGTCTTGTATAAAACATTCAGTTTGGGTGTTCCAGTCATATTTTATTAGGCAATATAACACAGAGTGGCTTAGTGGTATTTTGGTGGATAATACGACAAATTCTGTATCATTTTAAGAAAAATATAACCAAAACAAACACATTACAAAAATTGTGTCGTGCTGAGAGAAAAGCCCCAGAGACAGAAAATGATAAAGGTCAGGCTCTGGCACAGAAGTCTTGTTTGCAAGTAAAAATACCATGAAACACGATTGTCAACAACCTAAGTGAGCCAGACAGAATTCTGACAGATAATTCTGACAGTTCTCATGAGCTGAAAAATGCCTTTTTTTGCCTCTCCTGGCTTTGGAAATATTCCCCTCCTGCTTCCAGATGTGCAGAGAGTTGAGAGAGGTGTAAAACCAACAATGTGCTGTTAAAAAGAACCTGCCCCAAGCAGTTCCTTTCGTGTGCTCCTCGGGGATGGATTCTCTGTCAGGGCTCTGACTTCCTAACAAACCTTCCTGGATTTAAATGCACAGAATGATTTGTTCTTCTTTTGTGAACATTTTTTCCCCTCATCCATTATTAAGCAAATTAAGACACGTTCCCTGTTTCTTTCACATCTTTTCATTTGAGTCTAGAGGAGATTGTGGAGAAGGAAGAGCTGAATGTTGAGTTAAATATCTTCCTTTCTGCAGTTTGTTTTTTTTTTTAAGAAAATATCTTAAAAATATTAAATTTGAAAAACAAATGGAATTAAAATTGTCGTCGTGCTGCAAAAAATTCTTTGAACCTTTCTCCAAAAGGCAAAAATAGTTTCCAGCTTCGTCTCAGGAGCTGCTACCCTGAATAAACAGCTCTTGCACTTTGGAGCTGGCAGAGCTTTGCCTTAAGGCAACTCTATTTTTCAGTTCAAATATATCCATATTGCTGTTTACTCACACAGAGCCCGTTCGGTGGGGAATTGTCTGGTGAAGATCTGATCCTCCCCAGTGTGAGGTGTGAATGTGAGGCCACTTAAAATTCCAGCAGCGAGCGGGGAGGTCATTGAGGGAACCTTCTGTGAATGAATGATCAGGCAGCTTTCCCTCCTTCCTCATTGCCCACGTTCCTATTTGCAGCTGCGAGCTGGGCCATCAGTTACCTTTCTATTAGCATTGAAAATAAAGAAATATTTTTTATTAAACAAATCTTTAAAAACAAAAATATTTCTCTTGCTCCCCGGTTTCGTTTGGAGGCTGTAAAATCGTGCAGAGTGTGTGAGTCCACACACAGGGACTGGGTGAGCTGGCAGAAATTTGGTAAAATAACAAATATTTGGTAAAAATAACAAATATTTGGTAAATAATAAATATTTGGTAAAAATATATATTTGGTAAATAATAATAAATTTTTGGTAGAATAATAACAAATATTTGGTAAAATAATGAATATTTGGTAAATAAAGAGTGTTGGGTGTGTTGTGGCTTGGGGAAAGGGGGAAGCTGGGGGTTTGCTGGTGGGACTGGGGGTTTTTATGGGGCACATCCCCCTGTGTCTGTGGGGCTCGGGTGGGTGGAGGTGGCCAAGAAAGGGCTGGACACAATGGTCTGGGAGGTTTTTTCCAACCTCAGTGATCCTGTGTGGCTCCAAGAGGATCTTGTGCTGCATTGCTGGGCTGCACTGCTGGGCTGCACTGCTGGGCTGTTCAGCAGAGGAGCTGCTCTGTTTGGTGAGAGTGGTGGGGGTAGGAAAAGCAGGGCAGGTCATCAACATCTCCAGCTGCTGGGGAGGTCCCTTCCCAACCCTCCAGGCTACTTCCCAACTTTCCTGGGTCCTTCCCAACCCTCCTGCCCTTCCCAATCCTCCTGTTTTTCCCAATCCCCCTGGTCCTTCCCAATCCCCCTGGCCCCTTCCCAAACCTCCTACTCCCTTCCCAATCCCCCTGGTCCTTCCCAACCCTCCTGTTTTTCCCAATCCTGCTCGCTCCTTCCCAACCCTCCTGCCCCTTTCCAACCCTGCTGGCCTCTTCCCAATCCTCCTGGCCCCTTCCCAATCCCCCTGGCTATTTCCCAATCCCCCTGGCGATTTCCCAACCCTCCTGGCCCCTTCCCAACCCTCCTGCCCTTCCCTTGCCCCTGCACATCCTGCCCCGGGCTCTGAACTTGGGTGTCCACCAGGAGAGTTTGAAAAAAAAAGGTTGGGAATCACTGGAATCTCTCCTGGTGGTGAAATCATTCTCAGGGCATGGGGAACATTGGATCTTGGGAGTCTGAATAAAAAAAAAACCCTCCAAAATCCTGAGCTGTGCTGGTAAAACCCTCCAAACTCTGCTGCTCTGCTGAGGGGTGTCTGTCACACAGGGAGACCCTGGGCTCTGTCTCAAAGGGAGGTTGTTTATTTATTTTTTATTCCTCTACAAAGCCGTGCCCTGTCAGTGTGACAGCTCCATGTCCCTGCTGCCTCCCCTCACCTTTTTTCTTTGCTTGATTCCTGTTTGCCATCACAGCCACACCTGCTGCACTCAGCAGTGACAGAAATTGGGTTTATTGGCAGCTCAAACCCCTCTTTTGGTGACAGAAAAAGGGGAAGTGCAACGCTGGCTTTTCATGTGCTTCACTCAAGTCCCTGTGGCAGCTGCACCTCCCCAGCAGTTTGCCCCCTCTCCACCCTGAAAATTTCAAATGCTGCTGATTTTTCTTTCATGTTGTCCCATGTGCTGGGCTTTACACTCAGGATGAGACAGGCTCCCATACAAAATTGATGTTTTCACTTCTTGCCAGGGTTTCTACCTCAAAAAAGGTTTCCCCCTTGGCAGTTCTATCTCCAGGTATTACCATCACGTCTTCTAAAGTTGTAAAAGCCCCTGTATATTTGATATCTTGTGGACTTTCACTGGCTTTCAAAGGGAGATTATATTTGCTGGGCAGGTTGTCAGTAGAACATAAAATACAAGTGAAATTGTGTTTTTTATAGCAGCTGCCATGGCTGTGTCACGAGCACTCTGTGTCCTCCAGAGCCAGATGAAAAACCAGTCTCTAAAAACATTTGATTGACTTTTTTAATGTTTTTTTTTTCTTTTTCCCTTCTAGTTAAGCCAGGAAAAAATCCTCAAAATCATGAACATGGTGAAAAACAAAGAAGTGAGCATTGAAGGAGCTCTGCATTTGGCACAGAAGGAGGTGTACACTGAAAAGGTAAGGCTGCTGCTTTGATGTATTTTGTAATATCTCCAGATGTTCTGGGGAGCCCTGCTGAGGTGAGGAATGTGCCTGGATTGATTTCAAGGATACAATCCTGGTTTGGGAGTCACAACCAGCCCAGATCCCAAACAAGCAGGACAGGGATGCCTGGCTGCTGCTGCCTGTGTCCTGTATCCCATGGAAATGTGCAGCTCTGAGATGTTTTGGTTTCTGAAATTCTTTTCCCAGGGAATTTCAGTAAACAAGAGAAATTGTTTTGTAACTGTGCCTTTGTTATTCATTCCTTTTCCTAGGAGGGACTTCTTGATGTCCCTCTGCTCTGACCAGTGTGAGTGAAGAGGTTTGTCTTTGTGTCACCAATCAGATTGGTCTGTGTAAAATAGTATAAAAGGGAGACACATCCCAAAAATAAAGGAGTCATTTTCAGCCTTCTGAATCTCAGAGTCTGTGTCCTTGTGGTGTAAAACAGTGTCAGAACTGCTGTGCCTACACTGATGGCATGACCTGGGTTAAGGAGTTCAAATCCATGCCAGGGTTGTTATTCCAAGGGGAGCAACGAGTCCTGGATGAATAAATGTGGGGCAGAATAATGCAATTGCAGAGTCACAGGATGGTTTGGGTTGGAAGGGACCTTAAAGCTCGTCTTGTTCCACTTCCCACTATCCCAAGGGTGCTCCAAGCCCTGTCCAGCCTGGCCTGGAACATTTCCAGGGATCCAGGGGCAGCCACAGCTTCCCTGGGCACCCTGTGCCAGGGCCTCCCCACCCTCACAGCCAGGGATTTCTTCCCAATATCCCATCTAAACCTCCTCAATTTCAGTGTGAAGCCATTCCCCCTTGTCCTGGCACTCCATCCTTTGGAAATCTCTCTCCATCTTTCCTGCAGCTCCTTCAGGCAGTGGAAGGTTTCTCTTTTCCTGAGCCTCACCAACCCCATAGTAAAGAATTTCTTCCTCATTTTTAATCCAAACCCACTCTCTGTCAGTGTGAAACCATCCCCTCAATTATCATTGTGAATAATCTCTCTCCCAATCTTCATTAAGGTGATTAACAAAAGCCAGGAGGATGTTTCCATCTGTGTCCCTGTGGAATTCTCCTGCAGGGCTCCAGTGTTGTTCCTGTCCACAGAGAGAGATTTCACCTGAGAGCAGCTGGATTTGGGTGGCCAAACCTTACCCCAGCCTGGGATGTGCTGCTGATTCCTGGTCTGTTTTGCAGGATCCACAGGATTTGTTAACTGCCTCCCAGTTTAACTTCATTATCTACAAATACAAACACTACCGGTGGCAGAAACGAATTTTGCAGGTAACTTTAAAGGTTCTCACTTTTGGTGCAGTGTATAAAAATATATTAAATATATTAAAGAAAACTTCTGTCAACAACACCTGATGGTGATTTTCTGCTTTCACAAAGTCAGGGACAAAGGTTTCATGTCTTTTTTTTCCTGGATTTCACTAAAACTTCTTGTAGTTTGGACAAAAATTGACAATGAATGAGTCCAAATCATGCATGCTACAGGGTATTTTTTATTTGCTACATCTCAACTGTACAAAAATACAATTTTTCCAGCATTATCCACCATTTTTTTTGGAATGAAAAGGTTATTTGTTTAGACATAAAGTGGAAAAATGGACGTGTGGTAGATGTGAGAGTTATCAGTCTGGGAATCTGGATTAGTTTAATTTCAGTTCTCCAATTGCCAGCAGCCTTCAAAAGTCAGAGATAATCACGAGAAAGGTTCTGTTTTGGAGGTTTCCTGCAGCAAACAGGACAGAGGGCAAGGCCACAATGTGGGCATTTGGTGGTGCGGTCTGCACGTAAAAGATCTTAACTTTTAACCCAGAACTGCTTTTCTAACCAGCTGCATTTCAGAGATTGAAGGAGTGAGGAACTGAATGGGTGGTTCTGCCTTACTCTGGGCTGAAGGGGAAGTTTCTGCACTGGGTTTTGTGAGACAAGGAGAATTCAAAAAGAAATAACATTTCAGATCGATAAAATGATGCATATTCATCAGAAGAGATGTGTGGAAACACAGCTTGCAAGGAATATCTGGGGTTTTTTTTGTGATTAAAACAAACATTGGGCAATATCTTGATGGTGAAATGTAATTATTTAATTATATTTATTCTGGTCTTTTATCTAAACCCCTTCACGTGGTAACATTGGGATGCTGCCTTTACTGATGGCTTCAAGTGATGCAGAATTTTCCATTGCAGCTGGATTTCAACTCCAGGACCGTTTTTAACATTGAGAAAGGGATAATAAAGAAGCAGTTCCCTTTCTCCCAAGTCAAGGGCTGTGAGGACACTGAGAGGAGGCGTTTCAGCATCGTGTTCCACGGGAGGCAGGACTATGAGCTGGAGGCCGTGTCCCTGGATGATAAAAGAAAGGTGAGTTTGTAAAGCACACTGCTGTCAGCCCCAGCAGGTCCCAGGCATTGCTGGGCATGGTGCAGGCACAGGAGGAGGGATGGGTTCATTCTGTGGGTGTTGGGAAATGTGTCTTGGTTTGGCAAGACAGATATCTGCCAGGGAAAGCTGGAGCTTCCCTTGGAATGGAGAATGTAAACCCCCTTCCCTCCTAATTATTACAATTTGCAATTAAGGGGCTTTCAGGCAAACATATGGGAACAGGAATAGCAGTTCTTTACCAGGAATATTAAAAATGTAGTAGTACAAAAAAAGAAACAAACAAACAAAAGAAAAACCCTGCCAGAGTCAGAACACTCCTGACCCCCTGTTGTTGCTCAGGGTGTTGGTGTCAGCCCAGCCCAGCCCTCCTGCAGGGCCAGCTGTGGTTCTGGTGGAGCAGAGATGATCCTGGAGAAGGGCCCAGTGG
>JBBMKD010000067.1:12496348-12547082 GCA_037834095.1 Argya squamiceps
GGGTGGGATGATGGAATTGTCTCAGCCCTGCCCTGAGCCTGGATGGCCCCTGGACAGCAGAGATCCCCTGGGGGAGGATGGGTCCTGGCAGGGATAAAGAACTCTGCCCCAGCTGGTTTAACAGCTGGGCCATTGACAGAAGATCCCCTCTGGAGTTATGAGATGGGTTATGCAGGAGATAAAGAAAAACACCTCCCAAAACAGCTTCAACAGGTGGCAAATTCACAATTTGGTTACATATTGCAACCCAAGACAACGTGGAACAAAGAGAATGTGAGCTCAGGATGGAGTTTGGCCTCAGGATTTTGGCCCAGCTTGAGATGAGATGTGAGAGTTCTGCAGTCCTGCAGCCACAGCATGGGTGGAACTGCTCTGGGAGTGTTTAAACCAGCAAACAAAACTGATGTGCACAGCTGAATCCTAATGGGAACTTTTGAGGCAGCTTTTGTTCTCTGTATAAGATATTTCTTAAAATGCACGATTTTAAGGATGAATGAGGCTCGTCCTCATGCTGAGAAAAGACCCAGTGGTGCATCTTTGAGCATTGTCTGAGATTTTCAATTGAGTTCTGCTTGGGCTTGAACTGAGCTGAACAGAAACTTTGTCCTGGACTGCTTTGTATATGAACTAAAAAGTTTTTTTTTTTTCCACTAACCTCTTCAGAGTAAAATTATATTCTCCTTAGACTGACAGGTTTAGAACTGTGGGCATAAAACCAAATTGCAGTTAAGTAGTGTTGCATCATAGAAAGACCTGAGCTATTTTATGTTGATTTATTTTGCCCATTTGACTGTGTCTTTGTACTTGTAAAATCCAACTATTGACGTCTCATTCAAGGGAATTAACATGGGAAATATTTTTTTTCTCTGCTGTCACTTATTATCTAGATAATCTACCTGCTGAGCAGAGTTATACAGAGCAATTCTTGCAAGAGAGCAGCAGAGTCCTGCCCTGGGAGAGCAGCAGAATGTGATGTGATCCACGAAGGGCTGCTGGATTTGCAGCAGAACACTTCGACCTCCACTGAATGGGTGAAGTATGAACTCTGGGCTTTGTTAAAATTTCTGATAGATGCATTTGGATTTGAATGTGCTGATAATAACTTAATTATTTAGTTGGTTTTTTAAGTGTGAAGGTAGATGCCCAATCTGCATGAGCTGTCAGTGCAGTAGTGGTACCCAAAAAACCAAAGTTGTGATCTGGAGCCTGCTGGGAGCACTGGCAGCACAAATCTGTCATGGTGATGGTGCTCAGAACGATTTTGATGCTGTGACTTTGTTTCTCTCTTGGCTTTTCCCTCCATCCCCAGAAATCCAGTGGTTTTCCATGGTTTGATCTCCATTCTGCAACCAACCACCCTTCCCTGAGACAGCTCCTGAAACACCTGAAAATCTCTTAAACCATCAAAAGAGAGGGAGAAAGAAAGAGAGTGGAAAAAAATTCTGTCTAGCTAATGAAAAAAAATTCACGTTCTAATTATCTGCACAGGGCAATTATCTCAAAAGACTTCACAGTTCACAGCAAATGATTTTAATTGCTTTGAAAAGGTGACCACTGTATGTGTTGTAAACACTATCCTCGAGTGTGCCCAGGATTTGTTACCTTGCAACACTGAGCGGTTTTGTTAACAAACAAAAAATTGATTTCTGTTTATCTCGTGAAGCAAAGCCCTTGCTGTTTCCTTCTTGGTATTAATCCTCTCTCTTCCTCCTTTTTTTATTTTTTTTTTTTTTATTTTTTTGACAAAGTAAGTGATGGTGGAAGCATCTGGAGATCCGATTAATCCATAAGTCCCTGCCTGGAAGAAAGGAGAGATCAATAGCACTGCCAGCTCCATTAAGCAACCCTTATCACTTTGACTGTTTGTGTGGGGATAGATGCAATTTATGGTTTATGTTTAATTTGTCCTGGAGTAGCTAAACTTATTTAAATTCTTCATAGAACACCTTCATCAACCAGCCACACCTTGGAGAGAGAGTGGAGGGAAAGAGAGTTTTGCCAGAACTGCCAGAATGATAAAGAAAGGCAGAAACCCTCCAGAAAAAATGAGAATGCAAAAGCTTAAATAAGAATAAAACTCACAGTAAAACTCAACCTCTTGTTGGGGCCTTTGTAATAAAAATCAGGGCAGAATTCCAGAGGAGAGGCTGAAGAAGAGGATTCTGCTGGAGTGGAAACTCTGAATGCTCAGGCAATTTCTTCCAGGATTAATTGTAATTTAAAGAGTTTTTCCCCAAATTTTGGCACAGCCACTTCTGCTGGAAGCCCTCAAGAACAGAATACTTTGACCCTTTCCTGCCAGGTGACTCCTGGGAATGAGGGGCTCCAGAATTCCCACTGGATTTCCAAGAGAGAGGGACGTTGGACTGGATATTTGGGAACTAAATTTGGTGATTTCTTTGTAGCTTGGTGGAGTGAAACCTGGAAGACACAGAAACTCTGCAGCCTTGTCATGTTTGCACTGCTCAGTCACAGGTGGATTCCTCTAAAAGCTCAGAGTCCCAAAGATCCACCATCCCAAATAAACAAGAGGAATAAATGGAAAAGGGAGGGACAGACCATGGCCAAAAAATTACCAGGACTTGGCTGATTTTTAATTGATGGTCAGGTTTAATTTTACCTCTCACTGGGCACAGCAGGCTGTTCAGATTTTATGTCACACTTTTATTTAGGTGTCAGACAAAACCACAAAACTCTCAAATAAGAACATCTCAAAGCTTCTATGCTCTACTATTGATATTTTTGACTGTTCCATGGAGGATGCTGTAAAAACGTGGAGATTTATTGACATTTAGGAGGTGCTTTAACAAGGAGCCAGGCTGTGTAAATAAGAATTCAGCCAGGAATGAGCTGTGTGTCCTTTCCTTTGTCCCTCAGGTGCCTGGCACAGCTGAGGGAAGGAGAACTGGCTCTGTACAACCTCGGGCTGGGGGACAGGAGCCCTGCAGCCACAATTCCTCTGGCAGCTGGGAGCCTGGGGGCCAGCAGGGACAGTGCCTGCAGCACCTTCTCCCTGCACACCAGAGACCACCATTACCTGTGAGTACAGCTGGGAATTAATAATTAATAATTAATTAAAGTTGCTGCCAACATGGTCAGGCAGTAGAGGATCTCAGTGGTAAAGTGACAATGGAGAAATGAGGCCACCAGAATGACATGGATTACCCCTCCCATTGCTCTGCAGAGATTTGGGGAGGATTTTTGGGAGGAATCCAGAGTGGAGCTGAGCTGATAGACTGAAATCCTGCCCCCAGAAGCTGGTGGAGCTGTCTGATGTGTTTTTGAGTGGGGCCAGAGTGTTTTTAGCCCCACAAAGGTGTGTCACAGTTGAGGGATGCCAACAGCCTCTCAGAAATGGCTTATGGAAAACAGTCATATGGCTGATCAGAGGTGTTTAGGAAAGCAAAAAGGTTTTAATAGAGATGAAAACAACAAACTATACAAAACAAAAGAGTATAAGTGGTGCAAGGTGCAGGGAGGATCCTTACATCTGCCAAGAAACCCCAAATCAGCATCCCAATGCCCAGTTCCAAAAACCCAATTCAAACCCTCGACCATGCCAAAAAAAGCTTTCAAAAACCAAACAACAACAAAAAAAGGGGCATAAATATGCACACTAAACAAAGCCTCACAATGAACTTGCCTGCCTCAAGGCAAAAAAACTGTATAAAAACTGTACCCTAAATCCCAAAGCTTGTGAACAAAGAGGGGTCAGCTCTGTTGAGGCTGCCCCTGTGTTCACCCAACCTCGATATCCCAGAGATCAAAGTTGCATTCTTTTATTGTGGCTGATTCAAATTGATTTCAAATAGCAAGATAAAATACTTGATATCAAATTGGCTGTGAATCCTTTATAACACAACCTGTGTCGGGCAGGATGGTTTTTTTATTATTACTCAGGATGTCATTTACACTTCCATTTTTCCATTCCAGGTTGAGGATTCCCCCCACCCCGCACAGCAGCAGCAGCCCCGAGGTCTCTGCCAGGCTGCTCAGGGAGTGGCTGTCCCTGCTGGAGAGGCACTGCCAGCCTGGCACCAGGGAAACTCAGCAGGGAAACCAAGGATGCCCCAGCCCTGAAGCTGATTACGAGGAATTTATTGTGCCCCTGAACCAGCAGGAAGAGGAGAGTCCCCATTTTGGGGGGAATTCTGCAAGGAGCAGCCTGAGGCAGCCCGCAGCCCCCCTGGCAGGAGGGGCAGAGGGACAGGCAGGACCAGCCCCAGCAGCTTTGTCACCTGCCATGGGCAGGGCTGAGCCTCCACCAGCCCCACCTGCCCTCCCACAGCCCTGCAGCCTCTCTCCAGCAGCCAAGAGAACCAAAGCCTTCCACTGGGATGTCATTCCTTGTGACAAGGTGAGGATGAGACTGTTAAAGGAACAAAAAAACCAAACCAAACCTAAATATTTTAGCCTGTGTGACACGGGCAGTTACAAGGATCCAGCTGTGCCACAAAATGACCTGGATGCCCCTCTCTGTGTTTGTGTGGAACAAAGGACCTCTCTGTTCCTCTGGCTTTTTGTTTACCCTGTGTCCCTCCTGTATTTTTAGATCCAAAAATCCGTCTGGGGATCGTGTGACCCGTGCAAGAGGAAAATAGACGTGTGCAGGCTCTGTGAGCAGTTCCAGACCCAGGACACAGCCGTGCTGCTGGGCACGGAGCCTGCAGTGAGCCAGCACATCCTGCTGGACAGGAAAGTTGCACATAACTTCAGTAAGTGGCTGAACAGGGGCTGTGTGCTGCTCTCTGGGACCCTGTTTGTGTTTTCTGCCCTTCCACAGGCAGTGATCAAGGCTTGTTTAAATCAACTTTTAATTCAGTGCTTCTTTCTTGTTAAAAAAAAACAAAAACAAAAACACACACGCACAAAAAACCGAAAACCCCCCAAAAAACCCCCCCAAACCCCCCAAAAACCACACAACAAACAAACAAACAAAAACAAACAAAACAACAACAACAAAAAAAAAAAAAACCAAAAAAACAAAAAAAACCAACAAAAAAAAAAAACAACCAAAAAAACCAAACCATAGCTCAGTTGTTCCAAACATGGCCCTGGATGCTGTAAAGATAAACCCCCCAAGCTGATTTTTTTTTTGTACAAAGCTGCCTGTACTGAGCTGTGATGCTGCTGTCCTGGGGCAGTGATGAGTTTATTCATGGGGCCAGAATGTTTTTAGCCCCACAAAGGTGTGTCACACCTGAGGGACACCAGCAGCCTCTCAAAAATGGTTTATAAAAAATAGTCAGACAGCATGGTCAGAGGTGTTTGGAAAAGCAAAAGGTTTTAATGAAGATGAAAATAACAAACCATACAAAACAGAAAAGGTTTTAATGAAGATGAAAATAACAAACCATACAAAACGGAAAAGGTTTTAATGAAGATGAAAATAACAAACCATGCAAAACAAAAAAGGTTTTAATAGAGATGAAAGTAACAAACCATACAAAACAAATGAGAATAAGTCGTGTAAGGTGTAGGGAGGTTCCTTACACCTGCTAAGACACCCCGAAAATTCCCCAAAAATCTCTGTCCTCTCTCTTAAGTATTTGATGATCAAGGAGGGGTTTTTAACATCCTGCCCAATAGAAAATATCTACAGGTCTTGAGCTACATTTCAAGGATCCAACAGGTGTCTTTGTGCTGGAATCTGGCCAGTTGTGGTGAGAGGAGCATCCAAGTTTGTGGTTCTTTTCCTTATAAGTGGAGCAAAGAATGAACCCCAAATCCTTTCCTAACACGGGAACCCCTGCTGGGGTGTGGGGGTGCACTGCAGCAGGGCAGATGTGTAAAATCATCCACAACATCTGTGAAATCAATGTAAGCCTCTGGCTTCAGAGGCTTCTCCAATTTTGTGGGGTGCAAAGTCACCAGGAGCAGGCTGGGGGCAGAATTTGGAGTTGTGCAGTGCTGTGGGGTCAGGAACCCTGTGCAGGGGGAGCTGGGCTGGTGTGAGGAGCCTTTGGGGCAGCTCCAGGTCAGGAATTTTTGGCTTTTCCCTGGCCCAGGGCTCGGGGTGTGCACAGGATCCTGCCCTTGAACAGAATTTGCTCTCCTGTTTCAGGTGAGATTCCACCAAAAGCCTGACCCAGGACAGCCTTTCAGAGCTAATGAAGCTAATCAAATCCTAATAAAATATTGTAAAGGTGTTTTAATTGCCTCGATGAGGAGTGGTGGATATTCCAGGAGCAGCAGTAATTGTTCTCCAAAGAGCACTCTGGTTCCTGTGACAAAGGATTTCTGTAACCTAGAGGTGCTTTAAGATGGTTACACGTGTAAAGAATTTGGGGCAGTCAGTTCTGCAGTTTTAATGATTTCATCTTGATGAAGATGAATAAGAAAAAAAAAAGTATTTTGGAGAGAGTGTAAAGTTTTAATTGGGAAATGTAAATGGGGATTATTGCATCCCTTGACTAACAATTTGAAGGGTTAAAAGGAAGAGTGACAGGGAAAGTGCTGCTGCAGATAAAAGAATCTTGTAATAGCACTTTTATCTGGTGAATTATTGCAGTTTCTTTGAGGAAATGTCTTCCTTTTGCTTTGCAAATAGCACCATTCCTCCTTTTGATCCTGTTCCTTTTACAGTGTTTTTCACTGGGATGTTCTACATCCCTTCCTTAATCTCATCCTCATCACTGAGAGTTCTGGCATATCCTTATTCTAATGGACACTGCTCAGATCAAAAGTTAATTTGATCCTGAGGATTCTGATTAATCTTCCTGCACGTACTGCAATCCACAGTCCTTAAATTAATGAATAAAAAGATGAAGCTCCAAGATGCCAGTAGGTTAAAAATTCTGGAGATTTTGAGTGGAGTTGTGAACAGCAGAGGAAAATGAGAGTTCTGAGAGATCTCCACACTAAATTCAAGGCCAGTGGAGGAGAAAATACAAATAAAAGCCAAGTTCTCTGATGGATTCTTGTAAAAAAAAAAAGATATTTCTGCCACACAGGGAGTAGGTATCAGCAAGAAAATCATCCTCAGATTTGTTTTCCCTTGATGACTGCTATGTAAATTAAAAAAAATATGAAGACTAAGTTTTTGTCTTTAGCAGCTGCTAAATATTTTTTATTCTGTTTGTTTGGTTTTGGTTTTGTTGGTTTTTGGTTTTGGGTGGGTTTTTTGTTGTTTTGTTGTCCTTTTTTGTTTTGATTTGTTTTGTTTTGTTTTGGGGTTTTGGGGGTTTTTTTGGATTTGTTTTTTGGGGTTTTGGGGGTTTTTTGGGTGTTTTTGTTTGTTTGTTTGTTTGTTTGTTTCTTGTTGGTTTTGCTTGGTTTTTTGCTTTCTTTTTTAATTCTGCTAAGTACAGATGAGCTACTTTGGTGATTTTCCTTCCCAAGTAACCCAAGAATCCCTTTTTTTTTTCTCCAGACATTTTTCTTAAAAGTTTCCGTGTCAAACCGGGCGAGCTGAAGGACAAACTGTTCATAATCCACGAGGAGAGTGGGGGGCTCACAGATGAGCAGATTACAGCTCTGAGAAGGTAATTTTGGGGGGAATTCTCTGGATTTTGGGACCTCTTGGAGAAGGCAGAATTTCCTGTGAATGAAGTTTGGAAAGTTGGTGTGGAGAGGAGGAAGAGTTAAAGGAGGTTGAAGGGATATTGGGAATATTTGTGTGTCTGAGGGGCAGAAATTTGGGGGTTTGAAGCAGAGTGGAGATTTCTGTAGCTTTAACAAAACTGGGCAGATTTCAGGGGAAATTCACAGGAACTGGGTTTTATCTTTTTGAAGAGTTTGAGACTAGTAAAAAGAAATTAAAGAAGTGGGATCCCAGAGTGGGATCTGTTCCACACCCCAGTCCCTATGGGAGACTTTTTAATAAACATTTTTACATGCAAAAGCTTGATGTGAACCTGATTCTTCCTTCAAAACAAGACAAAAAATTGAGTGTTTTGCTAAAGAAAACTGGGGAAAAAGAAGACACTGACAGAGAAAGTGAGGAAGTAAATAATTGATGTATCTGCTTCTTGTGGAATCAGTTGAATTTTGACCTTAAAATCCTGATCTGAGACAGTGATTTTGGAGTCTGCAGAATGCTGTCTGTACTTTTGGGAAGGGATGTGAGGAAGAACAGACACGAAACGTGGAGTTAATGTCATTCTGTGTGATGGTTTTTGAAATATGAAGAGATATGGGCAAGACACTGGATATTGAAATGTTTTTATTTGAATTCTGGAAGGTATTTATTTCCTTACTGTCACAGAGCTCTCCAAGTTAAAGCCCACTCTGGTGCACAGGAATTAGGATCTGGTGGAAGGTGGATCACCCCACTGAGGGGACTGCTGAAAATCTGACCCTAAAGGCTCCATGAGAACAGAAATATTTTATTGCAGAGCTGGAATTGAGCAGGAAACAACTGCAAGGAAATGCCTGGGACATCAAGGGGCTGTTCCTGGAAAGGCAAAGGGAAAGGAAATTCCTGCAGCCCCATTTCCCAGGGCAGCCCTTGCTCCCATCTCAGCTCAGAGGGAAGCCCTGACCCCACTCTGACCCTGTTTTACACCACAAGGACACAGACTCTGGCCTTCAGAAAGCTGAAAATGACTCTTTTATTTTTGGGATGTGTCTCCCTTTTATACTATTCCACACAGACCAATTTGAGTGGTGACACAAAGACAAACCTCTTCACTCACATTGGTCAGAGCAGAGGGACATCAAGAAGAAGTCCCTCCTAGGAAAAGGAATGTAAAACATAAATATAGTTACAAAAACCTTTCTCCTGTTTACAGAAAATTCTCTGGGAAAAGAATTTCAGAAAACAAAACACCTGAGGCACAAACCAGGGCTGCAGCACTCTGCTGATCAGGATTCAGTGCTGGCTCTGCAGACTCAGCCCAGGATCTCCAGGCTGCTGAAATTGCTGTGGCATCACTAATTTATGGCCTCTGGGCTCGTTGCCATCAGACAATAATAATAATAATAATAATAATAATAATGATGATGATGGCAATGAAGCTTGGAATATCATCTTTTTTCCCTTGAAGTCTTTCTTTGATGGCAATAATGCTGAGGGAATATTCCCAGCAGTGGGCTGTGGGAAGGATATTGATTGTTGTGTTGCTGCGTGTTGTATAATTTCAAGGATTTAAAAGATGCTCTCTGGCTCCAAGGATTCTGTCCCTGGGATTATTATTTACTGCCAAAATCAATGAATCCACATGCAAATCTTGCACTGAAAGGGAGCTGCACTTTTTTTTTCCACCCCAAGAGTTTTGAGTGTAACTGAAACAGCTGAGATTGATCTCAAAGTGAAGGATTGGGTTCTCAAGGTGCTGGAAAAGTGAAGGAGCAGACAGGAATTCTCCTGGAGCATCACCACTCCCAAATTCCCCTGGTCCAAGGCTCTGTGCTGGGCTTGGCACCACACAGGGAGGGCACTCAGCACTTCTGAAGAGCTTCCCACTCCATTTAATACTTCAACTCAACATGAATCAATTTGGGCAAAAGAATTTTAAATTGTATGAACTTAACAAAACCTGCATGTAAAATTTTTAAATTAATAGGATATAAATCTATTATCACTTAAACTTAATGAAAATTAAATTTATCAAAACTCAGAAGTAACCTAAATTTATCAGGGCCTAAAATTGAGGTGTCCCAGTGGGAAATCTCACCTTTGGGAGCTGTGGTCTCCAGTTAACTGTGACCCCATGGGCAGGACAGGAATCAAACAGGTGCAGGGCTGGAAAATCCCTCTCAGTGCAAATTGTTCCTGTCAGAGAGTCTGAGCCAGGCACAGTGTGGAAATCCTACTGTTGAACAGGGAAAAATACT
The DNA here is from genome assembly GCA_037834095.1 of Argya squamiceps. NCBI lineage: Eukaryota > Metazoa > Chordata > Aves > Passeriformes > Leiothrichidae > Argya > Argya squamiceps. The sequence continues at coordinate 12,506,126 of JBBMKD010000067.1, forward strand.
TCAAATCAAAGCCAAAATTCTGTTTTGAGGGCTGTGACCAGGGAGCAGAGTGTCCTGCACCCAGTGGAAGTGCTGGGATATCATTGAAAACTTCAGGGATGAATTTTATACAAAACCTCTCCATCTCTGAGTGATTCTTTATCCTCATTTCTCAGCAGCAAAGCACTCCACATCCCCCTGAACTTCATTTTTCTTTCAGAGAAATGGGGAATCTTTTTCGTTGTGCAAATTCCATTAGAGCTGCATTCATGTAAAATGATATTTATGGAATTTATTCACGTGTTTTTGTGCCTCCTTTCTCACAGCCCCCATTGTTTAATGCTTTAAGCTTTAAACCTTCCAGATAATCTGTTAGTTCCATTTTCTGTGCATAATGCAGCTAAAGAGTTTTATGGGGTATCAGACTTCTGATTAAATGAAGATGTTTGCTGTCACCTTTAAAAATACCTTCTATGAATTTGCTTAAAAGCTCAAACTATTTTTAATGATGAGTAAACACCCTTTCATTTGCCAACAGCTAATTTATTTTTAAATGAAAATTCATTTTTTTTTCCTTGATGGTAAAGTGGGCTGAAAGGATTACATTTTCATCTGCTACAGTATAGAGCTAATTCAAACCCCAGGAGTTTTACAATTGAAACGTCATATTAATTATTGACAACAGTCAAATAAACCTCAGTGTTTGTCCTGTGTTTAACACACTAAAATATTTGCTTTTTTTCCATCTTTGAGTAAATCCCCTGACTTTTACTGGAAATGCACAGCACTGCCCATGAATGTTTAATCACTCTTGCTGCAAATTTAGAGGTTTGTTTTAAGAGAAAGAAAAGAGGGGAGACCTGAATACTTATTTCAGCTTCTTTACACTCCTCACACGTGAGCTCTGCCATCAATCCCGTTTTTCTGGAGCTGGATCCCCCCAGTGACTGCCCAGGCAGGCAGGAGCATCTCCAAAGGAAGGCAGCTGTGCTGCTCTGTTTGTTTTCCCAAGGTTTGAAGACACCAATTTCCCAAAAACCTGTGGCCCTGGAGCGTGTTCTGTGACCTTGTGCAGCAGGGAGGGAGCTGTGGGTCTGTGTTTTGTGCTGTCACTGTTTAAACAAGTTTGAAACTCTACAAAAATCAGGATAAAGGAGAGAAACCCCCCAGGCTGGGGTTGTTGGGGGGTCTGTGCAGGGCCAGGGTGGACAGGATGATTCTTGGGGGTCCCTTCAAGCTCAGGAAATTCTGTTGTAGCCCTGGTTCCGTGCCTGAGGTGTTTTGGTTTTCTGAAATTCTTTTCCCAGAGAATTTTCTATAAACAGGAGAAGTGTTTTTGTAGCTGTAACTTTGTTATTCATTCCTTTTCCTAGGAGGGACTTCTTGCTGTCCCTCTGCTCTGACCAATGTGAGGGAAGAGGTTTGTCGTTGTGTCACCAATCAGATTGGTCTGTGTAAAATAGTATAAAAGGGAGACACATTCCAAAAATAAAGGAGTCATTTTCAGCCTTCTGAATCTCAGAGTCTGTGCCATGGTGGTGTAAAACAGGGCCATTCTGTGACATCAATCTTATCTCTGTAAAATAAGAAAGATAAGAGAGATAAGAAAGGATCCAACCTCTCTGGAAACCAGGGCTTGAACTCCTCTGTCCCATGATCTTACCTTTTCCAAACCATTTTATCATTCTAAATTCTCTGCTCTTTTTTGGACATCCTGGCTCTTTTCAGGTCTCACCTACACAGAGACATCCCCAGATACCCAGAGGGACCTGCAGGTCACTTTTGCTCCCCATCCCACAGTTGGTTCAAATAACACAGGATAAGCAATAAATATGAAACACACAAACCACACACAAAATGCAGGAAATTGCAGGGCAAGGAATGGAATAATTATTTTATCAGAATACAGAACGAGGAGGAAGAGGACACCTAATTTTAATTTTCTCTTTACAGGTATTTGCCCACCACCAAGGATGCAGAAAGGTACCTCTCCTTCAAGGGGTCTTGCTCAGAGCTGCACGTGGTTGACCAGTTCATGTTGGAGGTGAGATGTGATGGTTTTATTTATTTTTATTTATTTAATTTTTTTTATTTATATTTATTTTACAGTGAGGAGTTTCAATATTAAAAGACACCACATCCTAGTTTTAGGACATTCTCCAGGATAAAACCACTGCAAGAAGCTGTTGTTTAGAACTTAAATTTACAGTCTCACCCAGAATCAGAATAAAAGGATTATTCTGGTGAAGAATCCAGACAGATAGATAACAAAAAGAGAATTATGGATCCCTTTGTGTCTCCAACTCACACTCCTACTCCCTACAGAGTGGGAACTGATTTATCCTGACCTCGATCTAGATTCCCAAAAATCTAGAAGCCACCATCTATAAAATCAGATGTATTTAACCAGTTTTACTCACAAGAATGAATTGCAGTTGCTTTTAAGAATGCCTGCCCAGGAGCATCCAGTGAATTTGCAGGTATATGCCAGAGTGTATCCACAGGATTAAGAATAAAATTAATAAAATTAATAAATGAGGACAGAATAAAATGAATAAATGAGCACAGAAATCAGGCATACAATGGCACAACTGAACTGTCATTTTATTATATCCATTTTATTATGGATAAATAATGAAAGATATGTGCATGTTTTGGCATAACTGTGAGTTTTTATCCTGGTTCTGCTGGATTCTGTGCAGATGTGTAAAATCCCCCAGCTGGGCCAGAGGCTGGACCTGCTGCTCAGTGTCCGTGAGCTGCCCCAGAGCATCAGAGACCTGGAGCCTGTGAGTACCAGGAGATGTCCCAGGGCATTTCCACACCTGAGCAAACATTTCCAAAGAAGGAAAAAGGGTTCCAGTTCCACCCCTGTCTGGGTTTTACCCACATCTCTGAGGTTCCAGCCTGGCAGAGACGTGGCTAATGTTAATTAGTGAGATGGAATGATCGAGTGTGTCCTGAAAAATCAAAAAGGTTTTAATAAGGAAATAATACAAAGACAAAGACAAAGCTGAGCACAATACAGAGACAAGTCTGCTGCTTGCTACAAGACCTGGAAAAGTTTTTCTGTTCTCTCTCTTTTCTACTTAAGAGTTCAGGTGGGCTTTTTGGCCCTTGGCCCAATGAGATGAACAACAGACTTTGAGTTACATTCCTGGAGCCCAATCCACACTTCTGTGCTGGATCCAAGCCACTGTAATGAGACAATCACAGAACTTTCCAGTTAAACTCCCTAAAATGTCTAAAGGTGAACTGAAACTCTTTCCCCATTTGGAAGCACCTGCTGGGGGTGTGAGGTACATTACCACACCCCTGCCTTTTAAGGAAGAAGCACCAGAACTTTCTGTATTTCTCTCACTGTGGTTGGCCCAGGGCCAGCACAGGAGCACCTATTTGGGTTTTGGAAATCTTTTCAAAACCTGTGGCTGTTTCTATTGAGCAGCAAGCCAAATTGTCCCTCCTTGATCATTATATATTTAATAACGAACTCAGAGGTGCTCAGGTGTTTTTTGAGGTGTCTTTAGCCAGGAGTCAGAGGCTTCTCTGGCACCCATGCATGGCTTTGTTCTTTTATTTCTGTATAATTTGTTATTTTCTCTTTTATTAAAACCTTTGCTTTACAAAACACACCTGAAGAGCCACCTCACAATTATCCTGAGCCATTCTGAGGAGGGCTGGACACCCTCAGAGTGTGTTGAACCCTTGTAGAGCTGAAAATAACCTCATGGTGTGTTTGTGATCAGCTTTGATAAGAGAGGCCAAATCACCTCGGCGAAGATTTCAAAGCTGTAGAGATTGGGAGGATTCTTTTTGAGGTGTTTTTGTGTTTTTTATGGGGTTTTTGGGTTTTTTGGGGATTCTTTTTTGGTGTTTTTTTTTTTGTTTTTTTTTTCCCACTGGTGTGTTTATTCTCATCCTCATTCCACCAAGATTCAAGATAATGGGCATAGCAGTAGAATAAACTTCCACCAAAGAGGGAGAAAAGAAGGGGGAAAGGTGTTCAAAATTTCGTTTGGAATTATCAAACTTTCCTCCCTCTCTGGCCAATGATGAGACAGGAGTGAATTTCACCATTAAAATTCAATTCCCTTTGTGGGAAATGTTCTGCCCCATGAGCTGAAAGAATCAATCTAAGACACAGAGGAGGTTTATTTGACAAACCTCAAAGAGATTTATCATTTCCTGAAGGCTGAAGGAGCTGTTCCCCCTCAGGATTGCAGCTCTGGACTGAAATTTTTGGGAAGCAGAGCTCAAGTCCCTCTCAGCCTTTTTCCAGGGTGACCTGAGGGTGTGGGGATGCAAATAAATAAAAAAACAAGGGCTGGTCTGGTGACTGGATCCTGCTGCTCCTGCCAGGTTTTGCCCATGCTTTGATTCAAAACAAGAATTTCCACCCTGTGGAAACATTTCAGAGGTTTTGCCCTCGTTCTGCATGGGAATGGAAATAAAAATGTGAAAGTTCTGAGGGAGCAGATTGTGACCCTTGGCCTGGCTGTGATCAAATCCACAGGAACAGTGAGGGGAGCTCAGAAGAGGAACAGATGGAAATGCAGAAATTCCTGACCCTGCCTGGTGCAGCTGCACCTTTGCTGTCCTCCACTGAGGCCAAATATTGAATATTTGGAAGTTATTCTATGCACTGTTTGCTTTGATGGATATTTAATGTTCACTGAAGAGCTAATTAGTGTCCAAGTATGTTCTTATGCATGCTAACACCTTTTTTTAAACCACCTAAAATCCTAAGGGACAATGTGAATCTTGGCTTTCAGCACCCTCTGGCCCTGAGCTGTGCTATAAATGCTTTAACAACATCTTTCATGTGCTTCACCCTCTCCCTGTTTTTAAATTTGTATGTTGGTGACTGATGAAAAGAGGTGTGGTGCTAAAAAAACACAAATTTTTTAACTGAGAACAAAACCACCTCCTGTGCCTACAGCCCTTGAAGGGAGGTGGCTTCCCTGGGAAAACTGAATTTCTGAGTTTGAGCACAGGAAATTATTATTCTTCCTTGTGGGGGAAACTGCACTAAGAATTTTGATAAGAGGCTGTTGATAACAGCACTGAGCTGGTGTAAATGGAAGGGAGGGAGGTGAAGCTCCAGACTCTGCTTCCCCTGATCCCTGAAGTTTGGGCAAAGTCCTTTTTGTGCACAGGAGGCTGGAGTGGTTTTTGGGCAGGGCTGAGAGGATGTGACTCCTTTTGGGGTGACTGAGCCAGCACAGCTTTGTCTGGGGCAGTTTGGAGTGGCTGAAAACCCCTGAGGAATTTTGGGAGATGTCCTTGGGCAGGGGAGGGACTGGAGGTGGGGACAGGAGGGGTGGCCCAGGGAAGGCACTGACACCACAGATTTATCCCCAGTTTCACTCTGTCTGAGGGAAGGTTTGTGTGTTTCAGCTGATAATCCAGAATATCCAAGCCAGCAAGCAGCTGCAGTCCTGCCCCAAGTTTGTGGCTGTCCTGGAGTACATTTTAGCCATTGGGAACCACCTGAATGAAAAAGCTGGGAAGGAGGTGGCCAAAGGATTCCGGCTGTCATCTCTGGCCAAAGTGAGTAAATATTCTCTTGTCATTAAAGTCATCCCGTTCTGAGGTTTGTTACCATTCATTTGAACTCTCCCTGAGTGTGGAGAGGAAATAATTCCTAATGAGGAGATCATATTTTACCACTTTCCCTCTGTTACAGGAGAACAAAACCCTGTTTCACAATGAATTCTGTCCTGTCTGTGATCACAAGCTGTGTTCCCCCTCTCAGGCAGCAGCACTGCCTTTGTGGTGCTGAATTTGCTCTGCCTCTAATGAGGCAGAACATCAAAATGCTGCCTTGCCCTGATATTAAAATCCCTTGGCATGAGGAATTTTCTGAGCTGCAGACACCAGCTCTGAACCAGGAACGTGCGTGAAACAGAAAAATAAAAAGTTTAATTCCATTGTTTTCTATTCCTGCCAAACATACCTGGGATCTCTCAGTGGCTCTGCTGTTTTTTCCTTGTGTTTTATTTATTTTTTGAGGGCTGACAGCTCAGTGTGTCAGTTGTTGCTGTGCTCTGTTGCAGCTGCCTCTGGTGAGGGGCAGGGACAGGAGCTTCACCCTCCTGCACGCCCTGGTGGAACAGATCCTCCTGCACCAGCCCGAGCTGGCCACCTTCCCCCAGGAGCTGGGAGAATTTGAGGCTGTCCCTGATGGTGAGAGGAGGGAAAAGGGTGGAAAATAATCAACAAATAAAATTAAATCCTTCAACTTCTATGCAAACTCGTTGTATAAATGATATTTTTTATTATTATTATTATTATTATTATTATCATGATTTTTCCCTTCTCTCTTCCTTTCCAGCCTCCATGAAGGGCCTCAGTGCTGAAGTTGATGGTATGTAAATGTGGTTTCCTCACTCAGAGGTAGATTTTCCTGCACTGTGCAGTCATCTGGAACAGCTCCTCCCTGCAACTCTTTGTAGTTTGTAAAGAGAGTTAAAGGTTCCAAACACTGAGGTGAAGTGTTGCCATGGAGATGCTGAACCTGCCGCATTACTGTGAAGAATTAAAGAAAAAAAAAAAATTGAAGTGTGTCCAGGTGGTTTAGAAATGTAAAAAACCAAAAAATTACTGGCCGTGGTAAATAGAGTTTATCATAAAATACAAAAGTTAAGTGGTACAAGTGATGGCTGGGAGAGTCTCTGGGAGGTGGGAGGAGAAAAACTTCCTGGAGTTCAAGAACTTTCTGGAAACAAGCTGGTTTCCTTCTCTGAAAAGGACTCCAGTACCAGTGAAGTCAACAGCAGGGACATGGTGAAATTCATGCTGGTGAAATTCCTCCTTTTCTTTTCCCTTCTGTTAGTTTTAAAAAAAGAATTAGAGAACCTTATCCAGTGCAGGAGGCTCATCAAAACCAAAACCAGCAAGGCAACACCACAGGAGACACAATTCTGCAAGGAACTCAAGGTAAAATCAGCCACAACCTTCCTGTGGGCTGGAGTAGGGCAGGAGTAGGGCAGGAGTAACCTGGGAGTTGGTGCTCACCCCTGGGGACCAGAGTGGGATCTGTTCACAGCCCCCATGGGAGACTTTTTAATAAACATTTTTACATGCAAAAGCTTGATGTGAACCTGATTCTTCCTTCAAAATGAGATTAAGAATTCAGTGTTTTGCTAAAGGAAACTGGGAAAAAGAAGACACTGACAGAGAAAGTGTCATTCAAATAATTGAAATAATAAATCAAATAATTGATGTTTCTGCTTCTTGTGGAATCAGTTGAATTTTGGCCTTAAAATCCTGACCTGAGACAGTGATTTTGGAGTCTGCAGAACCCTGTCTGTGCTTTTGGGAAGTGATGTGAGGAAGAACAGACACGAAACGTGGAGTTAATGTCATTCTGTGGGATGGTTTTGGAAACAGGAAGGGACATGGGGGGGACACTGGGTATCAAAATGTGTTTCTTGAAATTGTTACAAGCTGTTGAAAATGTCCCAAACCAGGCAAAATTAAAGATTTTATTCCCAGGCTTGTTCCTAAAGCCCTTTTTCTGCCCTTTAAGGACCTGAAACTGGCAGGGTTTGCTGCACAGGCAAAAAGACCAAAAATCAGAACCTTGTCATGCCTCTCTGGCTCTGCCACTTTTAATGGGTTTAGGTTTTGTCTTTTTATAACACAGTTAAAACTCTCTAACATCAGCATTTCTTTTTTATTATTATTTTTGTCTTTGATGTCTTAATACTTGCAAGGGAATGTGTGTGTGCTTCTCTTTTGTGAAATGTGAAATTTTTATGATGTGCAAATTCCGCCCCGAATGATTTTTGTTTTGGCTGCTGTTTAATTCCTGCTTTAATCGTGTGTGCTCCTACAGCAAATTAAGAGGTTTTATTTTATTACAGGATTTAATTCAGAAATATGAAGGGGATCTCTCCCAGCTGTCAAAAAGATGTGAGGAAATGAAGAAGCTTTATAGCAGTGTGCTGGTACATATCATATTGAAATGCAATGAAAATAAACCTACATTGCTTTTTTTTTAAAAAAGGAGGGGAAAGGAGTGCAAGAAATTCCCACTGGCTGTATATTTATACTTTATTATATTTATATTTATACTGGCTACAGAAAAAGACAGAAAATCCCATATTTAACAGTGGCCAGAGGTCTTAAAGAAAGGGACAGAAACAACCTGTGAAAGTGGGAAAATGTCCTGAGATTAGGACATTTTTGTCCATGTTTTCTTTAATGAATGGATTCATCTGCTGAGCTGCACAGCCAGGAAACTTCAGGATTTTCTGGTTTTTGTCCTCTTCAGCTGCAGATTTGCACTCCAGCCAGAGAGATTAACCCAGGTGACTGAGGTGGTTCAATGACAACCCCTTATGTCACTTTTATTTGGGGTATTTTGGATCTCAGTTCCCTGGAGATTTCAGACAGCTCAAAGTTTCTTTCTTTTACCTCCTTTTTCTCTTCTTTATTTTAATATTAATAATAATGGAGGTATTTAACTTTTCTCTGCCCTTTAAATTCCACAAAGCTCCTGGGCATGGTTTAGATCACTCAGATATACTAAATATTCAACATTCCTTTTATTTCCAATTTCCAGGTGAAGTTTGGGGAGCCAGCAGACCTGGACTCCCAGGAACTCTTTGGATGGATCTCTTCGTTCATCAGTGACTTCAGGAAGGCGTGTGCTGAGGTCACACCATGAAACACAGATTTTATGGAGAGCTGAGGGAAACAGGACTCCAGGAAACAATTTTAATTGTTTTTTTTTTCTTTGCTGATAAGCAGCACCTTGCCAATCTCGCCTGTGCAGCAGAACACCTGGATTAGGAGAGAAATTCAATATATAATGTGTCATTTTAAGTGGTATTTAAGCTGTAATGTCCCAGATCACTTATGAGCCTCTCAATTCTGTGCTTTTGTACCTTGAGGTTCCCATATACTGAGAGAAAAACACTTCTGACCTTTTATAATTTCTCTTTTCCATATTTCCCTTTGAATGCCCCAGCTTCTGGCCCAGTTTATTATTTTCAATGAGTAACTTTCTAGATCTACTTTCTAAAGAATGCTTCACACATTTTATTATGAAATGAGGAGCTGTTACCCACAGAGGGGATTATTTAAACAAATTCTTGTTTATTTTGCTATTAAAATGTTGCAACTTAAGTATGTAATAAAGAAAGTATTTGAGTGTTTTGTTTTGCCTTGTCCCCACTAAGCAGGACAATAAAATAATGCTTTTTATGGATAATGTCCTGTATTTGCCAAAAATGCCATAGAAATTAATCAATATATGAGATTTGCCTTGGCAGGAAGAGAAAAATGTCAGAGCAGCAAAATAGAAAAGTGTCATGAAGCATCTAAGGAGTGGATATGGAAATTGTGTGTCTAAAATTAGTGGTAATTATTAGTACAAAATTGTAAATATAGTACGTTTTAAAAGTTAATTAGATTAAAAACCTTTAAAAAACCTCAAACACCAAATCTGGTGCTCTTGACAGCAGTGTCTTTCAGCACCTTAAGCCTAGTGCAAAGCAGTACACAAACTTTTAAAATAAAAAAGAAATTAATAAACACCTTTTAAAATCAAACTGCAAGTTCCACTCATCTTTTAAACCCTAGCACAAAACTTTAAAAAAAACTAATTTAAAAGATCCTAAACTCAAAATACAAAATCCTTTAACTAAAGATTTTTTCCTTTTTTAAACTCGTTACTTTTTTTCCCCCCAAGTCTTTCTTCTCCATTATTCTGTTTAACAGCTTGTGCTTGTTTTATAGCTCAGCTGGCAAGGCCTCTCCCAATTAAAAATATATCCTGCCCAGTGGTCGATAGCTGTGCCTTTGTGGGAACATCCTGGAGCATTAATTAAAAGAAATTAATGCCCAAGAACCTTCTTGGCATGAAGTTCTATCCCCTTCAAGGGAGCACGAAGCTTTCCTGTGGAGTGGGGAGATGTTTCCATTTTCCCAGATCAGCTGTTCCTTCAGTGCCTGGGAGCTTGAGACATCCTGATTTATATGGAAATATAACATAAATTTATATGGAAATATAATGTTCTCTACCTCTAATTCTTTATTTCTGAACTTATTTAGAGTTCAGGCCCTATTTAGCATAAGGCTGGGGGTTTTAAAGTCTCTTAAATTGTATTGTTGTGTTGTAGTGCTGTAAAGAATAATGATTTTACACCTCAGCATTTATTTAGGATTATATAGATGAGCTCCAAGTCTCCCTGTGGATAATGTCCTTGGAATCACTCCTTGGCAGGTGATGGTTTTATCCTGTAAAAGTCATAAAAGCACTGGGGGCTGCTTCTCTTCATGGAAAATGTAATTATTAGGAGCATTCTGACCTGCAAGGACTGCAGTATTTTTTACATCTGGGTTATTTTTTTCCCCACAGGGCTGATTTTTGGCATATTCTGGAATATGAGATATTAGTGGAGGTGTTATAGGGAGTTCTGGTCAGTGAAATCAGTCCCAATATTTGGCTGTGTGGAGGTTATAGGGATTTTTGGGCAGTGAAATCAGTCCCAATATTTGGCTGTATGGAGGTTATAGAGAGTTTTGGGCAGTGAAATTCATGTCAATATTTGGCTGTGTGGAGGTTATAAGGAGTTCTGTGAAATCAGTCTCAATATTTGGCTGTGTGGAGGTTATAGGGGGTTTTGGGCAGTGAAATCAGTCTCAATATTTGGCTGTGTGGAGCTGTGGGTCAGATCACAGCTCAACAGTGTCAGGACTGCTGGCTCCAGAAGAAAAAGGAGATTTTTTTCCAGGGTTTGTTTCTTTAAAATGCACATTTCTGGCAGGGTGAGCAGGGAAGATAATTTCTGTATCACAGACAATAATAGCCTTCAGCAGAACCAGGGTTCAGAACCAGGCCTGGAGCTCCCAGAAGAAATCCCTGATTTTATCCAATGGCTCAGAGTATTTAAATCTGCCCCAGGAAATGCTGGATGAAACGGAGCTCATTCAGGAACAGGTCACTGAGCTCCCACAGGGGCACCACTCACAAGGGCTTTTCAAGAATTCACAGGCTGAAATACAAATATCTTTCCCCAGGGGCAGAATTCTCACAGAGTTTCCTCAACCCAATAATGTAAAGAGCAGAGATTATCCAGCACTAGAGTCAGAGAAAAAAATTTAGATTCCATAACTGGACAATTAGATCCCTGGGCAGTGACTGAACTTTGCTTTCCAGTTTTCCTCTTCTTTTTCCCCCCCTTTCCTACTTGAATTTCAGGCACCGGGCAGAATTCTCCCGTTAATTTGTGTAAATGAGCAGTAAAATTAAAATTGTGGGGACTTGGGAGCTTTGATATCACTTATGAGTGCTGGTTTCTGGTTTGAACTGATGCCTTTCAAATCCAAACCAGTCTTAGGACAAGGGGGAAATGCTGTTAGATAAAGAGAATAAAAGTGGGGGTTCTGAAAGAGCCCCTGTTGGGTGCTCACTGTACAACAACCAAAACCTGAAAAGTTCTTTCAAAATCCCCCTGTGCTCAAGAAGCTGCTGCTGTTGATGGCTCAGAAAAAGCACAAACGAGTTTTAAACTGCTCATATTAAAGGAGAACACATGGAAAAGTCCAAACCCAGGGGCTGCTGTGATGAAGAGCTGAGGTGACTCCAGGAGCTCCTGCCCTCCACACTGCCAGAATCTGGGATGTGGATATCCACAGAATTTGGGATATCCGCAGAATTTGGGATATCCACAGAATTTGGGATATCCCCAGGTACCAGATCCCAGCCCCTGCACGGATGGCACAACCAGGCTGCCAAAATGCTCAGCTGGTAAGTTTCCTCCCCAAATTCAATGCAAATATCTATATTTTTTTCACTGTTTAGAATGTGCTGAAAGCTGAACCAGCTGCTTTATTCCCAGAGCAACAAAAAACAGGAGAGCCTCTGAAAGCTCCAACTATTTCAGGTATGAACACTTGGTGAAAAGAAGATTTTCTTTAGCTCTGACTGGAATCCTTCACCTCCTCCCAGCTGGTGTGATGTGTCTGAGCAGCACAGAGGCTTTTTTGGGTGCACATTGAAATGTCTGCAGGCACTGCTAAATGAGCTTTAAGCCTTCCCACATCCCTGCCTATTTACCCAGGGATGAATTTTGCCCACCGGGGACATTTTACACAACGGCAGCCAGCAGTAATTAAACAGGAGAAAGCCACAAAAGCAGCTAAATATTGCTTTAAGCTCATTTGACAAATGAGACTTTTGAAACAAAAGGTTTCAGATGCAGATTTGAAGTCCCTGGGTGCAATTTAGACGTGCTGCAATGTGTTTAGAAACATAAATCCCCCCGACACTTTTGCATAAAGGGAAATAACTGATGATCTCTGCCATGGTGATGTCTTTACTCATAAGCACCGACCTAAACAAAACCCCAAAGGTTATTGTCCATAAAGATCAAGCACTGATAAGCAGATGTATCCCAAAATTCTTCTTGTAGCTCCTAGAAATCTTCCTGAACTAGCTCTGCAGGACTTGGCCTGAAATGATGCAGTTATAAATAGAAGTTTGCTCCACTCCATTCCAACCCAGGAACTTTTCTCGGCCAGTAAATAACTCCCAGACAAAACCCCAAGTTTGCTGTCATTAATACTCACATTGGAGCTTGCTCCTTGGAATCCTGCCACTCAAACCAATCTGATCTCCCACTTTGCTGTCAGGAATTAAGCTGATTAGGAAAATCAAACCCCATCCAAAGCCTTCAGCTGATGGAATTACTGAAGTTGCCCTGTGGAAGGACAGCCCTGTGATGCCTCTGCTCTCCAGGCTGCAGTGGATGGAGCAGCTCTCCACTTCCTCGGCCCAAAATGCACAAAACTTTGTGGTTTGGGTGTGTAAATCCTTTTTCTCCATTTGTGTCTCTCCCTTTCTTCAGGCAGGAAAGCTGTGCTGACACCCTCCCCAAAGGGCTGGAATTCATGCAAAAAATAAGTGAAATACAATAATATAGCAGGAATTAAATTCTGCTTTATGACAAGTTTTAACTGCCAATACCTGCTTTAAAAGCAGTTAATTTTTGCACTTGATTTAATGGTCTTAATCCACCTAACCTCTGTTTTCACAGGAGAGTTAGACACGTAAATATTTCCTGGGAATATTTTGAATAAACATAAATGGAAGAAAGCTATTTGTGGGTAGTTTAGTGAAGATTAATGGTGACATTTGCTGGCCCATTGATGTTGCAAACACCTGTCTCCTACCTGAGGGTCTCAGAAGGAGCAAGAAGAATTCCAGGGCCACATTTTGCTCTGATTTTTACGCTGATATAAACCCAGACTAAGCCTTGGACAGCAACAGAAAACCTGGAATATCCCCAGACATCCATCAAGGAAGGACAGGCAGCACCTACCTGGGAGAATTTCAAACCCCAATTTTCACCTGGTGCTCAAAGAGAAGGTCTGGCTGCTCAGGAAATGCTGAATAAAGAGCTCAAGTGCCAGAGCTGTCAGCAGATCTGAGCAGTTTCTACCTTTACACAGGCAGGCGTCCTGCTGACTCATTTTCTTAATCACCTCGAAAATTCACGGGGAGTTTGAAGCTTCTCTTTGCCGAGGAGGCCATCAAAACACGGATTTATCATAGCAGAGTGTCAGGGAAACTAAAGCAGCCCGACAAATGGAGGCAGGAAATTGTTTTTCATTGTTCTCTCTGTTCTGCTGCTGCAGAAAGTTTAAAAAAAATTCTTGAGGATGGGATGGACTGAGGTGAGGTGCATTAAAATAGGCAAAATACAGAAAAAGCTAGCTTTAAAAAAGCAAAGAAAATTGGATTTTAGATTAAAATAAAGCAAGGAAAATCTCGGCTTGAATCTTCATCAGTGTGAATTAAAGCCCCCAAACCTTCTATTCATTGCAGTCACGTGTAGAGCTGAAGATTTTATTATATTCCTACAGGATCTGTTTACATTTTACGCTCCCCTAAATGAAGTGAGATTTACTTTATAAAACATTCACGGGCTGTTTTTAAGAACCATTTAGGGGCTGTTTTTAAGAACCATTTCCAGGCTGTTTTAAGAACCATTTCCAGGCTGTTTTTAAGGCTCATTAGCCAGGCCAATTTGTCTCGGGTTTGGCCAACAAACAGTTTGTTTTTTGCCAGCTGTCCGGGAGCCAGGAGGCAGATGGAGACAGCAGCCAGCTCAGGAATTGCCATCCCAGCCTGAAGGGATGCCAGAACCCAGGGAAAAAACCTGACCACGAGGTGGGGATTGGTGGGAAATGGATTTGTAGGGAATTCTCAAAGCCTGGCAGAAGGCTCACATGGCTTTGTGCACCTGTGTGCAAACTCTGAGATAAAAAAATGCTGATTTAGAAAGGCCATGAAGTAGGACAGACATTGCTGAGAGAGAACTGGAACTGGAAACAAGTTTTTAAATGATGACCTTGCATGGCCAAGTTTCAAATGATGACCTAGGCTGGATATTTTGGAGAAATAGGACTGTGGAAGATGAATATGTGGAACATGTAAATATGAAAATGGAACATATAAATATGAAAATAGAACTATGAAAGATGTATTGTAGTAAGACACATGAGGGATATTTTGAGATGTTTGGATTAGAAGCATTGGCAGCATTGTGTGGCAAAAGCTGATAGGCCAAAAAACGCTTATAATGGATTGGAATTAGGAAATAGTTTGGTTTCTGATTGTAATGGTGTGAATTGTAACATCTGTACTGTCTCACCTTTCTCATGAGACTGGAAATGGAATAAAAATCTTTAAAACACCTCTCAGGAGCCCTGTCTCTGGGTCAGAAAAAGACATTTTTCTGGGGTTGCCATCAGTGTTCTGGGATGGAACCCCCCTGTTCCCCTCACCCCACATCTCCTGGTCAGGGTGGGAGATCCTGGAGGGGCTGGGGGTGCTCAGCTCCCTGTAAAAACCTCTCCAGCAAACACAAAGATCAGCCAGACAGAAGGGAAAATATAATTAGGCTGAAGAAGAAAGGCAGGAGAGGAAGGAGGGATCTGTCACCGAGGGGTTAGAAAAATTCCAGAGCCCTCTGAGCATGGAGCTCAAAAAGTGTGAGAGGAAGTCTGAGGGAGATTATTGCTCCCTTTTGTCAGGCAAAAGACTAATTATACAAAGCAAGATGTTCTGTTTCCGAAGAGCTTGGGGAGGTATCATGCAATATTGATACAGAAATTGTATTTAATGCAGGTTTACAAGGCGAGAGGTGGAAGGAAATGTAAATTCAAACATAGCTTTATCCTGATTCTCCCTGTGGCTCTTCCCTCTCTCAGAAAACTGCCTCAGTGCTGGAGGGCTCCTGTGGAACAGCAAAATTCTTCCAACTGGAGGCAGTTTTAGGCTTTCACAGCATGTGTCCAGAAAGGGAAAGAAGCTGTGAGCTTAATCTAACTGAATTTCCATTGTTGTGTGCTGTTGCTATTTATTTTGCTCATTTTTACTTCAAAGGAAGAAACACAAAATCCCTGTTAGAGGGAGCTGGATCAATACTGAGGAATTCTTTGTCAGATGAAATAAGAACAGTCATTAACCTCGTTGCTTATGAATTAAATGCAAACTCCACTTTTCAATTCACCTCTCCCACAGCATCCCCTGCAAACTTCCCTCATTTTGCTCAGCAATTAAAACCCAGCTCAGGCCCCCAAAACAAGGATTATTACAAATAACCTTGGAGCTCTCTTCCTTCTGTTTGGGTGGGGAAAAACAAAGGAGGAGGTGTTTCCTGATGTGGATCAGGTATTTTGGTGATAGGGACTCTCCAGGCTGCTTCCTTAGGAGTGGATTTGTGGATTATGGATATTATTAGTATTATTTACAGCCCTGATGTCTCTTGGAGCAGCAGGTGGAGAGAGTTTATGGCCACACCCCAGCTCTGCACTGCTCCAGGTGTGGGAGTTTGCTTTTTTCCCCTGGAAAAACTCCAGCCCATTTTACTCCAGTGAAAATCATCCCAGCACGGGCAGGACCAGGAGCTGCTGGACAGAGCCCAGAGGAGGCTCCGGGGTGAGCAGAGGATGGAGCAGCTCTGCTGGGAGGAAAGGCTGGGATTGCTCACCTGGGGAGGAGAAGATTTGGGGTGAGCTCAGTGTGGCCTGAAGGAGCCAAGAGGAAAGATGGACAGAGAGGATTTCCAAGGGATGGAGGGACAGGACACAGGGAATGGCTTCAAAAGGACAGAGGGCAGGGCTGGATGGGATATTGGGAATAATATCTGTAGAGACAGATGTCATTGTGCACAACAAAACAAAATCAAAACCAAGTTTCTAAAATTATCGTCAAGTTTTTAATCTCTGACAAACGGCTGATCTCTCAAAACCATCAACAGTTTCAAGTTCCAGTTGAAATTTATGTGGATGTTTTCAACAGGAATAACAGGAATTACATTTGGTGTTACTTGTGCAGTGTTCAAAGGCTCCTCAGCAGCTTTAGAGACAGAAGATGTTTGAAGCAGGAGATGTTGAAATCGTGTGGAACTGTTTATACCTTTGTATTTATTTACAAAATATTTCCCCCGGAGCTGTGTTTTGTCCTCCAACAGATGTTCCTGTGCACAGGAGTGAATCTTTTAATCTGCAGATCCAAGTTCTCCAAGAGGTACAAAGCTGAGCTGCAAGGATTTGTTTGATTTCTTGTTTCCTCTCCTCACAGTAAACGCTGCTCCCAGCTGGACCCTTCCACCCATTTTTGTCGTGTCACTGAGCAGCAGGATACTGATGCATTCCTAGAAAACAGAAATATTTTTGTTGCCTCTTGCCTGGTCAATGGGATTCCTTAAATCTGAGTCTGGCCTTCTGAATTTTAGGGGGTTTGATGCTTGCTGAGAAGAGTTTTGGCTGCTTTATGGCTTCTCAAAGACTTTGCTGAGCTCTGCAGAATTAATGCTTCACCCTCAGTTCTCCACCTCAGCTGAGAACCAGTCCCAGCTCACCTTTGCCTGCAGAAAGCTTTGGTATGAGAGTGGATTTTGGTGTGTTTTATTCCTCCTCGTTGTTTCCTGCTGCTTCTTTAATTTCTTCTCTCTGCACCCAGAGATGCCCTGGCCAAGCAGGGAATGGAGGCTGCTTAATGGTTGACCCAATATTTGTTGCAAAGCTCTTACAGGCATAAAAACATTGCTGTACTGAAAGGCATCAATCTAAAATTTGCTCAATTCCTTACAAACCATTGGCAGTTTTTTTGTTTGGATGGAAATCTGTGTAGCCAATTCTGTTGCTGGGAGCACTGTGCCATTTCTGCCAGTCCCTGAGGTAAATTTAGGTTTCACCATGAGATTATTTCAAATAAAATCACGGGGCCAAGTGATACAGGAAAGATCTTGTCTAGAAGCCACCACCAGCACCAAGCCATTCATGTTTTTAATAATCTCATGGAAATTCATGGGAGAACTAAACTGAGGTGCCTGCTCAGACTCCTAATCCTTGCACCACACCCCACGGAAATAAATTAACCACAGCCAGAGGTGTTAAATCACACCACGAGCACCAGAGGCGGCACCTGGGTTTGTTAATCCTCACAGAGCCGGCAGGACGGTTCTGCCCGGGAGCAAAGGGTGGGGTTTGAGGAAAACTGATCCCTCCCGGGATTGTCCTGCCCCAATCCCGGCTGCAAACACCTGCTGGGAGCTCAGGGTGGGGTTTGAGGAAAACTGATCTCTCCCGGAGTCTCCTGCCCCAATTCCAGCTGCAAACACCTGCCCAGAATCTCCCGGGAGACCCCGGCAGGTTCAGGTGCTGCCTTCAGGGGGGGTTCAGCTCTTCCCCACCCTCCTCCTGCTGAATTTGGGGATGCTGCGCTGCTCTGGCGCTTTCCCCGGGGCTGTGCAGCCGCTCCAGGAGCGGCCAGGGAGGACGGGGAGTGTGTGTGAGCGGGGGGCGATGCCCAGGGGAGGGTTTTTGGCCGTAAAACCTCGAGCGGATCGCGCTAGGTGAGAACTGGGCAGGTTGGCTGTGACATAAGAGCTGCGGAGGGGGGATTTGTGGCGGGGAGAGAGAGACACAGAGAGAGAGAGAGAGGGAAGGGGAGTGTGCAGCTGCTGCCGCTGCTATCACAGACAGCATCTCTCCGCTCCGAGCATCCCGGATCTCCAGCTGGAATCGCCGGCACTCACGGCAGCGCCCAAATGGGTTCATTTCTCCTCTCGTTCCTCTCTCTCGGCAATAATTCATTCACCTGAGGGCTTTTTTTGCCCCCCACCTCCCTTTTTCTCACGCTCTTTTTTGATGTGGAGAGAGGGGAGGGAAGGGCGGTGTGGACAGCGCGGGTCTCGCCGGGCAGCTTTGTGCGGCGGGATTTAAACAGGAGCCGGGGACAGAAAGAAAGCAACAAAGAAAGGAAGAAAAAAAAAAAAAAAGAAGAAGAGGAGGACGGCACAAAGTGGTGTCGGTGGGAGGAGGAGGAGAGCAGAGCAGAGCAGAGCTCGGGCAGGAGCCGGCGGAGAGCGCAATTCCATTCTGCATTTGAATGCGACTTTTACCGGAATCTCAGGAGTGAATTCGGACTCGGCGCGTTCAGCCCAGAAATCCGAAATCCAAGACTCGCAGCTTAGAACTCTCTTCCCCACAGCACTCTGCCATTTGTATCATTTCCCCGGAGGAGTTATCCTGTACCGGGGAGGGTCCGGAGGGTGCGCGGAGCTCCCGCGGTGGCCGGAGCGGGGCGCGGAGCGGGCGCTCTGAGGTGTTGCGTGTGCTGTTCCCGGCGGGACAGAGCGCCGAGCAGACCCGCTCCGAGAGCTCTTGGCTGGGGTTTCTGCAAGCCTGGGGTGCCTGGCTCCGCTCCAAAGGCTGAAGCGGTTGTGAGAGCACCGACTGCTGAAGTTTGCTCAGCCATGGGCTCTCGGCGAGTTCTGCTGCTCATAAAAGTACCTCTGCCACGCGCCTGTCATTTTCCTTTTATATCATGGTGCTTGAAGTAGCCGAACTGAGAGTGGTGAGACAGTGAACAGGTTGTCCAGGGAGGCTGTGGGTGCCTGGCGGTGTTCAAAGGCAGATGCGATGAAACTTTGAGCAGCTTTGGTTTAGTGGGAAGTGTCCCTGCTCACGGCAGGGGGATTGGGACGGGATGCTCTGTAAGGTCCCTTCAAACCCCTTAACATTCTAGGATTCCACTTACAGGTAACTCTTCTGTAGCAATCCTCTGTTGCTTTTAGCTCCGTCTTACAGTGCAGAAATGGGATTTCAAGCAGAAAACTCTTCTAGGTAGGAGGGTGGTCCTTGCATTAACTTTACTCTGGCGACTCTGGTAGGAATTAAACCCTTTGCCCACAAGCCGGAGTGAAACCAGTTTGTAGCTCCTGGACAACTGAGGCCAGTCACAAAGTAGCCTCCTTGTTAATGATTAACGTATTTTTATGTAACATTTAAAAAATTGCTTTTGAAGGCCTCCTTGCTGAGAGCACTGTGGGCAGTGTTTGCCTTATGTCTGAGTTATGTCCCTCAGTTGTAAAACCCAGTAGAGAAAAGGGCCTGTTTTGAATGGGCTGTGTGACTGTAATGGCTGGAGCAGCGTTGGCCATAGCAGTACGAGTGTCAGAGAAATAACCTTGTGATATGGTTGTGATATGGTCTGAGAATTGCATTGTTTTGGAAAACAAAAGCCTTCAGACCTGACTTCTGTCAGTGCTGCGTTTTTACCAGGATGAAAAGCCCCTCTACATTAGGAATGCTTTATAAGCTGGTTTATGCCATTAATTTGTAGCAGGTTGTGCTTGCAGCATGTTTTACTGCTTGCAGTTTATCAGCCTGCACTGTGGCTGTGCTCAGTGACAGTAACATGTGTGTGACCTCTCAGCTGGTCAAATTCTGCTCATGTGGATAATTTTTACCACATTTAGCTCAGCACATGCTCTTGGCACCTGCAGACAGACTTTGGGGTTTTTTTGAAGTCATGGGACCTGGATTATTTGTAACACCCAATCCTCCTGTCATTCCAGCAAGGAACAAGGAAGTGATAGGACTGAGTTGGTTTAGGAAATAAGACTATACACTGGTCACGTGCTGATCTTGACTTGGATGTACATTTTTATAGTGGTTTTGGTTTGCCACTGTTGTAAAGAGATTCAAAGCAAAATGAAGTAGCTTTGCATATGTTTACAGGAGCCTAATCTATGAAGGGAACTATGAGGGAAATCTAGAGTGCACGTGCTTGAAAATTGGGTGGGGGAGCAGATTTAACACTTTGCTGATGGGAGCTGTTGGGTAATCAGGTAGAAACAACTGCATAGAGAAGCTCCTTTTCCAGCCAGAACCTTGATGATTGCCAGCAGACAAAAACATTCCTGTGTTGATGCTCTAAGTGGATTTAATCTGAGCATTTGTGTGATACTGTTCTGCTTTCTTTTTGCTTTTAGTTGACCATGCTCTTGCTCGTTTAATAACTGCCTATGCTGAACATGGCCACAAAGCAGCCAAAATAAACCCTCTGTTTGCTGGCCAAGCTGTTATGAACATGGTGCCTGAAATCCAACAGCTGGCTGAAGTTCTTCATGGTCCTCTGGTTACTACAGGTGAGTCCACAGCCTTATCACAGTAAATTCTGTTCGTGGGTGATTTATTGAGGGACTGTGGCCTCTGTGGAAGAGTCAGATACTGACTGGTGACTCAATCAGTGATGAAAAATGTTGGACAGAAAATTGTCAGCTTCAGCATACATACGTCTGTTGCAGACATCATGGTGCAGTGAGAGGATGCCTTTTAGCATCTTCAGAAACCATGAAAATTTGTACTTGTTCTAACAACTACTGAGGTTAAACATTAATTTCTTGTGTTATTGTAACATTCTATGATTTACCATAATACTTAACACTGTAGTGAAGGTTTGAAAGTACAGGGGCAGAAGTCAAGAATTGTCTTTTCTTGGCTCCCTTAGAGCCCTGCTACAGCCTTAAACAAAGGAGGGGAGTCTCTCTCATTGCTTTATTTTCTCCAAAACAGGCCTTAGTGCTTCCCCCTCCTCCCCCAAAGTGACTAATAACATTTATTTCCCAACAGGACTTATAAACATGGGAAAAGAGGAAGCTTCTGTAGAGGATGTGATGGCTTATCTGGACCATATATACTGTGGGCATATTTCCATAGAAACAAGCCAGCTCCCAACTTTGGAGGAGAGAGAATGGTTTGCTAAAAGGTTTGAAGAGCTAAAGCAAGAAGCATTTACACCTGAAGAGAAAAAGCACTTGTGCAAACTGATGCTGGAGTCCCAGGTACTTTGTTCCCTGTTACTGGATTGTAATAGCCATGGAGTCTGTCATG
Source organism: Argya squamiceps (assembly GCA_037834095.1). Lineage (NCBI taxonomy): Eukaryota > Metazoa > Chordata > Aves > Passeriformes > Leiothrichidae > Argya > Argya squamiceps. The sequence goes on from JBBMKD010000067.1 coordinate 12,527,309, forward strand.
GATCCTTTGCTATTCTGGACATGATTCATGCAGAAAAAGAACACTCACTGTCCTGGAAAGCTTTGACAGTGTGCAGGAGGAAGAAGTACAAGGTTTTGCCTGAAGCAGTGCCATGCAGGAATCTCACTGGAGTTTGTTGCTGAATTTACTTACCAACCATTACTGAAATAATGATGCTAAAAACCCATGAATAATCAGTCTTCAAAAGTGAGATACACTTAGATTAGTGATGTGACAGCTCATATTAAATGTTACTGATGGGAGCACAACGTTGAGCAGAGCTCTGTGAAATCTTGTGCTCTGGCTTAGCTGTTCTGTGTTATCCTCTCACCCTCATGCTGATCTGTTTTACTGTCCTTAAAGTATTCTGTCCCTCAGGGTTTTGGAAGAACAAATCAGATTTGGACTGAGGTGTTATCATATAGCACTGGCAGATATGGTGCTTTTCAGCAAGGAACCTTTGTTCAATGCCTTCTATAAGGAAGTAAAATATTTATGCACTTTTGAAATGTATAGAGAAAATTTATTCCAATACTTCTGTACTGTGGAAAATTTTAATTTTTTCCCCTTTTCTTCACATGTTATCCAGAAGGATTGAAAGGTAGAAGAGCAGGATCTGTGAAGGTTGGAAAGGTAGAAGAGTGAAAGTGTCCCTGTTTCCAGTTTTCCAAGTGGAAGGAGTGTTAAATGTAATATTTACCAATGACTAAATGGAAGTATATGGCCCACTTTTTATTTTTTGTCTCCTCTTTGGCAGTTGGAGGAATTTGATGGTGATGCAGAAGGTTGATATTGGGACCCTGATGTGCTCTACTTTAATTTTCAGTATGACCAGAACTATACAAAGAATATAGAATTTCACCCTGACAGAAAAAACTGCTTTTATGTGTGATTAGTTTTGTGTACATTATTCCTTAGAACTGAGTATTGCTCAACTAGCAGTTAGCTCAGATCTTTGGGTGTGGCTTAGTCTTCCCATTTCAGTTACAGACTTCATTTAGTTTCTGTCTTCAGTTGCAGAAACCAAAGAAATTTCAAGTGCTTCCAAAACTTGGTTAATAGAGCTTTCTAGGAGGGTGAATGGAGTGAAATGAGAAGAAAATGAAGTAAATACAGATTCATTTTTCTTCTCTCAAGCATTCTACCAATGTAATAAGGACTGTGCCTAATGTAAATCAAAATGAAACTCTGCTTTGCTAGTACTTTGTATCTCAAGATTATTGTGGTTTGTACTGTAAAAGAACACCATTCTTAAATTTCCACCTAAAACAGATAAACTACCAAGGAATTTGTAAATCAGTCTGGTGTTACAGTTGTTCTTGAAGCACCTTCCATGTGAGACAGAGAAAGTTTGGTCCTCTATGCAACATTTTTCTGCTTAGGAGGAGATAAAAGCTGATTTTTTATAGTCCTCATAGCTTCTGGTCTCAGACTGTGTGGGTGGAGAGTGAGCTGAGACTTCCCAGGGGTATGTTTAGATTTGTATACCTCAAGGGTATAAACATAAATTATATTTCAATTTTATAAACGGAAGGCTGCTGCTTAAAACAGCCTAATACTGAAGCTGTCCTGTTTTTAACAGGAGTTTGATCACTTCTTGGCCACCAAGTTTGCCACAGTGAAGCGTTACGGTGGGGAGGGAGCAGAGAGCATGATGGGCTTCTTCCATGAGCTGTTCAAGCTGTGCGCCTACAGCGGGGTCACAGACATCATCATTGGAATGCCTCATCGGGGAAGGCTCAATCTGCTCGCTGGCCTCCTTCAGCTTCCTCCTGAGGTAACAGATTTGTGGTCTCACAGGCACTTGTCTGGTTTATTTGCAGTAAAATAAACCCCTGAAAGTTGGCTATGTTGTAAATGCTGGAGCAATAAAATGTTACTTGTGTGATATGTTCTCCCTTCCTATGAATACTTCAGTGAACTGTCTGCAGGAGACTGTTAAAAGAACTCTAATGAAGGGTTTTATGTGCTGTTACTTAGAAGCATCCTTGCAATTTCAGGAGTGGGAGAGTGTTTTCCTTTCAACATGTCAGTTAATCAGAAAAGGGCTTTAACCAAATCTGTTTCCACGCAGCTCATGTTCCGCAAGATGCGTGGTTTGAGTGAGTTTCCAGAGAATTCAGCAGCCATTGGGGATGTTCTCTCCCACCTGACATCTTCTGTGGATCTGGACTTTGGCTCCCACAGACCTGTGCATGTCACCTTGCTCCCCAACCCCTCACACTTGGAAGCCATCAACCCAGTGGCTGTGGGCAAGACACGAGCCAGGCAGCAGACTCTGCTCGATGGTGATTACTCCCCAGACAGTTCTGCACAGCCTGGGGATAAAGTTATTTGCCTGCAGGTATTTTGCTCACATGTTATAATTTATATTTGTAAGACTTGCTGGACTGGAGTGTGAACAGGCGTGTACATAGAAATATCAAACAAAAGTGAGTTAATGTATGATGTCAAGAACTGGGATCTTCTTTATGGGGAAAGGAGAGGTCAGGGAAGAATTCCAGGGGGCATTTGTGCATTTGTGATGATGCTGCCATTTAAATAATTGCACTTGTAAGATTGCTGGATAACTGATTCTGATACTTCCCTTTATTGAGAGCCATGTGTGCCTTTCCTCACTTTTGCATTTAAACTGCCACTGGAAGCCTTCTTTCAAATTAATGGGTTTGGAGAAGAGCTGTCAACAAGGCTGCAAAATGTTCAGGAGGATTTAGAATTTTGTCATTTTGTCATGGTACTGTTGAAGACACTGCTGGAATTAGCTTTTACTCCTTGGACTGACTTGTATAGCTGTAGAAGCAATCCTAAGAAGTTCCTTGATAAATTTTCTTCTCTTGCATTGACTTTAATTTAGAAAAACAGGTAAATTGAACTTGTAACATTTTAAAGCCAGGAGCGAAAACAAGTTAGGCAGAAATGTTCTCTAAAGTATAACAAACATAAAGGAAGTTACATGTAGGAGGCAAATGTATTTCAATTTAAAAAATGTTTTGCTTTCTTCTGGAAGGGTGCAGATATTGTGAAAAAGCAGACATGAGAATACAAAAAATTCTGGGCAAGTTGGGGTTCTTATTTTTTTATTATAAAACAGTCTTTAGAGCTTGCAACTGCAGCCAACTTTTGCTGCCCAATGCGTCTCCATCTTTCAGTGCAGTTATGTCTTAGTTTGAGAAGATGCTATTGTTTCTTTCTCATAATGGTAAATCTTCACCCTATAGTAATGAAAATACTATAACTCTTTAAATAAAGATTGTTCAGGATAAATGAACTCTCCCTGTCCAAGAAAAAAATTCACTTCTTAGGGTTTGTGGGGGTAAGTGGCAGGGAGGATTGCATAGCAGAGAAGAAAAGTGTTTAATTCTGTGCTAAATACCTCCATGTTAGTAAACTGATTCAAAGTATTCCTAAAAGGAAGAAGATGTATCATGTAACCCGACTGTTCTTACCTGTGATTGTGTCTGCAAGAGGTACACAAGTGAGACTGGAAACAGGCAAATTTTTAGTTGTAATTGTTAACTGCTCTCATTCAGCTAATTGAGAAGAAAGATTAAACCAGGCACCTTGTGTTTCAGAATCTTGGTTTTGGGACTTTGTCTTTGAACTTTCTGTTTTTACAGTGTTTTCTCTTGAGAAATATAAGTGTAGACACTCTGAACTCTGAATTGAGGTTTATTTTATTTATTTTCTCTTCTTCCACAAGCCTCAGTACCAGAACTTGAGAGGAGAATGAGTAAAGATCAGTTAAGGTGCCATTGTCAGTGGCGAGCCTCATTCTCCAGGGTCTGCAGGTCTTCTTTTCTGGAATTTCATTACTCAGAATTTATAAGGTTTATAGAACTCTTCTTGGTTAACTACCATGGACATCTCTGCAGTATTTAATTGTCCATCTCTGCTGGAGAGTGGTTTATTTTTCACCTTCTCACATACCTTAACTCCACTTCCTGGACATCAGGCAACTACTGATATTTATGATTTGAAATGAAATCTGAGAGTAAGATCTCCCAGAAATAAATTCCACCCTCAGGGTCACCGTTTAGTGAATTAAACTTGATTATGACCTTGCTTTTAGCTTTTTGCTGATGCAGCCCAGAGAAAAATATGCGCTAGCAAAACCTGTCTCCATCTTTTTGGTAGAATGAGTAAAATCCTACCTGCACCACAGGAATTGGGTCCTCCGGCGTTTGAGATGCATATGAACAGTCTTGTGTAGTTGGATAGTCACACTGTCTTTAGGTTTTAATGCTTTGGGATGTGCTAAAGGCCATAAAGTTTTCTCAGATGTTTTAGGGTCTTCACTCAAATGCTATCACCAAGATATGTAGCCTTCTTAGGCAGCAGAAGAAACCAGGAGGGAAAAGTGAAAACCCAACACTTCAGGAACAAGGGTAGCATGGTAAGGGATAGAGTGGGCATGCTGGCTTGTCTCTCTTGCAATAGTTACCTTTGTTTTGCTGAGATAGTTCTTAAAAATCTGTATTTGAATGATATAAAACACAGTGCTGCTGTTTCACTGCTTGACTGCACCTCTGTTATCTTGGTGCACTTGCAGAAGTCTCTTAAGGCTTGAGAACACTATTCCATAGCTAGGAAGCAGAACTGTCATCTGGTTTTAATAAGGAAGTACATCAATGTGCATAGTGACTTTGATCTGCAAATGATCAGTCTGCATTCTGAGGATGCTGTGGCCATAGCCATCAATGGAGAACTGTCTCCAATTTCAAAACACTGAAATGTTAGATGATATTCACTCTAGCCTTTTTTTGGAAACCTGAGTTGGATATCACAGTATTCTCCATTCCCCTTCCCATCTATTTTTTTTATTGACAACATTTATTTGCTATTGCTATTCTGAAATGTAACTGAGAATTTAGGTTTTATTTCCTTCTGAAAGTTTTTCTTTGTTTTTGAGTGTTTCCATTCGGTTCCTTTCCCACTTGTTTTTCTGTTCTTGTCTGTTTGGTAAGGTGGAAATGGGCACAAGTCCCACTTCATCACATTCAGCTTCAGCAGAGGTGTAGTGAATGCTGAGCTGAGTGGCTCCCTTTGTTCAGGGGTCAGTGGCTTGCCTCTGACTGCTGCAGCTTTGCCATAGCCAGGAAACTTGCAGTCACTTGGACACTGGTGGGTCAGTTTTAAGAGATTATAGGTCAGTTCTAGGTAGTGATTACATCAGACTTTCATGTACATACATTGGCTGATAGGACTTTGTGTTAGTGATAAGGGTACATAAACTCTCCAATCACGGGAACATTCTGAGAGGCATTGAGAAGTGGGTCCAGCTGGAACTGTATCTGTTCCATGTACCCAATTTAGAAGGTCTTGCTTAATGAGTTATGGCTTTGATTTTGCTGTTCCTCCAATGTTTCCTAATGAGACTTTTCCATCTTCTTCCCTGATGTAGGTCCATGGCGATGCTGCTTTCTCTGGGCAAGGGATTGTTCCTGAAACACTGACCCTCTCTAATCTACCACATTTCAGAGTTGGTGGGAGCATCCATTTGATTGTTAACAACCAGCTGGGCTATACCACCCCTCCAGAGAGAGGAAGGTCGTCTCTGTACTGCAGTGACATTGGTAGGTAGGGTTGAAGCACAAGGAAGATTGCCTGTTGTGTCAGAAAGGATTTTTAACTCCATGTAAGCTGTGCAATGGACTTTTTATAGCAACTGCCTGTCAGCTCTAGGGAGAGATTATTATAACTCCAGTTTCATGGTAGAGTTGGAATTAGAATTATTATTATTATTATTCCCTCCTACTAGCAACAATTCAGATGCTAAAAATATGCCCTCCCCTATCTGCTTTATGGCAAAGACTAAACATCAAGGGAAAATCTTGGCATATTTTTACAAGATGTGATAAAATAACTGCAAGATTTCTGTGAAGTCTTTATAACTCAGTTTCTGTCATATTATTGACAGTTTAAAAAAGGTATTGCAATAAAATATATAACAGATTTATTTTAAATATATCTTGTTAAATTTCATGAAAATCATTCCAGTGTGTTTTCTGAGCAAGATTTTTAGTCAGATACACCTCCATTTTTGCTGTTTTGTTTGTTGTCATGTGAGCCTGTTGAGCTTTCAGTTTAAAGATGAAGCTCAAGACCTTTCTATACATGAACTAGAAGCTTAGTTTTGGACTGATCTTTCTTAGTGATAAACAGATGTATTATCAGTAAGATCAGAGACATAGTAATTAGTTATCTTGGCTATGTCTCCTATAAATAAAAATATACTTTTGTATGCTTTTGACCTAACATCAAGTGTTTGTCTTATGCTTTCATCAAACCAATCAAGTAGATTCATTAAGTCTGATAAGGTAGATGGCATATGTTATTACTGTTTTCCCTGGACTGGTTTTGTGTTATGGATTGTTGTTGGGTTTGTTTTTTGCCTCCATCCTTAAGTTTTCCTTTCCTCTTACCTGTCAGTGAGGAGGGGCTATTATAGCTGAGCTTTAGAATTTTGCTAGGGAGGGAAACTTGACACAAGCCAGAAATGGCTGAAGTATCTTAGTTTCCCAGAATTTGGACAGATAAAGTACAAAGGGAGCACTGTTGCTTGCAGCCAAATTGTCATACAGGAGAGGGTGTTAAGATATTGAAATTTTACAGTGTTCTCTTTAATGAAGAGATTTTTCTGCCTGGAGGAGCAGGGCACAGAATGATACTCCTTTCTAATAAGGGAGAAAGTTGCTTTTGGCCTGTATGAATTCATAGGAGTGATAGCTTAGGATAAGAAGGAAATAAAACTCAATGTCTGTTCGAAAGAGAAGCAATCAAGTGGTTCTCTCCCAGTTTCTTTACACTACCAGATTAATATGATGCAGGAACTGTGTATAAAAAGTCCTCTGGGGACAAAGTGCTTGTAAAGAAGTTGTGCTCAGACTGACAAATACAAAGGGTTGGGTTAATTGCATGTTCTCTCAGGCAAGACTCCTCTCCTCACCCCAGCTCTCATCACAAAGAGCACAATTTTTTGATTTGTTTTTATTATACTTACTTCACATGGGTTGTCTGTAGTTTCAGCAGAGCAGGTGTGTGTCTGCTTTCTTTAGAAGGGGCTGGGTGTGACTGCTGTTGTGTTCTGAATGCCTGGGCAGGTAAGATCATTGGCTGTGCAGTTATCCATGTGAACGGGGATGATCCTGAGGAAGTTGTCCGTGCCACACGACTGGCTGTGGAGTTCCAGCGCCAGTTCCGCAGGGACGTCATCGTGGACTTGCTGTGCTACAGGCAGTGGGGCCACAATGAGCTTGATGAGCCCTTCTTCACCAACCCCAGCATGTACAAAATCATCAGGTAAGGGCTGCACCACCAAGGTATGTCTGCACCACCTGAAGTCTTGCTGCTGCAATAGGATCTCTCTGTGAGATCCTTTGACATATCCACAGGTTGTTATCTAAGGTGCAGCTACACTGTCAGCAGCCCTTGACTACAGTGTGAGTATGATAATAAGATGTTAATGAGCAATCATTACTGTTGGCTCTTGAATGTGTGGCTTGGTGCTTTTTGGAGGACAATCTTGGACATAGCTCGTGGAATTCAAATTTGTGACCACTGGTAATGAGAGGGCAAAGTTGCCTTCTGTGTGCCAAGGGGAAGTGTGCATGATGTGGGAGAACAGGCAGGAAGTCAGCGTGATATTTGTCCTGTCTGCCTGGTCCTGCTGCTTCCAGTGAGGACTCATCTTTATTAGCATTTAAATGTATTCAGATTCCATCTTTATTCCTAAAGAAAAACACACAAAATTTCACTTGCCACTTTCTGGTATTTTAGGTGAAACATTTATGGAATGGTTGCCTTGATTCTCTCCAATGCGGAAATCCTACTGTGAATTTCTCTGAAGAAAATACACATGGTAGCACAGAGGGGGTTTTGACTTGTTTTAACCTGTAACTGCTAACTATAGCACTTTTTATTTTACTTTTTAAGTAAAGGACTATAAAACACATCTCTAAGAGAACTGTTACCTTTCTGAAAATGCCAGGAAAGTGAGCTTCATGTAAATAAGTGTAATGCACCAGGACACCGTTTATATGAGTTTTCCATGGCACCTGACTGTAGTAAGGTGGTATTTCCTTGTTCTCCTGGGACACTGTTTTTAGGTTTAAATCTGTGTGGTTTGCTTCCCTCCCTGGCAGGTCCCGTAAGAGTATCCCGGACACGTACGCAGAGCACCTCACGGCTGCTGGGCTGATGACCGAGGCTGAAGTGTCTGAGATAAAGACCACGTGCTATTCCAAGCTCAATGATCACCTTGCCAACATGACTTCGTACAACCCACCTCCCACCAACCTGCAGGCTCACTGGGAAGGCTTTGTGGAGCCTTCTGCCCAAATCACCACCTGGGACACGGGGATGCCTGTGCCTCTCCTGCAGTTCATTGGGGTCAAGTCTGTGGAGGTGCCCGAAGAGCTCCAGATGCACAGCCATCTCCTGAAGACCTATGCACAGGTGAGCACAGCACCATGATACTTCTGATCCCATGGCTCAAAGGTACAGCCTGTTACAGGAAAAAGTCTAAACACAGCAGGTTTGCCAGTTAGGGAAGAGCATGGTATTCTCTAGGAAAAACAGGTCACTGTTTCAAGGCTGAGATGATGCCATTTTCCCTCCAGTTTTGAAGACTTCTTCCCCCAAGTCTGACCATGTTTGTTATTTCAACAATATTTTATTGCAATGAAGAAAAAAGCTTATAGAAATTACAGTTTATTATTCTTACAAATAGAAAGAAACTATTATGATAACTTACTAACATTTATATAGTTGGTAATTAGAATGAGTACTGTGTGAAGGAATGACTCAGGAACCTGGAAATGGTGTACACAGTTTCTAAAGCCAGTAGTAATAGTAGTGAGTGTTTTATGACTTACATATATAAACACTAGGCAACATGTGGCCAAGTTTGACAGTGAGGGTTTGATAGGTCCTAAGTTTGTGTTTGGTTTGGATCACTTTGGGTTTTCCCTTTGATGGATGATGAGTGTGTGCAGGTGTCTGCCTGGCAGCCAGAGAGAGGCTGTGAGTTGAGTATTTCAAAAGACTGATGTTTTTGTCTTCCCAGCCCAAGGCAAGAACTCCACAGCTCAGTTTGATCATTAGCCTGCAGTTCTGCAGGCCAGAACAGGGAAGAGTTCTGGAGACTGAAATACTTACACCTGGTATCTTTCATCACTGCTAACCAGACAGACCAGAAGTCTGTCAAGACTACACTCTGTGCTGTGCTAAAATTTTCAGTATTTTCAAATTAAGATTAATTCATCAGTCCACAGTTTGTTGACTGGGAGGTGAACACATGGATCACCTATGGTTCTGTGGTCCTTCTTCAGGATGTGTTGAAATAAGACTCTGGAATCTAATCCAGCCTAAGCTGGCTGCAGGAATATAGCATTTCTCTCCACAGTGTGTTGGTTTTTTCCTAGCTTCTAATATTAGTCTGTGCCACTGAAAGAGCTACAGATGGAAAAAGACAAAATAGTAATTTTTTCTTGTTCTTTATTTGCTTAGTCAAGAGTTCAAAAAATGGAGGAAGGAAAAAGGCTGGACTGGGCAACAGCTGAAACTTTAGCATTTGGTTCTCTGCTGAGCCAAGGTAAGAGGCAACTAGACAGCAGACAGTAAAATTTTTGCTTTAATGTCAATAAAGGATAACATTAGATTTCTTAGGTGTTTCTAAGTAAAAAGATTGCTATGATGTATAAATTTGACAATTTGCATGGTCTAAGAGAAGGTAAATATGAATCCTATGTGTCACTAATATTTGTAGACTGAGTCTTAAATATCTTCAAAGAAGTGTAGCTCCCTCTCACTCCCCAAAAACATTTGTGCATAGAGCTGAGCACGAGCAGTGCAGCTGACATCAGTGGAGCTCCCAAGTACTTTGCATGCTTTGTGCTGCTATTTCTTCTCCCTCCTTCCTAGCCTGAATTCAAATCTCCATTTACATATGATACAGAATGCACATTTTTTTGCAGTTTGCTTCAGCAAATTGAACCATTTTACCCAAAATAATGTCAGAGCATCTGTGTGCTTGAGAGTTGGAGCTGTTGCTGGTTAAGAATTGCATCTCAGATTTGATGTTGCTGATGAGGGGAAATCCAAAAAGAGATATAACAAGAGATAGAATTATTTCCTCATGTTGTCTTTCTACATGACTTGCTGATGTGGTGTTGTGTTTATTGCTTGGCAAGGGTTTAATATCAGACTAAGTGGACAAGATGTTGGCAGAGGAACCTTTAGCCAGCGACATGCCATGTTGGTTTGCCAAGAGACAGATGACACCTACATTCCTCTGAATCACATGTCCCCAGACCAGAAGGGTTTCCTAGAGGTAGGTTCTGTGGCCCACAAGACCACCTTCTTCAAATTGTGATGAAACAATGCATTTTTTAAAGCTGGTGAGACATGTAGGCATAGTGTATGTTCTGGCTAATCCCAGATACAGGGACATAAAAACTTTCAGGGCATCCCTATTCTTTTTCGTTACAAGTTACAGCTTTAACAAGGGAATCTGCTTTTCCTTGAGAGATCAAATATTATTCTTTTCCCCTTTAGTGCCTTCATTCAAAAGCAAAAAATCAGTGCCTATCAATTGCCTTTAGGAGTGTGTGTCCTCAGCACTGATTGCGTGGTTCCAACTCTTCTTAACCCTTGGTTATCTTCTTCCTCATCCACCCCCCCAACAATTTCCTTTTGTTAGGTGAGTAACAGTCCCTTGTCTGAAGAAGCTGTGCTTGGTTTTGAATATGGAATGAGTATTGAGAGCCCTAAGTTACTGCCAATTTGGGAAGCTCAATTTGGAGATTTCTTTAATGGAGCCCAGATAATATTTGACACTTTCATCTCCGGAGGTGAGTGTACAAGGAACTAGTATATTTAAGAATTAATCATTTGTATTATGCACATTTTTAGAAAATCCTTCCTCTTTCAAGTAAAAGGGCACATGTTGTGGAAAGAATTCTGTTTTCTCAAGGAGTCCTATGAGCTTGCCTGTGAGGTCCTGACTTCTGTGCAGCTTTCCTTTGAAGACAGTACAACTAAAATGAAAGACTCCTTGGCAGAGTACAGTCATTACAAAACGACAGTTGATTATACTAGTGGCCTTTCTTCCTCCTTATGTATTTTACTGTGTGTATATATGGTTGATAGCTTTATAGGCTGTACCTTTCCTTCTTGTAGCATCTGAAAAATTCCTGAAGCAATAGAGAAGGAAAATAGTGATTATTTAGAAGAAACAAACAAAAAAACCCACAACAATGCCTTACTAAGTTTGTCTCTAACGTGTTTTCTGAGTGCTCAGGTATAAAACCTCTGTAGTCATGGATGGAAGTTCAGGGGCCCTCTTTATCCCACCCACATGTATTGAAGCTGGGATGAATTACCCTCTGGATTTGACTGTAAGCTCTTGTATACTGAGGAGGTTTGGCAGAGCTCAGGGGAACAAGCACTGCTGATTTAGCCAGGACTGGCTCGCAGGATAATGCTGGGATCACACCTGCAGGGATGAAGTTTTAAAATTTCACTGTGTCATGTGCTCCATGTGGAGACTGAAGTCTTCTGGGAGCCCAGAGGTACCTGATGATTTCAGAAATTTCAGATCACCTTACATATGTTATTTCCCTGTAATGAACCTCAGGGCAAAATGCCAGCAGCATGTTTCAGGCTTGTATTTAATGATGTGGAGATTGGCTATTCTTTTTCCTGAGTAGTTTGTGCAAAGTTATGTGCTGTGTGGCTCTGTGTTCTGTGGAAATCATCCTTTCCTTCCTCCTCATTCTGTGTTCCTAGGTGAGGCCAAATGGCTCCTGCAGAGTGGGATAGTAATTCTCCTTCCCCATGGCTATGATGGTGCAGGCCCTGAGCACTCGTCGTGCCGGATGGAACGGTTCTTGCAGGTACCCACCACACCCCTCGGGGCCACACATCCCCAGCACAGCCCTGGCAGTCAGTGCTCTGGGAGCTGTGCTGCAATGTGCTCAAAGGAGGCAGTTCAGACACAATCTTACCAGTCAAATGCTAAACCCATTTCTTCTCTGAAGTTGTTCCTCTCTTGAAATAGGATATTTACTAATCTGTTCTGTACAGGTCAGTGTGCCTCATGTGCCTGGATTCTTTCTCGCGTACTGGTCTCACTGCTTGCTTTTGACAAGGTGTTGCTGTGTTCCCCCTGCACAGATGTGTGACAGCTCAGAAGAGGGAGTTGATGGTGACCAGGTCAACATGTCAGTTGTGCATCCCACCACCCCAGCACAGTATTTCCATTTACTCCGGCGGCAGATGGTCCGAAACTTCAGGAAACCTCTCATTGTTGCTTCTCCCAAAGTGTTACTCAGGCTCCCAGTAAGCTGAAAAATGTTCTTCCTCTTTCTTTTTTTCCTCTTTATCCTCTTTTGTGTTCTGTTCTCCTCTTTCTTTTTCTTCTGTGTTGTCTGATTGCTGTTTTGGGGTCAAATCAGTGGAATTTTGCCTGTTTGCGGCCAAACAGGTTGAGGATTAAAGCTGGGTGGAAGTGACCTAAAAGTAGAGTTCATTCCTGGCATGATGGTGTTCTTGGGAAGCTTATCACCCCATTTTTCACTGGGAATAGGAAGATGAGGGAGAGGGAAGACTCTCTATGTTGTACTTACCAAAACCCTGTCTCAGTATTCTTTCTGACTGTGCCCTGAGGGAAAAGCAGCAAGATTTAGTAACTTCCAACTCTTCCCCCATGTAGGCTGCTGTATCAAGTTTTGAAGAAATGGCCCCAGGGACAACATTCAAGCCTGTCATTGGTGACTCCTCAGTAGATCCTAAAAGGTAGCTCTGCTTTCTTAGAGGAGAAGCTCAAAAGAAATGTCCTGTCCCTTTCTCCTACCCAACAGCTCCAATTTGAGGTGATATGAAAACTGACTTCGAGGGGAAAATGATTTATGGTGGGTGACTGTGGTTAGTTTTACTTCCTCTTCTTTTCCTCTGGTAACTGTTGGTAGTTACCACATCTGTCTGCAAAACAGTGAAGTGTTTAGGCTGTCACCCCTTGGCCTCACGGGGAGTGTGTGACTGTAGTTACCAACCTGATGGGTCCTATTGTGCACCATGTCCATTAGGTGACAGTCACTGGAGCAGCTGGGACATGAATCATAGAATCATAGATTTGTATTGGTTGGAAAAGACCCTTAAGATCATCAAGTCCAATCTTAGCCCAGCACTGCCAAGTCCACCACTAAACCATGTCCCAAGTGTCACATCTAGACATTTAAATACCTCCAGGATAGTGACTCCACCACTGCCCTGGGAGGCCTGTTTAAGTGCTTGACCCTTTCAGTGTAGAAATTTTTCCCAACATGCAATCTAAACCTTCTCTGATGCAACTTGAAGCTGTTTCCTCTGGTCCTATTGTGTGTTACCTGAGAGAAGAGATTAACTCCCACCTGGCTACAACTGTCAGGGAGTTGTAGAGAGTGAAAAGGCACCTGCTGAGCCTCCTTTTCCCCAGGCTGAGGCCCCCCAGCTCCCTCAGCTGCTTCTCACAGGACTTGTGCTCCAGACCCTTCACCAGCTCAGTTCCCTTCTCTGGACAGGCTCCAGCATCTCAATGTCTTTCTTGTCATGAGTGGCCCAAAACTGAATCCAGAATTCTTGTTTTGGGGCTGGAACGCCTGAGCTGATGAGGTGGGGCAATAATAAAGTGTGTGTACATCTCTCTCCTTTCAGGTATTACAGTGAATTCTATTCACAATGACAACTTCAGCCTTAATTTTTTTCCCCTTATCTGCCCCTTGCCTCAAGTCTGAGCCTCCTTCCTCTTCACTTCCTGACCCCCAGTCAAAAGGCTGGAACTACCTTAGCATCTTGGGTTTTTTAAGTGGGATGGTGAGGCACAAAGGGTGTAGTTTGTCTCATTGCTTTTTCCAGTAAGATTCAGCAGCCAAGACCTCTGTGTCTCTCCAGCAGGCAGTCCTACTTTGGCATGGCAGAGAATTGTCCTCTGGAGAGACTTTTTTCCCTCTGGTTTATTTTCTACAGTACAGAGATGACTAGCTTTGACTGAGTGTTTAATTTTTAATAGTCAAGGCTAAGAGAGATCAATCCCATTGTAAGGTAACTTCCCCAGAATTACTGAAGAAACAGGACCTGTGGCATACTGTGCCCAAAGGTTAGTTTGCCAACTGTTGGAGGGGAGGGAAGGCAAAGAAGAGAAAAGATGGTCTAGGCAAACAATTTCGCTTTATGAAGTTGTCTTTGGAGTTTGATTTTTTTTTGGTTGGAAGTGTGAAGCTGTTCTGCATCAAGTTTCTGTAAAACACTAAACTTAGAAACATTCTTTTTTTTTTTTTTAGTGTCACCCAAGTGGTGCTGTGTTCTGGAAAGCATTACTATGCTCTGGTGAAGCAAAGAGAAACACTGGGAGAGAAGCAGCACAGCACAGCTATTCTGAGACTTGAAGAGCTCTGTCCTTTCCCCCTGGAAGCTCTACAGCAAGAGTTGAGCAAATACAGCCATGCAAAAGGTCAGCCAGGCTTCTACCTTTGTGTTTGTAGTCTCTTTGAGGTACTGAACTAAATCTGTTGCCTGCCTTTTAAGATGAAGAGCTGTAGTGGCTTTTTCATCTTTGTTCTCCCCCTCATACATCCAAGTGTTTCTGGAGTGGGATGTTTCAGAAATGTTTATCACTTGTGTTGAAAGAACTCTTTTCTCTGCTATTGTTAGCTTCTAAGAAGCAGCACTGAAAATCAGAACAAACCATTTGAGATATTTTTTGTATTGGTCTTTGCAGTCCAGTCCTTTTAGTAGCTTTTGTAAACAGCACTAGAGAAGCAGAATATACACACAGTTATACCCTAATGGTATATTAGGACATAATATCATACATATGGACATACTTTGGGTTTGAATTCAGTTCTGACCTGCAAGGGAATTGAGTCTGGCATGCCTTCATTTCAAAGGCAGTGCCAAGATGAAAAAAATGGAGATGTTGCAAAAACAAAAAAATATTTTTCTTTTTCTACTGGAAAGTTAAATGTGTATGTTTGTTATGTACCTTATCCTTCCTTTAGTCTTCATCTGGAGTCAGGAAGAACCACAGAACATGGGTCCATGGTCCTTTGTGTCTCCACGGTTTGAAAAGCAGCTGGGGCTTAAGGTAAGATGTCCCCAGGGTGTTTTGGTCTTTGAAAGGAAGTTTGAAGTTCTTGAATTCAAAATTCTATGGTGCTTACAACAAAAAACCTAATCCTGATGCCTAAACCAAATGTGTGTTCTAATTTCATCCACTTCTGCTCTTCATAGCACCAGTGGTGAAGAGCAGGACTGGAGCTGTATTTACGTGGTGTTCAGTCACAGTAGACAGGATAATGAAAGATCCCAGGCAGGGGGATAGGAGGAGAATGCAAAGGCAGCCATTTGCTCTGGCAGATCATGCACTATGATGTCCTTGCAGCCATGGTCTTTGGGAGATGCAGGATAACTTCCTGCATTACTTCCAGCTGGGACTGCCCAGTTGTCTGACAGCAGAGGTCACTGTGGCATTAGGACGTCGAGGTGTGTTTCTGTCCTTCATTAATAATTTTTAACAACTCAAATTTCAGCTCCGTCTTGTGAGCAGACCTCCTCTACCAGCCCCAGCAGTTGGCATTGGAACCCTCCACAACAAGCAGCAGGAAGATGTTCTGACCCACACATTTATCTAAGTTTCCAGTGGATGGACTGCTCCTGATGTCAGTCATGTTTAGTGCCTCCTCCTGTGAAGAACAAAAGCCAGATCCTTAAGACTCTTAGTTCTCCAAAATGAGGAAAAAAATAAGGTAGAATAAGTTTGGTAATGATGAAGTAATTTTTTCATGTTGGGGAATACCTAACAATAACAAGTGCCTGTTACTCCTGATACTTCTTGTCCTCTTATACAATTTTCTACCAAATGTCTTTATAAAGTTAAAAATGCAGTCCAGGGGACAGACATATTGGTGAGGTGACTGTGGAATACCTTGTATCATGCTGCTTATTTGCACTTGACAGTTTACCTGGGATGGTGCATGTGTGGAAACAGGTTCTGTTTCTTCTGTTTCCACTGAAGTGTTACTACTGCTTGAGCAAATAAATGCTTCCCCATGCCTGGGAATGAGCCATTTCTATAGCAGAATGTTGTGGATTATCTTCTTTTTCTTTTCTTGAGGGCCAGGAATGCAATCTGTTGTGGCTGTTGGTGCTCTTCTCAGTGCATGAGTTGTTAAAGCAGGATTCCCATGGGGGGACCACGCAGGATGGCTCCTGAAGGCTTCAGGCACCACTGTTTTTCTCACCCTCTGGGTGAGAAATCCCAAGGGATGGTTTCCCAGCATAGCTGTCATCTGGAGAAAGGAAATCTCAGTCTTTATTGGGAAACAAAGGATAAAAGACCAAAACATTGAGGTTAAGTGGGAGAATAATGAAGCCAAATGGAAGAGAGGCGTTCCAGGCTGACCCCAGTGTTGGCTGCCCCACAGCAGCATTCCCACCACCACAGGCTTTCTCCCAGCATTTTTCCTTTCCTGGTTTCAGGGTGAAGTTGGCACCTTCTTGCTCTTTTCAATTACTTGTGCAAGCAGTGCTGAAGTAATCCAAACTCGCCATGAGCCAGAGAGATTTCTGAAAAGAAACAAGTGGGCTTTAACCAGATCCAGCACTTGCAGATGGAAAGTCATGGTAGGTGAGAAAAAGCAGATCACAGCCAAGATCAAGTGCATTCACTTGGGGAGACAGCTCCCAAAATCATCTCTGAAGCCTGCTTTAGTATTTCATCCTAGTTAATTCACACATCCATTCATCCATTAACTCCATATGACCCAGGAGTTGCCTCTGTAACCTCTGTTCTGTGATGTTTCACATCACTGCTTTAGGGCATCCATCACAGCAACATGAAATCACGTTTCTCCCACTTTGCTCTAGCAAACTGCACAACCTCCTGCACATCCTGAACAGCTTTATCTAATCAAGGCATATTCTGCTTTAAATTTCTGCTGATAACTAGGAAAAGGAGGCTGAAGAGTAACGTTGCTTTGGCTGCAGCTGTAGCCAAGGAAGTTGCAGAGCACAATTACCAGCCTTGACTGCACACTGGTGATTACATAAACCCACAGTTTTTCCACTGTGACAGTGCACACCAGGGAAGAGCAGACCCCGTGTGTTGAGTTTCACGTGGCCCAGAGCTGACCTTGTTACACACCATTCCCCCACAGGCTGTGCAGATCTGGTCATCCAACCAAATAAATGATGCTCAAGTGTTCCAACCCTGGTGGGAGACAAAGCTGTTTCTGTAGGGCTGCTCAGCTCAGTGCCCCCAGCCCCCCTGGAAGGACCCCAGGGATCCTGGGGTAGGAAGGGAGAGCTTGAGCACAGCTTTCCTCAGGCAGCTGCTGCAGACTGCCTGCAGAGCACTGCTCTTGGGTGATGGATAACTGATCCCAGGAGCAAGGCAAAGTGCTTGCTGACTGAGGGGCTAACACTGGTTCTCCCAGCAATTTTGGATGCACACAAGGCTGTTTTCCATCTGGGCACCTTGCTCTTCTCTGCATGCTGGCTGGGACATCCCTGCACAGTGCTGGATTGCTTCTGCTTTGGTGAAAAGAGAAGCAGAAATTAGAATAGAACCATGGAATATCCTGAGCTGGAAGGGACCCACAAGGCTCATGGAGTCCAGCTCCTGGCCTTGCAGAGGACACCCCAAGTGCCACACCACATGCCTGAGGTGCTACACAGGCTGAGTGAGTTGGTAACAGAGCAGATCCCAGTCCCTGGACAGGAAATTCTGTGGGTCATTAACACAAGGAGAAGTGAGTTTTTATGTGCTGTTAGATAGCAAGGAGCCAACTAGAAAGAAAGAGTTACAGCATTTGTGTATTGTGGTGTGTCAGGATTTGCAGAGAGAACTGCAAGACTAGAAGGAAAAAAGTGAAGACATGAAGGAATGAGCTGTTAGGTTGAGCAGTTCATTAAAGGCAGCAAAAGCTCTCAGAAAGAAAACACACCAGGACAACAAACATATTAAAACAAGTATTTTAGTAACAGTGATGTTAGTTTAGATGTAAAAAATACAGTCTGAACTTTGAACATAAAAACTTTTGAACACGGTAATATTTTGAATAAGCAAGGAAAACACTGCATTTTCATTTTTTTGCTTCTGTGAGTGAAGGTGACATAGAAACATTTGTTCAGCACACCTGAAGTGGAGCATCTTCGTCAGTATGGACTGAAGAAACCTCCTGGACCTTTTATCATTTACCAAAACAGTGGCCAGTGACTTAGAGACAGGAGGGTTTGCTAACAAAACATGTAATTTAATGAACTTCTCAAATAAATATGGCTAAAAGTCTGAATGAAGAGTGATTACAAGAAACTTCCTGACCTTAGCTACTAACCCAGCTATTATTTGGAGATTATGATCTACAAGTACACTGCCAGGCCCATTAATTATGGGCATATGTCAGACTGTACAAAACTCTAAGTGAAAGTAATTGCTATGGAGTTGCTCATTAGTATTTGTTAAATTATGAGTATATAAAACTGGAAGAAAAAAAATTCTAAGTGATTTCAGAAAAGGGAAGCTATTGAACAAAGTTGTTTAGGTATTGTAGCAAGGTCTTGATTAAGAGGATTTCTTAAGGAATGCAGAGTGCAATCCAAAATGTGGATTTAAAGTTTTGGAGGAGCCCTACTGCTTCACACATTTTGTGTTCTCTTTTGGTAACTTAGCCTAATACAGGAAGAATTCAAGCTTGTGCATCAGATCAGTTATTCAGAAAGAATAAATCCTATTTTTAATTGTCATGTCTAAATCTTGCAGTAAATTCTGATGATTCTAATTTTATAGACCACTGGCTGTTGCAAGTGAGAGCTCTGTAGGTGTGATACCTGTTTCAGTGATTGTGGAATGACATTGGAATAGGTTTTCAGGTTCACTCCAGAGAATCACAGAATCACAAAATCAATTAGGTTGGTAAAGACCTTCCAAAACCATTGAGTCCAACTTACGACTGATCACCACCTTGTCAACTAGATGATGGCACTGAGTGCCACATCCAGACTTTCCTTACACACCCACAGGGACAGTGACTCCACCACCTCCCTGAACAGCCCATTCCAATGTCTAATCACCCTTTCTGTGAAGAAATTCCTACCAATGCCCAACCTCAACCTCCCCTAGTGCAGCTTGAGGCCATGTCCTCTCATCCGGCCGCTGGTTGGGCAGGAGCAGAGCCTGACCTCCACCCAGTTACACCCTCCTGTCAGGGAATTGTAAAGAGTGAGAAGGTCAGCCCGAGCCTCCTTTTCTCCAGGATGAACAATCCCAACTCCCTCAGCTGTTTCTCATGGGACTTGTGCTTCAGACCCTTTCCCACCTCTGTTGCCTTCCTTTGGACACGCTCCAATGTCCCAATGTCCTTTCACCCCGTGAAATTATCACATCCATCTGTCAGTACGGGTGGATTGGGCTGTTAACAAAACACTTCTGTACCAAACCGCTCAACCTGTGCTTTTCACCCGGTACCGCAGTACCAACAACATGACAGAAACGTCAAAGCCCCGCAGCGTGAGCTAGTGAGGGGCGGGGAGTTTCCCGCGCTCCCGCCGGGCTGAGGTGTGGCGGTGAGGGGCCGTGCCCGCCCCTCACGCCGCGCGGAGCACTCCGGGAGCGCGGTCCTTCGCCGCGGCGGCTGCCGGCCCTCAGCCTGATCCCGCCCCGGCGGCCACCGCTCCCCGCCGATCCCGCCGATCCGGCTCCCCTTGCCTGGGGAAGGGTGCGGGGGGCGCTCCGTGAGGG
>JBBMKD010000067.1:12570412-12585942 GCA_037834095.1 Argya squamiceps
TTGTCTTTGTGTCACCAATCAGATTGGTCTGTGTAAAATAGTATAAAAGGGAGACACATCCCAAAAATAAAGGAGTCCTTTTCAGCCTTCTGAATCTCAGAGTCTGTGTCATGGTATAAAACATCATCAGGACATTGTTCCCCTCAGCGTGGAAAGAGAACCTAAACAACCCAGACAAGAGTGAAATAAATTAAAATATTGATATTCAACTGAGAAAGAAGATGGGAATCAAACTTCCCCAAACTGCTGATTGCACCCCATGACAGGGAATGAGCAGGGCTGACTCCTGAACATTGTTCACGTGCTGACAAGGAGTGCCAACTGTTAGAAACTCCTGCTTCCTTTTCAGAATAACCTAATTAACCTCAGCAGCAGTGCAAAGTCATTAACTCATTCTGCTGCACGGAGTTATCAGGCTCTGATTTCAACTTCACTTGCACACAATTAAGTGCTGGCCACGTTTCCCATCCTTCAAGTAGTATTTTCTCTTTAAAAAAGAAAGCAAAAGAAAAGAAGGATACAGTGATAATCCCCAGGAACTCAGTGACACTTTGGTTATCTCTGTGATTAATCTCTTTGGAGAGCACTGTTGCAAAGCTGATGGAGAGCATTTTTACTGCACAAAAGCTAGTTCTGATAAATTGGAGGGTGTTTATTCCATCTGGATTTATCAAAATAACACCAGAGGCTTCTTGAAGGCGATTTTTAAAGCACAGATCTGGGATTCGAGGCTGTTCTTAAAGAGAGGGGAAATCACACATTTGTGAGTGAACAATTCTGGGTTTGCACAGCCTCTTCAGGGGTTTTCCCTGCAGTTTTGGGTTGTGGCCAGCTCTGCAGAGGAGTCATGGCACGGGAAATACGGGGTTATACAGCACTGCTGGGTAACCTGGGAATCCCCACCTCAAAATCTCCCGTGGGAACAAACCCTGGGAGTCCACACCTCAAAATCTCCCCAGGGAATGAACCCTGGGAATCCACACCTCAAAAATCTCTCCATGGAATGAACCCTGGTAATCCACACCTCAAAATCTCCCCAGGGAATGGCTGAAGGGTTAAGATTAAACACGAGGGTTCAGATTTAACACACTGGGCTCTTTGTAAAGTGAATTTGGGGCCTCTCTGGTTCTTCAGGCTCTCACCAGACTCAGTGAGAAGGGGCCCTTCCCTGGGGCAGAGATTTCAGGAGTCAGTTCTGGTCATTGCTGCTCAATTTACACCAAGGAAAAGGAAAGTCTGACCAGGTGGGAAATGTTGACACTAGAAGACAATCTTTTCCCAACTATTGGAGGCTGATATTCTCCCAGCAGGAAGGTCTAAAATGAGATTGTGAGGCAGCTGTAGCTCATGACTGGTAAGAAAACTCCCATCATCAAAAATGCAGACTTGTTGAAAAACCACTTACCTGTCCATCTGTGTTTATTTATTATTGATTATCATTAATTGTAAAGACTCATTAAAGCTCACCAATGACATCACATATTACATCATCCCAGTGTTCCTTATCTACTCCATGGGGTTATCTTCTGTTAATGGGCCATTACATCTCACCAATGACATCACACATTACATCATCCCAGTGTTCCTTATCTCTTCCACGGGGATATCTTCTGTTAATGGGCCATCAAGGCTCACCAATCACATGACACATTACATCATCCCGGTGACCCACCCACCCTCCAGGATGATATCTGCTGTTATTGGTCATTAAGGCTCACTAATGACACATTACATCATCCCAGTGTTCCTTATCTCCTCCACGGGGATATCTTCTGTTAATGGGCCATTAAAGCTCACCAATGACACCACATATTACATCATCCCAGTGTTCCTTATCTCTTCCACGGGGATATCTTCTGTTAATGGGCCCTTAAAGCTCACCAATCACATGACACATGACATCATCCCATTGGGAGAGGCTCCACCCAGTGGGAGGAGCCAAACAGTTCCTACCTAGATAAAGACTGAGACAGCAGATATTCAGTGTTCCCACTGGATTCCTGGAGGAGCACTAGACCCATCTCACCATTACTGGACCCTTTTTTCTACAAGGATCACCTTTACTCCCACAGAACCACATCTGCCACTCCAGGAGGGATTACTCTGGACTGCTTCAACACCTTGACCAAAAGGGTGTTAGCTTGTATTTCTGACTCTAACAGGATTTTCTGTTTGTTTTGTTTACTTGTTTTTTTCTTGTACTACTACATTTGTATTCTTAATATTTCTAGTAAAGAATCTGTTATTCCTATGCCCAAAACTCTGACTGAAAAGGCTTTAATGGCAAAATTATAATAATTTGGAAAGGGGGGGTGTTAACATTTCCCCATTCCAAGGGAAACTCTATCTTTCCCTGGCAGACACCTGTCTTGGCAAACCAAGTCTGGGTGGCAGTGGGGCTGTGCAAATGCTGTGCACCAGATCCTCACCTGGAGACACAGGGTGGGGCTCTGAGGGCCCAAAACAGCATCAGGAATTGGGTTCTCCTGGCTTGGATGGGCACAAAAACATGCCTGGGGTGCCCAAAAGTGACCTCTGCTTCTAACAGGAGTGAAAATAAAGGAAAAGGAGTGGTCAGGGTATGGAGTGACAGCCTCCATCCCTTGTTAATTATGGATCCCAGCTTTGTGAAGTGGTTTTTTTTTTCTCGTGGCAAAGCCGTGCAGGTGGCAATACTCATAAATAATTCTTTATGGAAGCTTTTCTGTTGCTGGGCACTGACAGCTGCCACAGCCCTGAGCCCTGGGAGTGCCCCAGGGGCTGTCCCAGCCCTGCCTCTGCTCCTGGCAGAGGCTCATTAACTGGAAATCACTTTTTGGGGCTTGTTCTTAAAGAACAATCCTGAATTTTACTTCTTTTCTGCTTTCCTGGTGTCTCTTCCTGTGTGAAAGCCAAGGAGAGAGATTTAATCCAGCTCTGGTGCACGCTGACCTTGGTTCTCATTGTGAAAATCTGCCAAGTAAGGGACAGCAGGGAGAAATGATTAATTTTTATCCCATCACCATTGTCTAGAGGCAGCAGGAAATGTATTTTTTAACACACTGCCTTGATTCTGGAGTTTTCCTTGACACGTTTGTGCTGTTTATGAAGAGGGGAGGTGAGGATCCTTGGCAGAAACATAGATTATGTTAATATTTCCTTAACAATGCTTCAGCTGGAATTTATGTGAGAAACAAGGGGTGAGGATTTATGAAGGACACTCCTGACAAGTCTCCTCTGCAAAAACCAAAGAGAGAAAAGCAATAAACAGCATTAAAATAAAGAAATAATAAAAAATAAATACTTTAAAATATCTCGAAATTCTCCTGATCCATCTCTGAGCAAGTTCCCAGCAATGCACCAAAAGCTTGCAGAGCTCTGCCTGTGCATTAATCAGGTGATGTGGGGTAAGACAACCTCAAGTGCAAAAAGAACTGAAGAGATAAAATTTATCTCACTCCAACTTGACTTCCTACAATCCTGCAGCTGCTCCAGTGAAGTCCCTGAGGTTTTTCTGGTGGAAATTCCCAAAATTCTCCCGAGGCAGTGTCACCCCTGAGGTAAAGAGCAGCGTGAGGCCTCACCCACTCCCCTTTGAGGATGGAAATGTGTCTGGAGGCTTTGTTTGTGTTGGATTATTCCTTTTTCTGACCCAGAGATGGGACAACTGAGAGGTGTTTTAAAAGATTTTACTCCATTTTCAGTCTCATGAGAAGGGTGAGACAGTACAGGTGTTACAGTTCACACCATCACAATCAGAAACCAAACTATTTCCTAATTCCAATCCATTATAAGCATTTTTTGGCCTATCAGCTTTTGCCACACAATGCTGCTGATGCTTCTGATCCAAACATTTAAAAATACCCCTCATGGGTCCTACTACAATACATCTTTCATAGTTCTATTTTCATATTTCTATATTCCATATATGCATCTTCCATAGTTTCATTTCTCTAAAATATTTAGTCTGTTTATAAGGCCATCATTTGAAACTTGTTTCCAGTTCCATTTCTCTCTCAGCAATGTCTGTCCCATCCCATGGCATTTCTAAGCATCTTTTATCTCAAGGTTTGCATATAGAGACACAAGGCTATGTGAACTTTCTGTCAGGCTTTGAGAATTCCCTACAAATCCATTTCCCACATTTCCCCCTCTCTCTTGAACTGCAAAAACTCCTTTGAACCATTTCCCACAGGTTTGGCCCAAAGAAAGGGAAAATCCCTGAGTCTGGCCTGGGGAAGACGTTCATTCCTAAAATATCACTCCTCAAAGTGCAAAGCAAATTATCTTCGAGTTCTTCATTTTATTGGTGGGTGATTTTGGCCTGAGCCATGGGGGCTTTGAGAGGAGAAGATTGTTCTCCAAAGACTCAGTGATTAGCCCATCATCTTATGAACTCAACCCATTAGCTCATGATTTTATGAACTCAGAGCTGTGATCAGTTTTGTATTTCCCTGTGAACTCCTGTGGCAACCTGAGCCCCCAGAGCTGTTCCAAAATGTGGAATTTCAGAGCCAGGGAAGTGTTGTTTGGGAGAGGGAAACGTGTGTGCTCTGTGCTGAGCCTGCAGAGCAGCAGCTGCACTTTTAATTAAAACTTATGTCCTGCATATCTCTGTGTGTTTGAGTGTTGCTTTGTTTTTAATGAAATTTTTTAGATAAAGGGAGATTTTCTAATTATACTTCTGCCTCCTGGTGCTCTCCTTCCTTATTCATTTTTTCAATTTCTCCTTTTTTCAATTTACATGCCCAGATTAGGCCCTATCAGAGTTTCGGAGTGTATTAAAGGTGATGGCAGCAAAACCCAGCTCTGTTTCTTGATCCAGGCAATAAAAGTCTCTCTGCTCATCCTTCCTTATCCCTCTCCTCTCCACACAAGTTTTAATTAAGGTGACACATGGATCTTAACTGTATTTGATGAAGAGTAATTAATGAAAAGTCTCAATAAAACACTTCAGTTAACGATGTTACCTGGCAGAAGTTAACACTGGTATCATTCTGTGCATCTGCAGGGTAAAATTAGGGATTTTTCACTCAGGGAATGGGGCTGCACCAGCAATTCCTGAGGAGCTGCTGCTCCAAAGGGTTTCCTCACACAGAGCAGGTTGAATTTTGGCAGTGATGAGCACGCTCTCAAGTCCAGCAGAAGGCAAGGAAGGATTTTTGGCTGCTTCAGGTCCCTGTGAATGTGGAATGTGCACTTTCCTAAAGTTCTGGCAGTTAATTTTCCTGCCATTGCCTTGCTCATGTAGAGCTTCCTGCAGTTTTCCTTTTACAGGCTAAGAAGGGCAAATTTTCCTTCATTTGCAGAAAACAGAACTATTCTGCTGTATATATAAAATACAATAATAATATAATGGTGCCCTTGAAAATCAGGAAAATCTGGTTTAAATTTGTTTCCAAGGAATTGGTCAGGAAAAGAGACAATTTGGATAAAAGAAGTTTATTTTTAAGATACCAGTGCTGGGAATTTTGTTTTCTGAGCTCCTTTTCTGTCAAGACTCCACATCTCACCAACTGTTTGCTTCATTTTTAACCTTTGAGCAAAACAGCTGCTGAGCATAAAAGTGTGTTTACATCAACCACCCCAGAAACATCAACAAACCAGAAGCAGTGGAATTATGAATGAAGGGTTGATTAGGATCTGACGGCAAAATTTGTGATAATGAAGGGATGAATAGTGCTGGCTTGGAAATGTGCCAGCTACTTGCAATTAATTCTGCTGTCTGGGCAGCAGGAAAGCTGCAGGATACAAGGCCAGGAATTTTCTCCCCACGTTGCTGTGCAGCTACAAACCACTCTGTAGTAAATTATTTGTAATATTTGATGGCTCTGGACTGGAATAGAGAAAGCAATGTAGATCTTGAAGCCCTGAAATAATTTGCTGTTTAAATAATTTTATATTTAATAGATTTAATATATTTAATATATTTATTATATTTAATATATTTAATATATTTAATATATTTAATATATTTAATATATTTAATATTTTAAATATATTTAATATATTTAATATATTTAATTTAATACCATTTTAATAATTTAGGTGCTCTAACCACAGATTGATGTTTCTAAGCCTCCAAACCCTGGGTTTCAGCAGAACTGCTCCTGGACGTGCCCAGAGTGACTTTTGGGTGGTAACACCTCAATTCACAGAGTGGTTGGAGAGTGTTGATAAGAGGGAGTCCCAGACTTATCTACCACCAAAACCATACTCTGGTGGTGATGTGGAATGAACTCCAAGATGAAAAATGAGTTCTAAGATGGAAAGTGAACTCTCAGTCTGTGGAAAGTCCCTCTGGCTCACAGCAAGGTTTGAGGTGTTCACACATGGGGATCCTGCCTGGTGTAAATGACAATTTCTCCTCACAGGGAGAAAGGTTCTTAGAGCACAAATTAGAGCTACAAAGGTGCCACAGCACAGGATATTGGCTGGGGAAGGAGGTCTGGGGTTCAGACCCTGCCCCATGAAATGGGGGAACAAAGGCCACTCTTCCCACTGAGCACATCTGCCCAGAAAAAGCAGATTTTTGTGGGACATTCATCAGTTCTGCTTCAGAGAGAGAGATGAGCCAAGAGAGATGAGCTGGGACAGGGCCAGATGCAGAAATGTCCCTGAATCAGAAGCAAAGGAGTGACACACCTGGACAGCAAAGCCCTGGTGCTGATCACAGCTCCCAGCCTGCCTGAAGAACAACAAAAACCCCCAATCAAACCCCAGGAAAAGCACAGGGTCAATGAAACAACTCCCTCACGCTCCTTAAACCCTTCAAAATGCCCATTTTTATCTACTGGCTGAAGTGTTTAACTATTCCCCAATGCAGGTTGATGATTAATCAATGCCCAGCCAATCAATCTATTGAATTCAGGAGTAACCAGCATCTCACTGGTTTTGTAAGAGCTACTGAAGGAGAAGGATTTAAAAAAAAAAATCAAATTGAATGGGTTCAATGTTCCTCTCTATTACAGGCAAATTATCAACACGTTACAAAGGAAGTCTGGAGGAAAGATAATTAAAATGCAAAGTTTTTCTGGTTATATGGTTCAGAGCATGAAGAAAAGCAGGAGGTGAGAGTGTGAAGGTAAAGTAATAAAAGGAAAGCAAATGATTCATTAAATTAAAGGGCTGATTAAACTTGAAGACTTGTTATATCTCACATTTTTCATTAGCAAACATTTCTATTTAGGGGATTTTCTTCCTTTTCTTTATTGAAGCTCTTCCAGATAAAACGGGTGATTTAGGGACACTGCTTCTTTTGAAATCTTCACACTGATTAAAATAAAAATCAGACTTTATACAGGCAAAAATCCTTTCTTTTTGATGAATTCTCATTTCAGCTACAGTTTTGTCAATCCCAAATGATTTTATGACAGAAGATAGACTTTGGTGTCACAAAATGTTAGGAACGCAATTAGATTTTTTTTTCTCTGTGATATTACTGAGATGTAAAGGATCTCAGAACCTGCAGGCTGAGATTATAAATTCCCCTCCCCATGATTTGTCTGGGTTCTGTGGCACTGCCAACACTGGGCACAGTTTTGTTATTGGGATGTCTCTTAGAGGGCAAATTAATAATTGTTATTAGAACAATATTAAAAATTAATGAGGTTGCATTTAGCTGGTGCCAAGTAATTAAAAAGGAAGTAATTAAGTGCTAAATATATCCATAACTTTGAGATCTGGGCTTTTAATGTAGGACTTGTGACAGAGAGCAAGAGGGAGAAATAAAGAGTCGGAGCCATGTAATCTTTTCCACTTCTGTCTTTTAATTTTCAGCCATTCATGCATTGAAACAGGCTCATTTCAGATCTCACTTTGCAGCTGACAAGTAGGGAAATTAAACCTTTTCCAAAATGTGCTGAAACTGCCCCAAAACCTCGGCGACCTCGTTCACTCCAAGTTTGACTCGATTAAAAGTATTAAAAACACGGTTAAAACTGTGTGTGCACAACCACACCAATTAACCGCTGGGTGAAAGAGGAGCCTTTCCTCAGGGGCACCTCTGCACACAGAATGTAAAACATCAAGGTCCACAATCTTCCCCAAGATCTCTGGTCTGTAAAATTTTTGCAGGAAATCTGCATAACACTGAAGATATTTATATTTAACAACTTCCTGACTGATACAGCCCAAAGGCAAATTCTTGGTCACCAGAGGTCGAAATTGAGAGAGAAAATCTGGTCCCTGGGATGGTTTAATTCCAGATTCCTGCCTGGAGTTTGCTGGGCAGAAACTGGAAATTTTAAATGCTTGAAATGTTCATTCTCTCCCTGTTCTTGGCCCAACAAGTAACAGATTCTATTTAACCCTCCCAATTAAGCAACACTGTTAAATATTTACAGCAATCAAGTGAAAATGTGATTAATAACTAATTCCATGGAGGAATTTCAGTCCTAATGGTTCTGTTCTGATTTCAACAAGGATTAATCCTCCTTCAAAATCCTGGTGTTTGGGAACAAAATGCCTGTAAATCACTGCAGGTTAGGAATGCATCAGTAAAGATTCATCAGTAAATGAAAATTCACTGTGCAAAAATACACCAGCAGCAGCAGATCTGTGCCATATTTTAAAAGTGATAAAAATCCCACTATTTTATTGATAAAACCACTTAAACTCTCTCTCTCTGCTTCTCTCGGGGGCTTTAAACTCAAATGACTCTGATAAAATATGAAAGCTGCCATTGATTTATTGATAATAGCAAATAAATATATGTAAGGGAGAAAATATACCCGGAGATATTATTGGC
This sequence comes from Argya squamiceps, assembly GCA_037834095.1. NCBI lineage: Eukaryota > Metazoa > Chordata > Aves > Passeriformes > Leiothrichidae > Argya > Argya squamiceps. The sequence goes on from JBBMKD010000067.1 coordinate 12,579,141, forward strand.
ACTGAGGGACCAGAAATATCTTCAGTTTACATTGATCTGCACAGAAAATCTGGTGAAAATCTCTTCTGCATCTTCCAGGCCATGGGCATTCCCATGGGGAATATCCACTAACATTTTTCCTTCCCTTGATGAGTTTACAGGAAAAAAACTCATCCTGAGTTTTTTAGCTAAAAGGTGAATATTTAAAGTATTTTTCCCTGGAGTAAAACAAAAAGGATGTTTATAGAAACATCAGCTGTACAAGGTTTTCCTTTTCTTATTCCAGTGTTAATGCAGAAGGAACCAGGAATAGTTTGATTTCTTAGGAGTGTTTCTGGCAGTGTGTTTGCCTTGCTGACAAAAAACCAATACACTGCCTTGGATTTTATTTTCTTTTTTTTTTTTCCTGTTACTTTGTTTATTGCTGGAGCATTCTAAAATATTTTTATTGCAGATTCTGTGCTCCATTTAAGGCCTAAAGTCAATATTATGCTCCACACTGCTCCTAAAGTAAAGCTTACATTGTAGTTCTTACTGGCAGCAGACTGTGTCTTATCTTTCATATTTCACAAATGTTATGAAGTTTCACTTAAAAGAAAACCGTGGTCTCACAGCCTAAAGCTTGTTATTTAAAATCAAAATTCTCGGATAAATCAAGCCCACTACACAGCAATAAAAATTTGTCTCCATTCCTTTGTAATTCCTTACACTTGCTGTGTTCTCCAAGGGCTGAATAACAACATCTCTGCTGAAATGCCACCCAGCTTTGCCAGGCAGCAGGAAAATGCCTCCAAACCCTCTCCTCCTCCTCCCTCCCCACAGCCTATAAATACAAACCACAGAGATTTATTGAGGGAAGAGACAAGAGAGAAAAAAGGCCCAGTCTGACACTTTGTTCCAGCTGAAGGCTTGTTTACAAAAATGTGATTTATGTCTCAGGTGACAGCTCATCCATGGAGTGATTTTTCTGCCGTTTTGCTATCGCCTATTTGAGCCAGACTTTTGTTTTACCGGTCCAGAAACTCATGTTGGGATGGAATCTTGGTGTCTCAGCTCTGTGTGGTGGGCAGAAAACGCAGTTTGGAGTGATTTTGGTTCAGATTTTTCGAGCAGCTCTTGAAAAAGAGCCCAGATATGAGGGAACATTGCTGCCATCTGAGGGCTCTTTGGTGTTCTTCATGAAAGGAGCTTGGTTCAAAGAGGAGCCTACGACCTAAAATATCCCAGCACATCTGACAACCTCATTGAAATCTTCAGCAGAGAGGCCTGTTCTCAATTTTACAGGTGACCATTGAGGCAGAAAATGTTGGGTTGTGAGGATGTTTCTTCCCCTGATGTTCAGCACTTTGTTTGAAGAGGTCTTTGCCCGACAGTTTTGCTCACATCCCCGATCAGCAAAGCACTTGGGAACAGGCAGAACCTCAGTGCTGGGACTTTTCTGATTAATTCTCTGCCAGTTCCTCACAGGACTCGCTGTCCTAAAAATATTGATTATTTGGGGCTTGGATTTGTACAGAGAGCAGCACAGGAGTGAGAAAGAAAAAGGGTGTGATGCTTTCTGATTTATTTCTGCTGTTTTGGTGGCATTTTCTGTGGCTTTATTGAAGTGCTCGTTAGCACAGCCTTGCCTGCCTTGTCATCTACCCGGATAAATAAAACAAACATTTGCATGTGCAATGAAAATGCAAATGAATCACCACCCTAAATGTTCCTCATAGCAAAACCAGAGCATGGCTGATGTTGTTGCCCTTCTCTGAGTGCTTTTTGCAAAGATTCAGTCAGATATAGATCAGAAAAAGTGTTTGGGGTAGAAGGAATTAATCAGAAGAGCACTAAAGTGGTGCTCAAATTCCCAATTCTCAAATTCCCAATTCCCAAATTCCCAATTCCCACAGCATAAATGGCACTGTCACCCTAAAACCACTGCACATGGGATCCTTTTTCATCCACCACCTTCCCTTCCACTTCTCTCTCTCCTCTCCCTCCGTGGTTTGGGTTGTGATCTGCTTCCAAACCCTTCGAATTCTCCAGCTGGCAAAGCACAAAATGGAATTTGGGAGTTAATACCTGATTCTCACCTTTTGTGTATATTTTATTTTGCCGTTTTCATTTTTAGCTGCAGTGTAATTTTTTTTTCCCTGCTCCCTCGAGAAATTTTGCTTGGAAACAAACATGAAACTTCACAGGTTTTATTCCCTTTCCCTGCACTGTGCTAATCCTTATAATACATAATTTTGAATTCTTTGTGTTTTATTGAACTTCTTCTCTTCTTCATCTTTGACTGACTGAGGGATGGATTGAAATACTGATACTGAATCACAGTAAAGGAGGTAGGAAATCTGTTATATCACCCCAAAAATCACCTAAAAAAAATCTCTGTGTGGTCCAAAAACTGAGCAAATTTTTTTTTTTTTGTGAACACAGGAGCAAAGGAAAGCTGAGTGGAACAAGCACAAGCAGACTCCTCGTTTTACAACCCCTTTCTACCTTTTTTCTTTCTTTTGTTCATTTCCTTCTCTCTGTCTGGGACCTCAGACCAGGAAGACTGTTACAGTTTGAGGTGTTAATTCCTCATCTTATGCAGCCCATTAGTACAGTTCCACTTTACTTAATAATTAATGGCCATTTCAATTAACTGAGCAGGAATATTCAAGTTTAACAAGGTCGTTTACATAAAACTAAAGACTGGAGCCCTTTGCTGAACAATGCTCAGGGATCTGCCTTCCTTGCAGTGCCCTCCCAGCAGTTTTCCACCAGAATTTCCCATTTCTCTGCCTTTTCCAGGGCTTTTTGTGCCTCAGACAGATGAATCCTGCCCGCTGGTATTTGCAATTCGTATTTAACAGCATTGTGTTCCCATCCTTCCCCTCCTGATCAATGGCTAAAGCAATTGGCAGTAAAAGCCAAATAGGAAATTAGGGAAGTATAAAAGTTAAAACTGCCCTGGAATGCCACTCTCAGAGTCTGTAAGAGCCTGATTTCATTAGGAGTTATTTCCCCAGGTCTGAGCTTCTCTCACTTGCTGGTGATTGATGCAGCAAATTTTATTTCCACGTTTAACAGATTTTAATCTGTGGAACGTTTCTGTGTCAGAAGGAACCTGGAGATGTTTCTTACAGGGTTCACCTGGCAATAAACTGGTGGGGACTTCTCCCAGGCTGGCCCTGAGCCTGTCATTCCAAGTTTAGCAGTGGATTTTTGGGAAGGGCTGGGCCCTGGTGACACATTTCCAGGGCAGGAATTTCACTCGCTCCATAACCTTGAAGGATCCAGAATTATTCCCACATTGGAGTTTTGTTTCCTAGATTAAGCTTACAGTGCTCCGAGTGGGAATAATTAAACACATAATTAACATTTAGGAGCCTGGGGGAAAATCCTACAATGAGGCAAAAAGCAGCCCTGACCTGACAAAATGTCTATAAATACATAAAAATCTGTGTAACAAAATGTGGCCATGCTCGAGCCAACCTATAAATGTCCCACAAATACCATTAAACCCCCAAACCAACAACACCCACCCCTGAGAGAAGATCCTGACTGTGCTGAAAACACCTCCCAACAAAACCTTTCAGCATTGCAGGTGAAAATAAAGTTAAGGAGTGTTTGGACCAGCTCCAAGGTTGTTTTTTTGGTTTTTTAAAATCACTTAGGGCTGGAGATTTCCACAGCCAGACACAGAGCTGGGAGAGCAGAGGGAACTTCACACACATCCAGGGCATCCAGGCCTTGGGAAATGCAGGCAAGGTCCCACATTTCCAGCAGTAGCTGTTGTTATATAGCTGATAAACATCATTAATTCCCACCTCTCATTGTAAAACCATAATTTTAACTCCCCAAATTTATAATCCTATTATCTGACCCATCCTCAGCAGCCCACAGACCAAGCAGAACCCTGCAAATATTCACCTTTGAAAGCTGCACTGCTCATTTTGGGAGATAAAAAGCAAAAAAACCTGCCTTTGTTGTCTATGGCAACACAACCCAGCGTGGGGGAAATGGTGTTTTAAATCAGAAATCCTACAGTTCTCATTGTTAATACCAGCCTTAAAACTTGATTTAGGCAACACCTGCCTGCCTTGCTGCAGCAGGTTTGCTCCGAGGTCCTGAAGGGCTTTGCAGCTTTAACTAACAACAATTAAAGTGTGTTTGATGGTGGAAAGCTCAGCCCTCAGTCTGTGGATTGATGTTTGTGATCTGCCAGGCTGAGCCTGTTGAGCCTGTCAGTGATCACAGGCAGGAGCACGGTGACTTTATCCTGCAATCACACAGGAAATTCTCCTGTTCTGGTGACTCCTGCTCAATCCTCTTCAATTATTCAGTGTTTTATCCTGCTGATGGCACAGACAGCACCACTGTGAGGAGGAGGAGGAGGTGAGGGAGGCTCAGGTTTGTCTGTCAGGCACCACACACTGAATTCACACTCCTTGAGCAGCTTTGAACACATTTTAAGGAGACCATCCTGGCTCATGCCCTTCACTGGTGGATGTTCCATGCACAGAAATGGCTGAAAATCAGTTTACAGCCATTCCTGTGCCTGAAATTCTTTCATTTAGCCATAAATCAATGCAATATCTGTACAGATCAATGTGAGAAACTCCTCAAAGATGAGGCCGGAGTTCACACCCTGTGGCACTCCCTGCATTTACACTGTGCATGCACAGTATGGGATCTGAGATTGATGCAAACAGACCTTTAACAGAACAAAAACCCACAGCAAAGCCCCTGCAGCATTTGCCGTAAGGAATCAGGCTGTGAATTAGCCCAATTCCCCCTGGGAATTCATTGCAGTGTAAACCCTTCATCACTGCAAACACCTTCTGGATTATTGCTGCTTCTCCCCTGATTTTATGGAATCCTGGAATGCTGGGATAGACTTTTCCTCTGCTTTGCTTATCAGCAGCCACAAACTGTCTCAGTCCTGCCTGTGCAGGGAATAAACAGGATTGTTCTGAGCAGGGAATTGCAGTCAGGAATCCATGGATTATTTCCAGGAGTGTTGGTGGGGAGGGCTCCATCCCCTCTGCCCTGCTGGGGCTGGATTTCCCCTCTGCCCAGATTTACTGCACTCCATGGTGTGAATTCCCTGGAATTCACTGAGGAAGATGCTCAGGGCTTTCCTTCCTCTGCTGCTCCCAGGGAAATCCCGGGGCTGACAAATTGAGCAGGGTCAGAGACATCAGTAATTTCTGCCTGGAGACTGCCAGCATCCCTCCTGTTAAACCACACTGCCCACACAATTAAATCATCACTTAAGGAGGGAAAAAAATCAGCCTTGCAGTTCACTCCAACTTTTCTGAGAAGATTTCACGGGGAGTTCAAGTAGTAGGAAATAATTTTCTAGTTAAAAATCTTCCCCATGCATTATTCTGGCAGCTCTTGTATCTCTGATATATCTGATTAAAAAAACACAAAACAAACACAAACAACACACTGGAGCACAGTGTAAATTGGTATCAGGGGATAAATTCAGAATGGACAGGGCTATGGCATGAAAATAAATCAAAATGCTTTGTCAAGCACTTGATCTTAGCTCAGAGGAAGATATTTTATATTTGTAATCCACCCTCTGAATGCAGTCTCATATTAAATGATAATGTAGAAACGTTGTGTGGCTGAGCAGGAGGGGAAAGACAAGACAGAATATGTCAAAAAAAGATGATGTAGTCATGGAACACTGCCCTGCTGAACTCATTGTGGATTCTGAAGGTTGTTTGAGCAGAACCAGCACTATCAGAGCTAATCTTATAAGTGAAAGAGGAAAAAAAAAACCAACCCTACTAACTTCAGCTGAGCTGAATCACGTTCTAAAGGAGAAGTAATCCAGTTTTGACAGTGCCAAAAAAATTGTGAGGAAAGGTTTTGACAAATAATGATAGGAAGTTAGGCAAGAGGTGATGAATGCAGTCTTTGTGTCTAATTCTATGCCTGGAGAACAAAACCTTTATTTCAGGAATGAAGTGCTATGATAGCTGCCAAATACCAAATCTATCAGTGCACAGCATCCCCCAGAAACTCCCATCTGAAGTCCCCCAGACCTCCTGAAATAACTTCCAGCTTAAACGAATTATTGGCCCTGAGACAAGAAAGTTCTTGGCTTTTATTACTCAGAACTATTCCACCTGATTAAAGTTCTGTTTGGATCATGTGGCTGCTTTCTCTCTGCCACTCTGAATTATTAATTTCAAATCTTGCCTTTTGGTCATTAGGAGTTTTTGGGGGGATTTTTGTCACAGAATCTTCACTGAGAGTGGTTTCCAGCTGCACCCTGAGCTCAAACAGTTTAGGTGAAATGAGAGCAAGATTCAGTATTAGCTCTGCTTTAATTCCAAGCTTTACATTTGTGATGTTAACACTAATAAAATTGTCTGCTTCTTGTCACAGCAATCTCTGCTCCAGGTCAGTAATTCATTAGCAGGACCATGAATGAGTCATTTATTGACTTGCAGGGCAAAAGATGACCCAAAATCAAAGAGTGTGACCAGGGCAGGGGTTTGTGCTGGAAAGATTGCGCAGGAATCTGATTGTTTGGAATTTCTACCCAAAAATCAACACACACAAACAGTAAATTCATCCAGGTTAGATCAATGATAGATCATCCATGACTGAGCAATTGGATGGATTTACACCCCAAGTCTTTCCAGGGGTAAAGTGATGATTTCTGCTCGGTCCTGGAGGAAAACACCACATCCCAACCAAATCCTGGAGTGGGTGGGTGTTTGTTCAGCTGTGCCCCTTCAAACAGCAACTGATGCCTTAAGTTTTATCTTTCATGTATTTCAGGTTCTGTGCTGCCCAGGGGTGCAGCTCTGAGCTCACAGGCAGT
>JBBMKD010000067.1:12609679-12624223 GCA_037834095.1 Argya squamiceps
ACCTCATTTTCCTGTAGGAACACTTCCTTTTAAACCTCATTTTTCTGTAGGGACACTTCCTTTTAAACCTCATTTTCCTGTAGGAACACTTCCTTTAAACCTCATTTTCATTTAGGGACACTTCCTTTTAAATCTCGTTTTTGTGTAGGGACACTTCCTTTTAAACCTCATTTTCCTCTAGGAACACTTCCTTTTAAACCTCATTTTCCTGTAGGAACACTTCCTTTTAAACCTCATTTTTCTGTAGGGACACTTCCTTTTAAACCTCATTTTCATTTAGGGACACTTCCTTTTAAATCTCATTTTTGTGTAAGGACACTTCCTCTTAAACCTCATTTTCCTGTAGGAACACTTCCTTTTAAATCTCATTTTCCTGTAAGGATGGAGCATTCCATGCTCCTTTTCCCTCTGGAGACCCAGTGATGCTGCAGGGAGAAGGGAGCAGAGCAGGGATGCTCTGCCAGCCCCTTCATCACAGATAAAATCAGGATTTGTGGGAGTTCCAATCCCTGTCTGTCTTAAATCTTGGCCCAAAACAATTGGGAAGGCAAAAGTGGAGCTACCAAAGTGGAGCTGCTGAAGATGAGAGCGAGGAAGAAACAACCTGGCTCAGGGTGGGCAGGGATTTATAAAACCAGCCAGGGAGGAAGGAAGAGATTTGGGAATCTCTGTGGGAAGAGCAGATTTTCACAGCCCAGGCTGGTGTCCTGGTGTAGATTACTAAATTAAACACCAATCCAAATAATAATCCAAAATAAGCCTTGCAGGTGTTGAGGCGTGTCAGGGGTGGGACAGGAATTCATCCCACCCTCCTCCTCCAATTCTCCACCCTCCAAAACCAGAGGCAGATCTTTCAGCTTGGCTGAGGAAGATTTGAGGGTGAAGAGCAAAAACAAATTTCATGCAGAGATCAGGGGTGTTTTTAAAAGTGTCCTCGAGGACAATCTTGAACTGTGAGATTGAATTCTGAAGTATTTTGTTGGAGGAAACGATGGGCTGCCTAATCATTGGAAATGGTGTGAATGGTAATGATAAATATTTTGAGAGCACGAGCTCAGAGCAATCAAAATCTCTCCTTTCTTTGAACACAGAAAATCATTTTGACAGGGAAATGAATATTTGGGGGATGTTTCATTGTGACTTCTTGTAAATGAATCATTTTGCCCTCCTATGGGAAAGGAGGTCAAGGAGGAAATCAGAGCTGGGGAAACGGAGTTCAAGTACTGCAAACACTCCAGGCTTCCTCAGAAGCAGTAAAACCCCACAAAAAATGATATTATTTTCCCTTTCTGTGTAATAATGTGGGCTGTGCTCTCATTGCCAGCCTTTCAGGATAATGGCATTACCAGACTGAAGTAATACTTGAAATATTTACAACTCAGAGCTTGCCTGAATATGTTGCTTTTATGTCATCAAGGGCTGTGTTTGACATGGATTAATGTTCATTGGAAATGTGGTATATTGGCTGTTTTGGTAAATATTTCCTTGCTCATTCTCCACGCTATTTTATGCTGTTTTTAATGAAAACCATCAAAAATATTTACAAATCTGCTGCTGAAATGGCAGCTTTTGATGTCTTAATTTCCCCATGAAGTATGGCTGGCCTTCATTAGAATTCAGGATTTTAAGACTCTTGGATATAATCCCTCTATATAATTTACATGGAGCTTAAAACCAATAAACAAAACCTTTCCTCTGTGGTCTCTCTGAGAACACAGAGCTTTGTTTGGGTGGTTATTTTCAGTTTTAATGGGAATATTTCTGCAGAGCACAGGGGATGTACTGAGGCAGAGCTGCAGGGTGAAAGGTGGATTTGAGTTCTGCAGATGTGCAGAACATTTTGAGGGAAATTGTGGGAGAAATAATAAAGATTTCACAGACTGGGGGAGGTTTTATCCCATTTCTTTATTACAGGGATCACTGAGGTTGCAAGAGACAAGGGAGGTGGAGTCACCCCTTGTAGGGCAAACCCAGCACTGATATTTTCCACCTAAGGAGATATTTTCTGATGTGCAGGGACTGAAATCGTTTATTCAACAGGAAATATTTCTTACTGTGTGATTTCCCTTTGAAAATTGGATTAATTCCATGAGAAGGCACTGACACTTGTCTGAACATCACCAAAAATGTGGAGAACAAATGCCTTTTTTCCCTCATGGCTCACAAGGGTGTAAATAAGAGCCTTAAAAACCCAAAACTGAAGAAGAAAACCTGGAAAATCACATTGTTTGAGTGCTGAACCATCAAAGGGAAGGACAGGAGGGAAGAATTGCAGCTCTTTATTGCTCGGTGAAGTCACTCCTTGGTTAATATTTTGCTCTGTGTTATTTAACCTCTCCTAAAACGGCAGCTGAGATTTAAACATTTCTCTCCTGCGAGAGCTGAGAGGGAATGAAATACTCCTTCATGTCAGCAATAAAGGAAAAGGATGTTTGTTTACAGGGCCATAACCCACACAGACCTCAAAAACCCTGTCCTGCAAATATAACTCTCCATTTGAGGGCATGAGTGGTTCCACTGGTTTCAATTTTAGGGTTGAAAACCAAAGGTTTGGTGCCGTTAATGTGGGAAGAATGTCTGTTGGGTACAAGGATGGCAAAATGGGACTGAAAACAACACTAAAAATAAAATGAAATAAAATAAAATAAAACAAAACAAAACAAAACAAAACAAAATAAAATAAAATAAAATAAAATAAAATAAAAATAATAATAAAAATAAAAATAAAGCCAGAAGTTATCTGAAATCTTTTAAAAAGAGATACAAAGTCCTTTTCCAGCAGCACATTTTTCCCTCTCTTCGCCAGGTTAATTTAGAGGATTTGCTGGGTTTTCACCCACTGAATGCCAACACCTCCACACTCTCAGAAATGGAATTATTTCCTCAGAACACTCAGCTTTGGGAGTCCTGGCCCCGATTGAGAGTTAACACCACACACAACACTTACAGCAATCTCTGGACTAAAAAAAAAGGAGTTTATTTGGGCTTTTTCCCCTCCAGTCATTCTCACTTCTGACTCACACCAAGCTCTACCTGGTTTGCAGTCTGTGCCTTGTCCAGAGCCCCTGCAGGGATTCAGACAAGGAAACTCTTTTTTCCTCCACTCCCCACAGAAAGAAGAAAGAAATGGAGTACATGAAGCTTCATATGCTTATTTATATGCATATTTATTCCAATATTTATAGATAAATCATATATAAATCATATACTTATTTATATGGATATTTATTCAAATCTTCAGTGAGATTATTTCACTAGAGGCAAGCTCATGAAAAAAATTTCAAATTGAAACCTCAAATTAAAAATTCAAATTAAAAATGAAATTAAAAATTAAAAATTAAAATTAAATTTTTAAAAAGGAATTAAATTTTAAAAATAAACTGAAATTTTTTAAAAGAAGGAAAAATATAAACCCCACCCTATAATCTCCTAAGGATTTTGGTGCCATTACTGTCCTGAGAACATTTCTTGTTGCATTCTTCACCAGCTGCAGAAAAAAATGCCTTCCATTATATCAAACAGATTGTGAAATCCTCCCAGAGCAGCTCTGCTGCCGTTCCTTTTAACAATGAAATGTCATTTTGGCCAGGGAATCACTCCTCTCCTGAAATTTGGCTTTTTTTGAAATGATAAAAGGCTCCTCCCAAGGCCTTGGAAAAATGAAGGAGCCAAGGCTTGTTTGAATCCCGTTGTCTCCCATCCAAAATTCAAAAGACAATCCATGGTTCTTCCATTATAAATTTGAATTTGTTTGAATTTTAACACAGTTTCCAACTTCTCTGCACCAGGGAGAAAAAGGTGAGGGATCTGGGCACTGAAAAGAGTGAAAAAAAATTTGGATTTTTTCCGTGGGTGAGATGTCACAAACTCTCTCAGGTGACTTCTGAGGCACCTCTGCACATTCCATGGGAGATGGTCAGGGGAAAGAAAAGGAGCAAATAAAGAATTAACAAGTTGCAGTTCTTGAAAAGATCCTGCTCAAATATTCAAATAGAAAACAAAGCAGCTCCTTAGGAGACAAAGCAAATCGTGGTCATTTCCCCAGGCTGGTTAATTATGTGTGTGAGGCTGCAGAACAGAACAGCAAAATTAACCTTTAATTAAAGATATGAGGCAGATGATGATATTCATTGATATAAATTGATAATTAAATAATGCTGTAATTATGATTAATTGCTTCCCTGACTGTTCTTCTCTATCTGATCATTTTATGGAACTCTTCAGAATTTTTTTTTTTTTCCTTTAGTCTGTCTGTTCATCTTTGAAGCCTTTCTGATGTCGCTGCTCCTCCAGCAAAACTCAGGAGCAAAACTCGTCCTTAATGAAAATCCAACGAGGCAAAATTTAATTGAATTTCACTGGTGCCAACAGCAGTTAGAATGGAAATGAAATTTCACATTCAAATCACCAATTTAACAAAGCTCACATGCGAGCTGGAACTTAGACACCTAAAAAATTCAGAATATTCCTGGAAGGAGCAAGGAAATGGTGGAATAAATCAAGGGATGGATGAGAGCAGGAGAGAAAGAGAAATTTCTTGTTTTCCCTTTGGAAAATGTAAGAGTTTCTTGTAGTTTTATCAATGGGTTTCTGAAGACTTTAATTCTGTTTTTCGAGACTATTTCTGAGTCCTATGAACCTGAAGTTTAGGTAGCAACATCCTTCAGTGCATGGTATTGTGCTGATAAAAATGTAATTTAATAAATAGATGATAAAACATAAATTAAACCATAAATCAATAAATTAAACACATGCACTGCTTCATTTACCATACCAATACCTGTGAGTCAAGGATATCTATGAAGGGGAAAAGGAAATCCAAATAATTTTTGAAAAAAAATATTCTTGGATCCACATTAAACCCAGAATCAGCACTAAACGCACACAGAGGAGAATCTGGAGAACCCAGAGGAGCAGTTTAAGCTGAATTTTACAATTATATACAGAAAAAAGAATTCCTTACAGACCCACCTCTCTGTGTTCATTCTCTTTTACACAGGAATAATCCCGCAGACATACTGATCACACTGTACCCATAAAAACAGAATATTGCCTGTGGTTTGCTCTGTTCCTCCTCCCCAAGACGAAACCAAACCCAAGGAAGAGGTGAGAAAGGTTTTAACCATGAGCTCCCAATACATTTTCACCTCATGGAAACACTTTCCCGAGGTGACAAGGCAGAAACAGCTGGAATAAAACCACACTGTGTTTTATGTGGAGCAGTTTCCTCCTCAACAAAATTAACAGCAGATTTCACTTCATTTTGCATCGAGGGAAACCAAAAGCCCCATTTGGCACCATGAAACCATTGCCCAGCTGTAAAACCAGGGGCCAGGCTGGGAAATGTGGATTAAATCAGTTTTATTGGATTTGCTGCAGACTGAAATCAGTTTGCTATTGTCATTATCAAAGGAGGGGGCTCTGCCCATGAAAGGTGTTTAACCGGATGCCAGAAATGCTGGGAAGGGCTGCCAGGAGCCCTCCTGGCACTGCAGAGCATGAGAAATAAATACATTTTTATATGGGATTGTGTCTCAGCAGGAGCCAGCAGCAGCCACAGTAACACGGCTGGTTTCCATCATGAACATTAAATTACTTCTCCCATCATTTTTTACTGGAATATTCACTGCTCTGAGTTAGGCACCACTAAAGGTTTCCTGGGCTGAGAGGGCACAACCTGATCCAAAAAAGAGGAGAGATGAAGAGAGGATATTATTATTATTATTATTATTATCCTGTATAATAATACTACTAACATAATTATCCTGTATGATATTATTATTATTATCCTGTATCCTTTATCTTGTATCCTGTATCCTGTATCCTGTATAATAATAATACTAACATGATTATCCTGTATGATATTATTATTATTATCCTGTATCCTGTATAATAATAATACTAACATAATTATCCTGTATGATATTATTATTATTATTATCCTGTATCCTGTATAATAATAATACTAACATAATTATCCTGTATGATATTATTATTATCCTGTATCCTTTATCTTGTATCCTGTATCCTGTATCCCGTATAATAATAATACTAACATAATTATCCTGTATATTATTATTATTGTTATTGTTATTATTATTATTACCCTACAGGATAATTATGTTAGGATAATATCCAACACAGTGGTCAGAGTAAAATAAAGGAACACTAAATAAGATTGAATGATTTATCAAGTGTTAACCACAAGCAGAGGTGTAATAGGAGCTCTGCTACAGCCTTTAGGAGATTATTTATAGGGGATTATTTATTTGGGGAGATCTCATTTCTTGGCAGGCTCTTGACCTTCTCCCACCAAGGCAAGGTGGGAAGTTTGACTTTCTGGATACAAAAAAAAAAAAAACAACACAAACCAAAAAAATCCAGAAAAATCCCAATAAAAATCACCTGAAAAATAGAAGCACCAAGGAGAGAAATCAGAAGATGCAAATCATTTCCTCCAAAGAAAAATGTGCCTTTCCTGAAACGAGCCATTCCTGCCCCATAAATCAGCCGAGGGTTGGCAGCCAAGCCTGCTTTAGTGGCCAGTTTACATGACAGCCACGGTTAATGGCCCAGAAGAAATGAACTGAGCTCAGCAGAACTTTCCCAGGGACTCAATCAAAGCCAACATTTGCTACTGAGTGCTTTAAGACAGGTGAAGTTGAAAAAATAAAAGCAAAAAAAATTCCTCAACAACCTTGAGACACTTTGAGGGATTTCCCGCAGCTCCAGCACGGCAGAGAAAACACGATCAGGTCTCAAGTTAGAGCCCAAATTTAGTCCCCCAAAGAGGAGCCAAGGGATTGTCACTAAATATTTTTGCTAAATATATAATAAATATATTTATTTTTGCAGGAGGACAGGAAAAGAACTATACTCACCCATCAGGATGTGAGATGAGAAAGAAGGGAAGTTTATTTGGGGATTTTGACTTATATAGTCTTTGGGATTTGGTCAAGGATTTGGGGACAAGAGAAACGCCTCTCTGACCCCAGTGGTCAACTCAGAAGTTTATTAATTTGTTTTTCCCCCTGGAAAGGAATGCATGTTTACAAAATACCAGTCTTTGATTTTGTTACAATGCGTGAGAAAACTTCAGTAGAAATGAGAAACAATTAGAAGGCTGAAAAATCAGAGTGACAGGTCCCTGTTTAGGTAAAGTGGCTGCAGGTCGGTGATTGTGAGAAGGAATGGAATTTGTTGATATTCCGGAGGAATTCCAGAATAGCTGGAGGAATTCTGTAATTCTGGAATTCTGTCTCAGCCAGCCTGGTCAGAGCTGATTAATTATTGATAGGTGGTCATTTTCCCATCCAGCTGCTTTCCTTTTCCCCAGAAGATAATTCCTTTTCAGTAGAATGAATTTCATCCCTGTGAAAATGATGAGAGTTTCCTCTGAAAATATTCTGATTTTTTTTTCCCATAACAAACCTTCTATATGCACAAAAAAACCCCCAAAAAACAACCCTGCCTGGTCCAGACCTTCGAGGTTTTCAAAGACGAAAATGAGCATCCCTTATATTAATATGAAATTCTTCAGTGGAAGGATCAGGCTCAACTTCTCTGAGTGTCTGAGTGTCCACAACTAATCAGAGAATCAGAGACTGGCCTATAAATACCTACCCTGTGCTATTTTCTACTATCCTGCAGGATTTTGGTATAACCCTCAGCTAAAACATTTTCTTTATCTATTTATGGCATTCCTTGGAATTTCATTTCACTCTCCCTCTCCAGGAAACAGCTGCTCTTTAAGTGATAGGGAGTCTCTGCTCCTTGCAGAAATCTTCCCTCCCAGACCAGGGGTTAATTGAGGAGATCTGTACCCAACATTTCCCTCACTCTGTTCAACACTGCAGCAATTAACCCCGGGTTCAGGACAGCAGATATGAGCAATTTGTTTCCACATTTCAGCTTCAAGTCTTTCTGCTGAGTGTCTGACAAGCTTTGAGGATTGTGCCTTCAGTCCTGGAAGGGAGAAGAATTGTTTCCTAGACACCTTATCTGTACATATCTTATTTTTTAAAAAAAGACAAATGCTGCTCTGCACAGCCAAGATGAGTCTGGAAACCAGACACCTTCTTCAAGGTGGAAGAACAACTCCATAACCCTCAATTCCTCAATTCAATTGAATTGAAACTGGAATAATTCCAAGGGGGCGTCCAAGGCACCTGCAGCCATTGGAACTTTATATATAAACATCAAAGGAAGATGCTGTAACTCCCCTTTGAAGTTTTACAGAACATTTAACCCTGGGGCCGTGGCTGCAGCACTGAGAAAGTGATTCCCAATGAATAATTGATCCAAAGGCTTTAATTTGGTTTCCTCCTCTTGCAATATCTGTAATCAGATTGGGATTTTTCTCTCATCCATTTGTCCCTTAAAACCCTCTCACAAATTAATTGAGCAATTGCTGGCAGTTTGCTGTAGCCCCAATTATCTGATTAGCACAGGAGAGCTTGGATTGTTTAGACAATTAGTGGGAGTTGGGCTAAAAGGTGGAATTTGGGATGATGAGGCCCAAGAAGGTGCAGCCACCTCAGGTAAAACACAGAGATGGAACCAAAGCTTTGCCCTTCCAATGAGAATCAATCTTTATAAAAGAAAAATACAATTTAACTCTAGAAAAGATTATTTTTAAACTTTCTGCAGAGGTTTTTACAGCTGTTCCTCCTGACCTGCTCCAGAGGATGATGGCCTTGGGAAGGCTGAGCTGGAACAGACACTGGACAGAGCTGGAGAATAAAGTAAGAATTTATTGAAAGGCCTCCAGGATCCACCTTGGGCAAGACAAGAACCTGGCCAGGGCTACACCACAAGGTGGACCCAAAATGGTCACAAAATGGAGAAAAAATGGACACAAAATGGTCAAAAAATGTACTCAAAATGGACCCAAAATGTTCACAAAATGGTCAAAAAATGGACACAAAGTGGTCCCAAAATGGTCACAAAATGGACCCAAAATGGACCCAAAAATGGTCACGAAATGGACCCCGAATGGTCACAAAATGGACCCAAAATGGACCCAAAAATGGTCACGAAATGGACCCCGAATGGTCACAAAATGGACCCCAAATGGTCACAAAATGGACACAAAATGGACCCAAAATGGTCACAAAATGGATCATGGGCCAAGGGAAATTTCTCAACCTAAAAATCTTTCATGGAAAACATCCTGACCCTCAGTGAGACTGTTCCACTGAAAAAGCTGGATGTTGGTTGAGACTTCTGTATTTCCATTCCATATAAAAATATTCCCCAGTTTCACAGCCAGAAAATGAGGACAGACCTGTGACAGTTTAATTCTTTCCCTGGGAGGAGCAGAGATCATCTCTGACGGCAGAGAACTGAACAGAGTCAAGGGTTTGTCCAGGAGTAAAGGAGGGCCTGGTGAGGTGCCTGTGAGCCCAAAGGTCTCCAAGATTTAAAGAGTATTTTGAGGTGGAATTGCTCAGATAAAGCCAAGAAATTCAATTATGGATAAAACAGCCTGTAAGTGAATAAAAAATAATCATTCTGTTAATTCTTTGTTTTAATATTAGCCTCAGAATCCAATTTTGGTAGTTAATAGAGTAGAATAAATAGAAATTTTTTTTATCAATACCCATTAAGAGAAGCAGACACTCTCTAGGAAGCAAATCTGTTGTTTCACTTTTCATTAATTCACGTGCTGAATTTTCACTCTCTGTGGACAAAATCCAGAAACCTCCTCAGCCATCACTACAAGGCCTATATATTTATATTTTATATATTTTTTTCTCTCACACCAACACTCTCCAGATAAACACCTCTCTGACTGACAGCCAGTAGGTGTCACTTCCTAATTTAAACCCCGATTTAAATTTACCCATCACGGGGTTGAAGAAAAGTATTACCTTTCATTCACTAATTACACTTAATTGGCTGGAAGAATTAAATGCTTCATTGGCTCCAAACATTTCAAACTGGGCAGGATTGTCTGAACCTCCTCAAAGGGTTGAGAGAGTTTGAGCCTCCTCAAACTTGGAGTTGGAGATTTAGAGAAATCAAACCCAAACAAACTGGATTTAGAGAAATTAAAACCCAAAGCTTTTTCCATCTTTTTTGCCTTCAAAGTTGATGCAAACAAATGGCTGCACAGGCAGGAGGGGGGAATAATTCAGATTTTTTTAAATGACATGGAGGAATAGGAAGAGGAAGAGGAGCCTCAACCTCTGGTGGCCGAGCTGGGAAAAGTGGGCCAGTGTCTGCCCTTTTTCCAGAGAGGAAATGTAAAATAGTTTGGATCAAGCCAGCCTGGAAATCCTGCCAGAAACCCCAAAAAGTTAAAACCACTCCTAAGGTTGCATAAGATATTGGGAAATTTTATTTCCTTTCTCTTCTGCCCGAGCCAGAAAAATCAAACTGGTGACTTGTTAATTAGGAGTGTGCTGGCAGAGCGTGGCTTTAAGGATGAACAAAGATTTTATTAATAAATCTTTCCCTGTTCCTTTGGTCAGGGCACAGAGAGGTTTTCAGAGCAGTGGAGGAGCTTTTTGTCAGAGCTCAGGTTTGCT
Organism: Argya squamiceps; assembly: GCA_037834095.1. Lineage (NCBI taxonomy): Eukaryota > Metazoa > Chordata > Aves > Passeriformes > Leiothrichidae > Argya > Argya squamiceps. The sequence goes on from JBBMKD010000067.1 coordinate 12,620,212, forward strand.
GCATTTGAAGTTGTGCTCCCGATTTCATTGCAGTCACATTTCCATCCAGAGGCTGAATATCAAACAGAACTCTTCTGAAAACATCCCGAGGTAAAAGGAGCACAGCTTTGGGCTAGAAAGGAGATTTTTTTTTCATCCCACTTCAGGATGTTCTTTTTTATTATTTTTTAATTATTTTACCATGCCAGGTGCATGGAGATCACATTTATTTGCTCTTGGGAAGGTGAAAATTGGCAATTCGGGTTCACTAAGGCCCCAAGTGACCCCGCTTGGTGTCACTTGTTTGTTATCAGCCCCCATGGAGTAGCATTGCTGGGAGCAGGATGGCGAAATAATCACCAAATTCACTTCTTCATCTGCCCTTTGGTGCTCCTTAAAATGGAACAGAGAAGTGCCAAGGAAAAATGTTGGAATCTTTGGAGAGAATTTAATTAATTTTACAGGGAAATCTTTGCATTTCATACACTGAAAACCAAGGCTGTTGTTCAATACGAAAAAGGAGAGCCTGAATATTGCCAAGGGCAGCGAGTCTTTGCCCAGCCCTTCCAGGCTGGGAAATGGAAAACCCAGAATTTTTCTGGGCTGTGAATTGAATTTTGTGTGTATAAAAGACTGTTAGCTGGAAGTAGGTGATCTTTAACATCTTCTATTCTATGCTTATGAAAATGAGAAAGATATTTTCATTGTTGTCTTGCAGTGATTTTGAATTTGGGCTGATCTGAAACAAAGACATCATCACCCAGAAAATGCAGCCTGCAGTTGGCAGAACTCTACAATTTCAGCACTTTTCTTATCCATTTCTCCTGAAATCAAATTTTTTTACCAATTTCAGCACTTTCCTTATCCACTTCTCCTGAAATCAAATTTTTTTACCAAGTGTGTTTTAACACTGGAGTATAACTAGAATATCCCTTACCCATGGCTTAAAATAGGTAGGTAAAACAGGTCTTAAAAACCATTTCTTTTTGCTTTGTGCTAACTCATATGGGAATTTTCTACAGGCCTGAAGTTTTGTTTAGATCCTTCAAACACAATTTCATGCTCAAACCAGTCAGCTTGACAAGCTCCATTTCGGTTTCCTGCAACACCATCACCCTGCTCCAGTTACACTTAAAAGGTTTAAGACCTGAGCCAGTAAAAAAAAATATAAAACCAGTTCAATTACCCAATACCCAATTTTCTTCCTTCAGCTCATAGGAATTGACATTTGCACACTCTGGTGATGTGGGGAAGAGAAAAGTTTTCACTGCAAGTTTTCCAGGAGGTCACATTCACTCAGGAGAGCTTTAAGCCCCAGAGTCGTTAGCACTGACTCAGCTGTCTGAAAAATCACATCATTTCCCCCCCAAAATAATTTTGCTTCCAAGTGCTCTTTTCCCATTGAAGGGGACGTTTCAAGGAGCTCCTCAATCTCCAGGACAATTTGCACCTTCGACAACAATCCCAGCTCCAGCCATCTGTGCACCAAGACATGGGGATATCAAAACTGCCCAAATTCCAGCTTTTAAAACTGTTTTTTTTCCCATCTCTGCTTCCTGAAGATCCACCAAAAATACAGAACTTTCATTATTCCTAATGTAGGTTTTCAAGCAGATGTTTTTATTTTAAATTAAGAGCTAATATTTGTTATTTTCCTCTATTTTTTCCCCTCCCAGACATAAAACACACACCAGTCATTCCTGCTGAAGTCCTTTTGTTTGTCCCCTGAGCAAAAAAAACCCCAACAAAAACAAACCCAAAATAAATTCCTCTTCCACACAACCCTTCCCAAGGACTCTGGGATTTGATGGCTTCAGGATTTGATTTGTGTGAGGAAGAGTTTGCCCTTTTATTAGTCAAACAAGGCAGGCTTGACAAATTTGTCTAATCATATGATGTATTTTATATTATTTATTTTAACTTGCTGACGACTGAGCAGAGGTCAGGTGGGGAGCTCAAGGATGAGCCAGCACTTGTTTCATCTTTCATCTCTCAAAGCCAATAAAAAATGGCACCTTCTCCCCAGCTGTCTGTCAGCAAAAGGAGAGAGAGCTCATCAATAATAAACAGCACTTGCTGTTCCACTTCTCAGAGAGGGAAAATCTGATATGGAGAATATGGATTTAATGGTGTTCATTTAAAACAAACTCAAAGGAAATAGGAGAATTTTTTTCTTATTTCCTATTCTTTCAGTTATCTGTGTTTGTGGTAATTAGATTTTAAATTGAATTGCTCAAAAACAGGAAGAAGAAAGCACTTGGAAGACTGAAAAGAAATTACAAATTTATACTAGTGAAAAAAATCTCCTTTTTTTTTAATGAATCGGTACACCAGGATAGAACAAATCCTTTGGTTCTTTCTTAAACACTGACATGGTTCCTGTTCTCACCTTAAATGCAGTCTGATTCCACCCAAAATTAAGGGTTTGTTCTCTGTGTGACCCCACTGGCCTGAAAACAGTGCCTCAGATGGAAATTCTGGTTTTCCAGCACATCCTGGAGATTTTTTTCCCCAAAATATCTTCTATTTTTATGCCTGAGCCAACGATGAGCTCCTCACCGCGTCCATCTGGCAGCTCATCAAGGCTTTGCTTTGCCGTACAGGTTTGTGATGTGATGGAACAAAAGCTGCTCGCCTAAAAAAGGCTTTGTTGCTCCGGGAGGAAATCGTTGTTTCTCGCAGATTAAACTGGTTTCAGGCATTTATTTCCCTGCTTTTGTATGAAAATGAGCTCTGCGATTGCTGCAATTATCTCAGCCAGCGTGGGAAGGGTAAATAACATCACATCAACCTCTCTGCCCCGCTGGCTGAGAGCTTTTATTCAGGGACATTTCTCTGTTTCTCGGTGTGCACATTGGTGCCTTGATTTCAACACAGCCTTGCTAGAGTGATGAGAAAAAAAGAGAAAATTAAAGTTCTCTGCTTTTTTACTGATCATTTCTCCACAATTTTCGTATCTGTGTGATCAAGGTCGTGTCAGTGAAACTCTTCATGTTACGAGCAGCCAGTGGTTGGTTCTGTCTTGGAAAAGAAGTTTATTTATGGATTTGATTTCATGACTTATTCAAATTGCTTGGGACACGCTTTCAGAATCACTTGTGCATAATCTGAATCTTCAGAAATAAAAACATTGCTTTATTGTATTTTCCTTAATTCTGAAAATCCCATGATCTCATTTTCCCTGTCACCACGGCAGGATAAAAGAACTCCTCTTGTGACACGTCCTTTCCCGAGGAGCCCATTAAAGTGCAAGTCTGTTTTTCATCAAATATTTCTTCCTTCCCATCCCCAGAGTGCAGCACAACTTTCCTTGTGTCACATCGAGTTCCAGGAAACAGAATTTGCAGGGGAAAATGTTCTTCAAGGCTCCTTTCAGCATTAGGGCTGGGGGAAGATCAATGTCATTTGAGCACAATTCGCTAATTGGGGATGAGTAACGAGGATGAACAAAGGGAGACAGATTTAGATTGAGTCTTTTGTTAAAATATCAGAGAGTTTGGAAGGAGTCTGGAGAATTAGTCCAAGGAACCAAAGCAGATATTGAGGTGAAAAAACCCTGCAGCTGTTTGGAGTGATTGAATTTCCTGAATGGAAACGTTCAAGGCAAGATTCCAAATCAGGAACCCAAGGAAAATTGGGTGGCAGCTGAGCACAGAGACACTCCACTCTGCACTGGAGATTCACACCAGAATAATCCGCATTCCCTTAAGGGGTGACACCTTGGGAAGGCTGAGCTGGAACAGAGATTGGACAGAGAAATAGAATAAAGTAGAGATTTATTGAAAGACCTTTAGGATCCATCTTGGGCAGGACAAGAGCCTGGCCAGGGCTACACCCAAGGTGGACCCAAAATGGTCAAAAAACGGACACAAAATGGTCACAAAATGGACCCAAAATGGACACAAAATGGTCACAAAATGGACCTAAAATAGTCCCAAAATGGACAAACAGCCGCAAGGTCTCACACTTTGATAAGTTTTGGTCCATTTGCACATTGGGGTTTAATTGTCCAGTTCCAGCTCCAGGCTGTGAG
>JBBMKD010000067.1:12626441-12637216 GCA_037834095.1 Argya squamiceps
CCTTCCCTTCCCTTCCCTTCCCTTTCCTTCCCTTCCCTTCCCTTCCCTTCCCTTCCCTTCCCTTCCCTTCCCTTCCCCAGGCTCTATGTGACACCATTGGACTTTTGGGATCAGTTCAGTTTTGCTTTTACAAACCTTTTGCTTTAAAAAGGAAAAAAAAACCCAGCCTCAGAAAAATCACAATTTTCCTGAGCATTGGGATGGATCATTCTTTATTCCAATGAATACCCAGCCTGAGGGCTTCACTCACTGAAATAATTTTTTACTTAACAGCAAGCACCCATAAATAATATTTTTCATATTCTCACTAGTATATCATTTGTATACTAATTTTCCAATCATGCAGACCTGGGCTATACCTAAAGCTGTTAAAGAGGGGCTGCTGACTTTAAATTTAGATCTTATTTTTTATAATTTGCTCTTAGACTTACTCATAATCATAATTTCCCGTTGCTCACTCAGGTTCCCAGCAGTGCTCCTGGATATTTTGCTGCACTTTCACAGCCCCTTTATGATGAAGAGGGAGGCATTAAAATGGATGTTTTGTATTATCCAAGGATTTCTCTTGGCAAACATTCCCTGGAAAGCTCCAGATTTTCTGCAGGGGTCTGTGTAGCAACTCAAGGCTGAACTCTGCTCTGCATTGATTTTCTTCTGGAAATCAGAATTTCCTCCTGTAGTGCATAATCACAGCTAATTTCACAAATTCATTTAAAGAATCACCGTGGCCCAGATTTTGCCAGGCACTGTGGAGTTCCTGCTGCTCAGATTTTTAACTTGTCACATTTACTTTATTTACTTTGTAACTGGTTAATTTCAAAAAAAGGGGATTTTTTTTCCCGCTGAACCAATGAAACTTTTATTTTTTTTCTCACTAAAACAAATGAAAAATTCACACAAATTTTGTGAATTTAATATTTTTAAACCCATTTGGGAGCATTTATCAGCTTGCTTTCAATCCTTCTATTCCCTTAAAAACGCTTGAGTGAAATGCGAGACTTCGATTCCTCATTTTGATTAAATTTTGTCTTAAAAATGCACAACAGGAAATTTTCCAAACTCAATTTTGGAAGAGTTTTCCACAGCCTCAGGTCCATGCAGTGTTTGCTTGGGGGTCGGTGCCTTTTAGCACAGAAACCCTGAAATTCTCAGTGCCCCAACATCTGGGTGGGATTTTGGGGCCCTGGGCAGAGCCAGGAGCTGGCAGGTGAATTTGTGTGGCAGTTGCCTGGCAACTCAGAGCAGGGAAAGATTTAAATCCAGAGTTGGAAACTCATTTAAAGATGGAACAATGCCAGTTTTGATCAGTGGGAGCAATGGGGAGCAGCAAAAATGGGAGGTGAGGAATAAATGCTAAAGTTTCTGCCCAAAGGGAGCCCCGACAGGCCTGGAATATGCAACAGGATATGAAAGTCAAACACTGGGATGGACTCCCTGACATTTGAGGGCAGGTTCAGAGCTCTCCAAGTGGAGCAAATAAAGGATTGTTCAAATATCACGTGTGTTTTTTTTAATTAAAAAGTGCAGCCAAAGGAGGGGAAGAGCCTTGGTAAGGCAGGGGAGGTTGTGTCAGGGGCCAGGTTTGAGTGGACTCCTACTCCACAGGAGGCAGAAATTAAGTGAAAAGCACCTTTTATACTCCAAAAAGCCTTTTAATATCACTAATTACACATGGACTGAGCTGGAGATGCTAAATATTTTCATAATACTTTAAATAAAAGTTCAATTTCATAATTTCTTGTGGTTTTGTTTGAGGGGTTTTTTTTTGCCTTGTTTTCATTTTCTACTGGAGTAAAAAATTACATATGAAAAAGAATAAAACAAATGCAAGATTTAATTTCAGGCCTTTTTAAACCCAAGTCTGTATCTTTCTTTTTTTCCCTGGATTGATCTGGACAGCTTTGCTTTCAATCCCCTTTAATTGAAAATACAAAAATGAAATATTGCATTTTTTTCTCATAAATAATTCCAATTTGCTGTTCTGCAGACGATTGGAAGGTTGCAGCTCCTCTTGTTCTGGCTGTGTACAAACCAAATATTGACATGATGTAAATGTCAAGTTTCATTTCACACGAAATAGATCCTGAAGAGCTGCAAAACCATTACAAATGGTTTCAAAGTAGCAGACTCAGGATTTTAGGGATTTTTTTCTATTAACTCAGCGCTGATTTTGGCAGGTTACCAAGAGGCTGAATTTGAAAATGCAAATTTCAGGTGTCTGCCATGAGGGATGCAGGATTTGTAATGGAACCAGAGCAGCTGGTTTGTGATTGTCCAATTGGAATTTCCCCCTGGAAGGATTCACAAAATTTTCATGTCACTGAAAGGTGACAAACTGTGCTTTGCCCACTGGGAGTAGCAGGGAATAAAAGAGGCTGATTGGAGGGAAAATGCCCAAATCATTTGTGCCACAGCACTGGGGGAAGCTGGATTTTAAATACGCTGATTCTGCTGGGTAAATTCATTTTGGTGGTGACCCTTTGCTAGGAGATCTTTCCAGAAACCCAACATTTTACAAGTTTGAAGATCACTTGGCAAAAGCTTTGCAAGGAACACCTCTGTCCATGGTCCTGGGGAAGGCACTAAAGAAGGATTAAAAGAAGAATTCAGTTAAAGAAGAATTAAATTAAAGCAGAATTAAAACAGAATAAAAATCAAGTTTAATGCAGAGTGAGGGATGTGACAGCAGAGCCTGGACAGGATTTTGTATTTTCCAAACAGGACATGAATTTCCCAGGAAAAATAAAAAGCACTTCCAAGTTCTTGTTCCAGACTGGGAAGGAACCAAGAGCTCAGGAAACTGAGGTGCATGGATAAATTCCTTGGAAGATAATTGACAGAATTGGGCACCTTCAACTTGTGCTTTCACTGATGAAAACAAAATATTTGTGTGCAAGGAGCTGCTCTGTTCTCTCATTAATTGGGCTGCTCGAGCTGCATAATTTTATCAGAGGAGCACATTGACATTTATTTAGTAAATCCCTCTTTTATGAGTTTTACACTCATGCCTAAAACTTTTGGCCAAAAAAGCAAACTTTTTTTTGAGGGGGTAAAAATAAAATTAGGAACTGCATAATGGAAAGAACTTATTTATTTCTAGGATTGGCATTATCTATAAAGATTTCTACAAAAAGCAAACAGAAGAGAGTCAACAACTCCCTCAGCACACATCCCATTTATTGTCAGGTGTGTATCAGCTTTCCCACAATTTAGAACCATTTTAGAACCATTTTAGAACCATTTAGAACCAATTTAGAACCATTATTATTTAAGTCACTAGCTTGTAATAGATATATATATATATTTGGATTGTTTTTATTTTAAAAGCTAGCTGTGAAATTCAGTGTCCCCTGTTATTTTTCAGAGGCACCTCTCTGTCATCTTTATGAGGAACTCCAGAGAAAATTTACTATCCTGGAGAGTGACTGAAGTCTGCAAAAAAACTTTCTAGAAAATGGAAAGATTTAGCACCTTATCAGATGGAGACATCTTTTTTAAGAGGAGGTCTCAGTACACAGAGATTTACAGCAGAATTTGGTGTTGTTGGGAAGTCAGGTCTGAAAATGTGCCTTGAAATGGACTCACCTGACCTGGAAAATGACTGCACTGGGGAGATCAGCAGCACATAAACACCTGAGCACCTGCTCAGGGAAATTCATGTATTAAACAGTGTTTCTGCAGAAGTTTCAGACTTTTATTTTACTTTTTATCTCCACTGAGGCAGAAGGTTATTCTGGATCTCTATGTTATAGAGCCACAGAGTCCGGGGTGGTTTGGGTTGGGAGATGATGAATTTCTGTGTGAGGCCAGAGTGTTTTCAGCCCCACGAGGGTTCAGCACACCCTGAGGGTGTCCAGAAACCTCCAAGAAATGGCTTAAAATTAATTAGTGAGATGGCTGATTGGAGGTGTTCTGAAAAAGTAAAAAGGTTTTTATTAAAGCAAAAATAACAAAATAATAAAACAAAAGTGTAAAAGCTGTGCACAGTGCAGAGAGGTTCCTTACACTTGTTAAAACACCCCAAAAATGCCCCAAGAGTCTCCCTTCCCTCTCCTAATTACTCAACAATCTAGGAGGGGTTTTTTGCAAGCTGCCCAACAGAAAATAGCTCCATTTCTTGAGGAACAACTCCAAGATCCAACCAGGACTGTTGTGCTGGCACTGGGCTAATTAAGATGAGAAGAGCGTGGAAGTTTCTGGTTCTTTTTCCTTAAACAGGTGAGGTTTAAACTCTTTTCCCAACATGGGAACACCTGCTGGGGTGTGGGGGTACACTGCAACAGGGAGGGACCTTAAAAAATGTCTTTTTCCACCCCCTGCCATGGGCAGGGACACCTTTCCCTATCCCAGGGTGCCCCAATGTCCAGCCTGGCCTGGGACACTGCCGGGGATCCACAACAGCCACAGCTGCTCTGGGAATTCCATCCCAGCCAGGAATTCTTCCCAAAACCCCATCCAAAAATCCCTCTGGCAGTGGGAACACATTCCCTGAGGATGATGGTGTTTTATACTACAACCACACAGACTCTGAGCTTCAGAGGGCTGAAAATGACTCCTTTATTTTTGGGCTGATTTTATACTATTTCACACAGACCAATTTCATTGGTGACACAAAGACAAACCTCTTCACTCACATTGGTCAGAGCAGAGGGACATTAAGAAGTCCCTCCTAGGGAAAGGAATGAATAACAAAGGTACAGTTACAAAAACATTTCTCCTGTTTACAGAAAATTCCCTGGGAAAAGAATTTCAGAAAACCAAAACACCTCAGGCACAAACCAGGGCTACATGAGGACTCAGACTCACCAGGAACAGCACAAGTGGCAACCCCAGATTTCCACATTCCTAAAAAATGAGGGATTGACCCCAGGGCAGGTTCCCTGTGACACCTGGGTCACATGTTTTAATTTAGAAATTTTTTTAGATTTTTTAAAATTAAAAATTAATTTTTTAATTTAGAACTTAATTTTAGAAAAATTAGGATTTTTTTCCCCCTAAAATTAATTTTAGAAAAAATTAAGTTCTCTCACAAATTGAAAATCTGCTTGGCTGGGCACCACAGGTTCCCACTGAAACACTGAATTATTCTCTCCTCTCCAGGACTGGCCTTTTACCTCCCTAATGGATTTATTGGATCATTCTGTGATTCTGCCACAGAAAGGAAAATGCAGAATTGGCTCTGATCCAAAGAAACGCTTGGAGACAATAAATGGGCACCAGAGATAATCAAATCAGCTGTCAGTACATTAAACATTGTTTTCCCCCTGACTGGCCATCACCAAATATCATCAAATCTGTCACAATAAAGGGCAGCCTCTTAGAAATGGGCTGATGAGCTGGGCAAGATCAGAAATGATTTATTTGATCATTATCAAAGCCAATGAAGAGTTCAAAGATGCAGAACTTTTTTGTTGTTATGGGCTTGTTTTCCTTGTTTTCCATAACTGAACAAAGTCGGGGTGAAATTTTTATACCCAGACCCAGAATATTTCAGTGGCTGTTGCCTGGAAACTCATATTTCACTGACTGCAGGAGTTTTGAAGGGTAACCTAATAAACATCATGACCTAAAAAACTTTTTGTTTTTAGCCTCTAATGAAAAGCTGGGAGAAGATTTTGGGATTAACTTTGTTCAGGACTTCTTGGGAACAAGAATGAATATGGGAAAATACAGAGGGAAAATACAAAGCGAAAAGGAAAAAAACTTCTGATTTTTATAATCCATCTATAAAATCCCATATAACCCGCCTGTAAATTCATGTATAATTCATATTTAATCCACACAAATGTGATGTCTCTCTCTTTTCTTGGTCAAAGATTGGGGAAAATAATGGTCCATCCTCTTGGAGGATTTAACATTCAAAAAGGAACCCTGGGAAAGCTGTACAATATTTAATAAAGGCATTAATTGAGTTTGCAGTGCCTCCCTGTCCATCTGCCAACAGCTTGGTACAGACAGAACAAACTCATCCCTGGCTGTGGGACACAGGAAGATCTGGGTGCAAGATTTAAACACTTTCAGAAATAAATAAACCACTCAGCCATCTCGAATGAAGTGGATTTGTTTGCTGCTACAATAATTGAGTAAATGGTTTGATGTTAGAGAGAAATTACAACCTGCAGATGTTGGATCCCTGCTCAGGGCATTTGGACACTTTAGAGATGCATTAAATCTCCTAAACACCTGCAATTAAAGGAGGGGTGGAAATTATGTTCAATTTTATTTGGTTTTCTTGTGAAGTCAGATGTATTTGGATATTTTTTATGATGAAGATACTGAGCAGATTGCCAGGGATTTACTTAGTGATGCACTAAGTTATTTTACTTCAGGATTAATTCAGCACCTGTTCCATGGCTTTGCTGTCAATGTTTCCAATGTCTGGAAGATCCTCAGCTGAAAAAAAACCCAGATCTGCCCATAAATCACATTTGGAATTTTACAAATATCCCTCGTGACATAAAACTCCCATATTTTCACCAGAAATGTTAAATGTTGTGCACCAAAAGGAGCCCAAAATTCAGCCCTGAAAACACTGAGTATCAAAACCTCTCTGGTAAAGAATTTATCTTTTGTTTCTTGCAGCAATTTAGAGCAGACACTGCTAATTGGTTCTGATCTTGATTAACAGAGGGCTACAGGAGCCAGGGCTGCTCCAGGAGGATTATCCAGCCCAACAAGGAACCAAAGTGGATAAAGCTAATTTCATGTCACAGCTGAAAAGGCAGAAAAAAAGGGAGGAATTTTTGCTTTTGCAAAAGCATAAACTCATCATAGTTTGTGTTTCAGCTGTTAATTAATGAGAATATGTTAATTAGAGAGTCCAGCTCTGAGATGGGAATCACAATCCTGAGCTAAAAAAAACCCCATTTCCACACTTTTTACTCCAAATGCTCATTTCTTTGCCACGTTTTCTTGCTGCTAGTATAAATTCTGATTAATTAAAAGAAGAAAAGGCAAGTTTTTTTTTCTGTTGGAGGAAATTTGTAAAACCTTGGTGCAGCCAAGTGTGGAGGACAGAAAACCAATTAACCCCCAGGAAGCAGGGCTGGAAAAACGGATGGGCTGTTCATTGCTCCAGCCATCCCTGCAAATTTTCAAGCTGGAAATTAGGGTTGAATATGCATCTTTTCCCTCTGAGTAAATGTGGAGATGGTTGGATTCCCCACTTGGCCAGGAGCTGATGAATAAATGCTGTTTTGGAGACCTTATTAAGGCAGGGAGATAATGAGTGAGTCTCCAGCTAGGGGAAGAAATGCAATTTTCTACAGGAAGGTGAGAGGGAATTTCTCTTAGAACATCCATAAGATCCAGGAGGAATTTCCATTTATCCTGACAATGAGAACAGTGGTCCTCAGACAACAAAGGCCACTAAAATACTTCCATTATATCAAATTTTATCCAGTACTATGTGAAACATTTTAACTCAGCTCTCCCTTAGATTATTTAAACCCTATTTTCCCTTCCCTAAAAACATCCAGCTCTGGAAATACATTCGTGGGTCACATCCCAAACTGAGTACAGACTAAAACTCATAAAACACAATTTTAAAAAATCGATTTATCTCTCAGTGTTTGAATTACAAACATGTAAAAATTGTCTTTTTCCACCTCCCTGCCATGGGCAGGGACATTTTCCAGTATCCCAGGTTGCTCCAAGCTCCATCCAGCCTGGCCTTGGGCACTTCCAGGGATCTAGAACAGCCACAGCTCCATTAATTAAATGGAATTTAATAATTCCATTAATTAAATGGAATTCAATTCATTAGTTCAATGGAATTCCATCCCAGCCCCCCCTCACCCTCAGAGTGATGAAGAATTCCTTCCCAAAATCCCACCCATCCCTTCCCTCTGGCATGGGGATCCATTCCCTGTGTCCTGTCCCTCCAGCCCTTGGAAATCCTCCCTCTCCATCTATTTCATCTCCTTCAGGCACTCATTAAACAAAAATTAAAGTCTGGGAAATGTGTTTTATTCCTCAGTCCTGGTGTGTGTTTATTCCATCCTCCACCACCTCCCAAACTCGTGTTCTCTCCTCACCCCCAACACCCCCAGAGCCACAAAAAGAACGTCCAATTTAAATTTACTGCAGTTACTCCAAGGAGTAAATTTCCTCACACTTTTCTCACCCCACTGAACTCAGGGATCCTGAAAAAAACCTGATTTTTCTTTTCAATACCCCACATAATTCCATTTTCAAGTCATTATTTCCCCTTACAACAACAGCAATAACAACTCTGCTGCCACAAACAAATGTCCAAAATCGTGTTCTGTGTGTTGTCCCAGCACAAAATGGAACCAGGGGAGTTCTGTTCATTTCCAAACCTCTGAAAAGGATTTTGGGTTTGTTTTGTTGGCCCCTGACAGCTCCGTAAAGGAGGAGAAAATTATCCAGGTTGTTGCTACAAATGGAGTCTTTAAGGGAAGCATCACCTCACAGATAATTGTGGATTGTGGGAGCTCCAAAGGGTTTTTAATTTAGGAAAAAACCCTGAGTTTTCTAAAAGCTGCACAGAAAATGATCCCCCAGCTCCATGGCAGGAGTGCAAATCAATTCTAGCCAGGATGGGTGGGGAGAGCTGAGCTGCTCAAGATAAAGGAAAGGGTGTTGAAATAAAAACTTTATTTTATATATTTTCCACCCAACTCCATCAATTCTCTTTTTTTTTTCTTTTGGTTTTATTTTTGGGGGTTTTTTTTGTCATTTCTAAGTTCAATATTGAAAAGGTTTTACTCGTCCAATTTAGTCTTGAACTAAATAAACTTGAACTAACTAAATAAACTTGAACTAACTTCAGTCCTGAACTGAATAAATTTCATCAAATGTTCAAGTCTGTCCATCAAATGTCCATCAAAATTTCATCAAATACATCAAATTACATCAAATACATTCATACAAAAAAAAAATCGGTATTTCTCACTCTTTGAGTGCAAAAGAATTCTACCAAAATATCCCTAAAAATGAACTGAAAAGAATTCTGGCTTTTAGGGACTGCCACTGCATCAAGCCAGAAATGAAGAAATAAATCATGCAGCGATTTTAAAGGTATTAAATTTTGATTTCCACAATATCACAGGGAATAAAGCCCTGCCCCTATCTCTGCTCACTGTAAATTGCCAGGTTCTCATATTTATTTCTCCTCCTTCTGTTTGGTACCTTTTACATAAAAGACAGGAAAAAACCCTTGATCAAGTTTTTAAAAGCCTCCAGTTCCCACTCATGGGAGCAGTTCCTTATCAACTCCCAAGCCCTCCTCTAAAATTCACTCTCAAAAATTGATAATTTCACCATTTAGGAAGTATTTATCCATTTTCTACCTCTTATCATCTTTTTCCTCATACAGAAATAAGTCAGGAAATTGACTGTCACACCTATTTAGATTCATTTTATGCCTGCTGTGGAAGGAATTTTAGCATTTATCTGGATTTTGTATTTAGAATTCTTTTATAGCCAATTGTGGAGCATCCAGGGAGAAAGAACAACCCAAAAAGTTCAGCCAAAAACCTCTCTCCACACACCTTGTATATCCCATATATATTAATCATAGAAATATATATTTACAGTAGAAATTTATACATTTAAATTCTTTTTTAGCCTTTATTCTAATGCAAATTTAAAAAATGTTATGGTTAATTAACTAAAAGCATCTTCCACTCTGTTCTGCTGAACTTTTCCTTAAGAAAAGGACTTTTAAATCCAAGATATTTTTATGACATCTGTTCTATCATCAGCACATTTCAAAATGCCAAACAGGATTATTAATGAATATTTACACACTGATCTGACAATCTACAGAGAGAAAAAAAAATTAAAACCATCGTAAGCCCCATAAAATTTGGGTTTTTTTGTGCAAATCAGTGTTGACAATTGAAAAACAACATTAAAAACTATATTGATTTAATTCTTCTGAGTTACTTTAGATGGGACAGGTGCCACAAGAAATTCAGAATTCTGATTGAAAGAGGGATGGCCCCGAGTGTTGGGGACAAACTGGGGTGGGGACAAAAGCGGCTTTGCTGGTGCCACATCAACCCCAAACATTGGATTTTTTGCTAATTCTCTTGTGTTTTCCCTCAAAAAAAAAAAAAAAAGGCTTAGAGTTCAGAACTGGAGGAATTTGACTTTTTTTGCCTTGTAATAAGTGATTTGTGTAACGAAGCTGTGGGGAAATGGGACTTGTCAGCGTGTTAAATGCGTTTGTCTGCAGGAATAAAACAAACTACACGTGTGCAATTGATGGGATTGGAGGCGAAATTCCCTGTGATTCAAACTCTCATTTATCACTAGTTATTCTTTAATCCACTCAGGCTCTCCCAGTTAACTCTGCGTAATGATTTCATTTGAAATGGAAATGAAACCGAGGGCTTTGAAAACAAACACTGAACATTATTTAAATCAGCACATTCCAGCTTTGCAGCAGCAATTCCGAGTGATTTACTGACACAGCTGAAAACTGCCAAGAATTTGGGAAAAAAAAAAAAGTATGTATATATATATATATATAATACTTGACATTTAAATATTCGTGGGTAAAATCCACTCAGCACTTCAAATATGTACTTTAAGAGGTGTATTAATTTAAAATACCTCCACAGAGCAGTGCGAGGTTTGTTCTGTTGAGGTTTTCCTTCTCTCCAACCAGCCTTGAAAACACCACCAGAGTGGGAGGGAAAATGGATTTATGAGCTGTAAAACAAAGCAGATTTTATTATTTTATTTTATTTTATTTTATTTTATTTTATTTTATTTTATTTTATTTTATTTTATTTTATTTTATT
>JBBMKD010000067.1:12670506-12704423 GCA_037834095.1 Argya squamiceps
CATCCCCGGGACACAGCCCCCGCCAGCCCCGGGACACAGCCCCCGCCAGCCCCGGGACACAGCCCCCGCCAGCCCCCGGTCCCGCCCGGAGCAGCGCTCGGAGCCAAGGGCAGGGACGGGAGGTGGAGGCAGCGCAGCATCCCCGGCTCCCCATGGGAGAGAGAGGAGAAAATAAATATATACATACACACCTACCTGTAATATCTCTATATCTATATCTATCTATACAGGTGCATTCATTCCTCTCTCCCCATCCTTTTGTTTCCAGCGGAAAACCCCACCCAGCTCAGTTTGCGAAAAGAAGACAAAGGAGTAGCACGGAGAAAAAAAGAATTAAATAGAAAAATGCCCAGCCCTGCATTTTCACTCACCCCCAGCCGGCGGCTCCGGATGCGCACGTAGCCCTGCTTTACGATGTCGTTGAAATTGGAAGCCATCCTTGCCCAGGACAGGCGGCGGAGGCGCCGCTCAGCCCGCCCGCATAGCCGAGCAGCGCCGGAGCCGCGCCCCGGTACCGACAGCACCGCCCCGGTAAGGACAGCACCGCCCCGGTAAAGGACAGCACCGCCCCGGTAAAGGACAGCACCGCCCCGGTAAGGACAGCACCGCCCCGGGACCGACAGCACCGCCCCAGTAAGAACAGCACCGCCCGGTAAGGACAGCACCGCCCCGGTAAGGACAGCACCGCCCGGTAAGGACAGCACCGCCCCGGTAAGGGACAGCACCGCCCCGGTACCGACAGCACCGCCCCGGTAAAGGACAGCACCGCCCCGGTACCGACAGCACCGCCCCGGTAAGGGACAGCACCGCCCCGGTAAAGGACAGCACCGCCCCGGTAAGGGACAGCACCGCCCCGGTAAGGGACAGCACCGCCCCGGTACCGACAGCACCGCCCCAGTAAGAACAGCACCGCCCGGTACCGACAGCATCGCCCCGGTACCGACAGCACCGCCCCGGTAAGGACAGCACCGCCCCGGTAAGGGACAGCACCGCCCCGGTAAGGGACAGCACCGCCCCGGTAAGGGACAGCACCGCCCCGGGACCGACAGCACCGCCTCGGGACCGACAGCACCGGCCCAGGTGGGACCGCACCGCCCTCCGGAGTGAGGCCGGAGGGATCCGCACTGCCCCGCACCGCCCTGTGGAGCGACCCGCAGCGCTCTTGGAGCGATCCGCACCTCTCTGAACCCCCCCTCTGAACGATCCGAACCTCCCGTGGAGCGATGCGCACCGCACTGCCCCGGGAGCGGTCCGCACCGCCCTGAGGGATCCGCACCCCTCCTAGGGCCATCCGCACCACTCCACACCACCGCTCTGTACAGCTCCGCACCGTCCCCGGAGCGACTCCGGGGGGATCCTCATTGTCCCGCACCGCCCCGGAGCGCTCCGCTCCCTCCCGCACCGCCCCGCACCAAGCCCCGAGCGCCCCGGGTCGGGCACCGAGCTGCCCCAGCCCCCTGCGACCCCCGCCTGCTCCATTCCCCCATCCTCACCCCGACCCGCACACCCCGCGCCGCGCTCCAGCTGCGGGTGGCTCGGCCGAGAACGCCCTGAGCGGCCCCACCGTGCTGAATTTTTCCCCAGCCAAGCGGCTTTCCCAGAAAGTCTTTGGGATGCCCGATATTCGGGCAGGAATCTCCAGAATCTCCTCCGAGGGATGAGGGATGAGGGGCGGGTAACCCGAGCTGCTGCCCCCGGCCGTGCCTCACGCCGGGGAAATGTCACAGCAGCCCGAGCTGTGTTTTTTAGGGACAATTTGTGGTCGCAGTAAGGACAGACCTCGCCTGGCGCCGGGCCCTGGGGTTGCCCTCTGTGGCTCCTTTTCCAAGAATGTGCAAACGCTGCCAAGTACTCCAGAGGCACAGGAGAGAGGGGCTCTGGTGGCTCCACAGTTACCTGCCAGTGCCATGATATAAATACCATGTCCTGGAAAAGGAGACTGCTCATCCCTGCAGAACAGCTTTTAATAGAGTCACAAATACTCAAGGAGGGCAGCCAGACACGGGACTTTGAGAATTATCCTGTGGTGGAAGTTAGAAAGAGGACAGCAAAAATAGGAGAGCAGGGAAGCCCCAAGGAGAGCAGCATCCAGCTGTGGGGAAGAGATGCCCATGTTTATTCAGATCACAGAAGCAAAGAAGCATTTAGGTTGGGAGAGGTTATCGAGGCTAAATCCACCTCTGATCAAAGTGGCCCCTGTGTGGTTTGGATGAGTGGCTCCTTCATTTTGGGCAGCCAGGGGTGATGTAGTGGCAGCGTGGTGCTGGCAGCTCTTCCTTCAAGAGGTGATTATGCTTTTGCTAAATATTAATTGATGGAGTGGATTTCAGAGGGCTCTCCAGCTGAAGGGCTGAGTCACTGAGGACAGAGGAGGCAAGGCTGCACTCCTCACTTTGGGATTTTACACTTCCTGCTCCTTTTCACGGAGCGTTTTTTACAGAATGCATTAAATCAAACAGCTTCAGCCAGGAAAAGCAAAACCTTCCACCCCCATGCACCAAAGCACACCAGAAATTAGAGGAGTATTCTGAGATAAGTCTGGAGTGTGACCTTGAGGCCACCAGGTTGATCAGAGGTGCATTTTCTATGCATTTCTAAGTCAGCATTGTCTATCTTGAAGTTTGCATAGAGATGCACACTTTGTGAGCCTTCTGTCAGGCTTTGAGAATTCTCAACAAATCCATTTCCCACACAGAGGGATGGAGCATCTCTCCTGTGAGGGAAGGCTCAGAGAATTGGGATTGTTCACCTGAAGAGGAGAAGCTTTGGGGTGAGCTCAGTGTGGCCTTGCAGGGCCTGAAGGAGCTGCAGGAAAGATGGAGAGAGAGGATTTGCAAGGGCTGGAGGGACAGGACACAGGGAATGGCTTCAAACTGCCAGAGAGGAGGTTTAGGTGGGATATTGGGCAGGAATTGTTCCCTGAGAGAGTGTGAGGCCCTGGCACAGATTCCCAGAGGAGCTGTGGCTGCCCCTGGATCCCTGGAAGTGTCCCAGGCCAGGCTGGACCACACTGGGACAGTGGAAAGTGTCCCTGTCACTGCAGGGATGGAACAGGATGAGCTTTAGGATCCCTCCCAGCCCAAACCATTCCATGAAATCCACACCCAGCAGCTGTGCATGGCTGGAAATTACCAAGAAATGCACTTTTGTTCCCTACTAAAGCTGGAAGCATCGAGTGAGTTCTAAACCCAGGATTAAAAAACAGCAATAACCACCAAACCCAGCGAGGCTTGGTTGGGTTTCAAAGGCATTTGGAGCAGGGAAGAAATGACAGAGCCACTTTTAGAGGGCTTTTCAACAAGTTTAGACGTTTCTCCTAATCCCTGGCAGGACCTGTAAACACTCACTGCTGGTTTCATCAGTCACTGGCTTATTCCTGCAGGTAAACACATTCCTGAGAGCTTGGCGAAGTCGAGGTGGATTTAAGTCTGTGTTTATTCTTTGATGAATTAGGATATTAGAGGCCACTTACACCTTCCCTTTGAACAGCACAAATCCCTTACACACACCACGGTTCAAAGAGAAAATGCACTTTAATTCCCGTGTGGGCAATACGTTCCAGGAATGTGCCAGAAAAATCTCATTGTTCAGGTTTTCCACTCGGGGTTGTCTCCAGA
The DNA here is from genome assembly GCA_037834095.1 of Argya squamiceps. Lineage (NCBI taxonomy): Eukaryota > Metazoa > Chordata > Aves > Passeriformes > Leiothrichidae > Argya > Argya squamiceps. Next base: position 12,674,124 of record JBBMKD010000067.1, read on the forward strand.
AAAAAACCCTTGTTTGCCAGTTTTTAATCTGTAAATGTGGGCTCTGCTTGGTTTGACTGGAATCTTTTCCTTTCCCCGGGGTCTGCTGACCATCAGCCCTCGCCACAAGGAAATGCAGCACTGTATTTATCTTCATCCACATTCCAAACTGTCAAAAGCCTCTTTAATAAGCTGCCACTGAAATCCTTTTCCTTTTAATGCCAACATTATTGCTGTTATTTCTCGGGAAGATGAGAGCCATGGGTCAACTTTGAAGCACCAGCCTGTTGTTAATAATTTAAGTGGATTATTGTTGTGTTTTAATCTCATCAAAACTCTCATTGTGCTGAGCTCGTTGCTTTTAGCCCCCTGCAAACACAAATCACAAATTTTAACTCACTTTTCCCCAAAATGCCATCCTGACATTTGAAAAGGAGGTTACATTCGTCTTATTTATCTGCAGCATGAGACCCTTGGCTCTTCCTAAGAAATTATTATTTCTAATATAATAATTGTAACAGTAATAGTAGTAGTAATTAATAGTAATAGCAATAGCAATAGCAATAGTAATACTAATACTAATACTAATACTAATACTAATACTAATACTAATACTAATACTAATAAATAATAATAATAATTAATAATATTGGCACTTATACTGGCATCAAAGGGAAAAGAATTTAAGGATATTATTTCATCACAGCTGAAATCTGCCAAACATCTTCAGGGGTTCCCAAAATAAAGGATAAAAAAACCTGCTTATTTTCAGGAAGCAATATTTACCATGGCAGTTATTTCCTGGCACTAGTCAAGCATTTCCTGATTTTAAAAAAATTAAATAAATAAAGGAAAAAAGAAAAAGAAAGTTTCTCATTTGATCTCACCCTGAAATGATTTTCTGGAGATCTCTAACACACGTCAATATTTTCTGATTAAACACTTCCCTACCATTTTGCCTCCATAAGGTCAAGATTCTGACATTTTTCTGTTTTAGTTTTGATTTTCCAGAGGAGTTTGGGATGACAACATCACCGTGGAGTGTGCTGATTGCTTCCAGGGCTCAGAGGCTGCTGGAATGTGATATTTCATCTGCAGGATGTCCATGGAAAGCTTTTGGGCATTCCAGTGTCTAATTCTGTTGTGGTGTGAGGTACATTTTTGACATTTCCTCCTGATTTTTGCTGTGGGAATTGTGGATTTGGATGAGTTTTATCCGTGAGGAGATCCAACAGATAATGAGTGAAATAAGAGACTGTAATCCTTTATAGAAATTGATGGGTTTTCTCATGTTACTGCAGACGTAGAAATCCCTTATTCTCCTTTTGCAGAGTGCTGCCTTGGATCATTTAATTTTGGAAAATGACAAAAAAAAAAAAAAGGATTTTATCCCAAATTTATTCCTTTCAGAATTCAGAGATTTGATTAATTTTCCCTCATAACTGCAGCTTGTTCTCCTCTGGTGCAAATTCTGGATCCGCAGCATAAAACTGCTCAGAAATTCCTTCCCCACTTACGTGTCATGGTGCTAATTAATTGTGAGTGAATGAATTCTGCTGAAATGAAGATTTCTCAGGTACTTTTCCCTGCTGTTCCATCTCCTCCTGTACAGATTTCTTTCCACATCACCCACAGTCTGTGCCTGAGACGGAGGAAATATCCAGCTCTGTCAGGCTTCAGGCTGAGCAGTTGTTGGGTGACAGCATTTAGGAAACATCCCTAACACTGGGCTAAAATTCCAGCATTCCCCAGTGAAGTGAGGGCAGTTAAAACATCTTTATTCCCTCCAGGGATTTTTAAATACATCAGGTAGAAAATTGTGTCAGGGAAATGCACACACAGAATTACTATGCAGGTGTCAGTGCCAAAACATGAAAATTCATGAGACTGAACATTTAACTTATTAAAAAAAAATACTACAAAAAAGGCACAGAGCTCATGGTGCAGCCAGCAGGGAGGTGCTGCCAGCAGGAACCACTGATAATCAATATTTAATGACAATAAATAATCAATTAACCTGGCTGCCATGTCACTGTGCACAGTGCTGCCATGGCAGGATTCGTCCCAACAATTCTGCTTTGTGTGGAGCAAGCTGGAGACAGGCAGAGAGAGGGAAAAGGGGACTGGGGAAATGCATCATTCCACTGGAAACTCTGCTCTGGTCAGAATATTTTGTCCTTCACAAAATTCCTGCCAGCACAGGGAGTGCTGAGGTGGGGATAAATACATGCTGGGTGCATGTGCCAGGCAAGGGGAGCAGTGAGAAACTCAATGTTGATTTATTTCTCTTGGTGTTTTGGTGACAGTTACAAGCATTTGAGCACTTTTTTGTTGTTTTTTTTTTTAATCTCTGGTTTAACCCGTGGGATCAGAGAGGTGTCATTCCTATTCACCTACCATGTTAAATCTGTACGGGAACTCCTTATAAAAGGTAGTAAGAATTTGGAAAATAAAGCCCTTTTTCTGTGCTCTTTGCCTTCTGAAACATTTGGAGTTTCTCATCTTTCTGTCATGTCCTGCAACGACACGTGACTGATAAAATTCCATCATCCTTTGGGCTCCACCCAGGGGGAGGAGCCAAGAATTCCTACCTGGATAACCCCGAGCTGCTTCGAAATCAGACTTTAGTGCACAAATTTATAGATATTCCAACACCAGCTGATTCCAATGGAATTTCTTACCTATTGCTTCACCCTAAATCCTCATTCCTGAGCTGACATCGAGCTAATTTGATGTCTGTGTTAACCAAATAGCTGCGAGGCAAATCCTTCTCCTGCCTCAGTGCAGCCCTAAGCATTTTATTGCTGCACGACTTCTACAGAAAATTTATGCTTGGAATTTTGGTTTTTTATCTTTTTATTGCTGCTAAATGAGTTGGGGGAAAAGGAGATATTCTAATTATAGTCCTTGCAGATGGCATTTGGAAAAGACACCAAAGAGTGTCAGTTTGCAGGCAGTTTGTAATTTTGTGCTGCCTCAGGAGCAATAGATTTGGGGGCTGGATTTTGCCATTTCCTCGGGCAGGATGAGCATTTGGGCACCTGGATAAAAGGAATGAATTCAAAACCAAAGAGCATTGCCCAGGACTGCAGGCAGGAAAAGCCAAAGCTGTCCAAATGGGAAGGTGGGAAGGGTGGATTTTGCCTTCCTCCCCTTGCAGAAGGTGCAGGAAACAGAAATTTTGCCAGAGTTTATTTCAATTTTGTGCCAGGTCGCCCAAAAGCAATGCATGAATTCAGGGGCTCTGACTGCAGAGTATCTCAATCACATTGTTTTTTTATTATCACCCGAATTTTCCCAAGTTTTCCAACAAAGCTGCCATGACTTGAACGTTCTCCTGGAGTGGGTGGGATGTGCAGCCCTTTTTTCTTTCCCCTTCCTTTCCAGTAGAACCACTCAGTACCCAATTATCCTTGATTTCCCTGCAACTGACACAGAAAATACTGCAAATTACATCCCTCATGTAAATTATTTCAAATTGGGGTTCATGAACACAGGTGACTTTGCTCACCTGGCTCTGGGGACTCATCATTGTCCTGCCTGGGGGAGCACACACAGCAGCAGAGAGAGGCCCAGCTATAAATATATAAAATAAATGTACAAAAAATACAAAATACTCATAAATTAATGAATTAAACCAACGAAGCCAGCCTGAGAAACCTGCCCTGCCCAACGTTAATGAGTCCTGTCAGCAGTGCCTCTTCCCTCAGTGATATTTAAATGTTACATTAATTCAAAATTCGCTCTGTCATTATTTGTGGCCAGACCCATCTATCTCACTTCATGCTCACATTTTTCCAATCAGTGGTTTACAAAGCAGTTTAAATGTTAGATGAATATTAATAACAAGTGAATTTGGGTGGCAAAAAGCACTGAGGCAAAAAGGTTGGAAATTGTTATAAAACACAGTGCTGAGGAATTACTGAACCTGTGTTCTCTGTAACCCACAACAAAATGTGCTCAAACTCAAATATTGTGTTAAAATCTCATAACATCATTATTATAGGATTTTTAAGAGTCAGTTAAGAGTATTGCAATTCAAATTTTGTTCATTCGGGGTGAACCCTTGTGAATTTATCCACTCAGAGCCTTCTCCTTCAGAACAAACCACAGCCAGAAAAATAGGTGGGAATGGGAGAAATCATTTTAAATTGCAGCTGGAACAATATTATTTATCCCTTTAGGTATTCCAGGGCTGGAAAAACTGGCAGCAGTCCTGCTTCTGGCACTATTGCAGGATGTTTGGGCTGCCCCAGAAATCACCTGTGTGCTTTGGGATTTTCTGCAGGGCTGAAAAAACCCAGCTCTAAATGAATTTTCACTGGGGCTTGGCCACCTCCCTCTGCAGGGCACTGGGGGAGTTTGGTTATTACATCTGGATGGGGGCAGGATTTTCCCCTTTTGCAGTGGATTTTGGGAGGTGTAACCAGGTTTAACCAAACTCTAACAAATTATTATTTGCTCTAACAAATGTTCTTTCCTCTGATGACAATCAGCCCTTTCTATCAGCCCTCCTTGGGGCAGCTTGGCTGAAAAAGCATTTCTGGGTAATATTTAATGTCACCATCACATTTTCTGCTTTGTTTCCCACTCTTTGCCACCAAACAAAATGTATAATTGCTAATCTAATTACAGATTGTCTTTATAAATGTGCTTAGCAACCGGGTATTTTAGTGAGCAAAACACAAACCTATTATTGCTATTATTAAAGATTTTGTGACATCTCTTGCTTTAGAAGTGTAAGCAGTTGGTGATGTGGATGAATAAAGTTCTTTAGTGGCTTTTCTCCTGGAACTTTTTTCCTCTATCCAAATTAAATGAAGGAATTTGACTCCACTGCATTGTAACCAACCCTTGAAACCACTGACAGGAAAGAATGAAATTTATATTTAGTGGAATTTCTAAGTCCATTTTAGAGACGTTCAGGTGTTGTTGCCCCCTCTCAAAACTGGATTGAAAAGGTGAAAATCTGACTTTTTTAAAGCCCCAGCCCCTTTTTTAACATCACCAGTTGGTTTCTATTAATTTTATAAATGACATTTCTAGGCGTTTTAATTCCAGAATAACAACAGGACCCTGAAGAACAGCTTAGTTTGAAGCATATTTTAGTTACCACAATCAGAATTATGTGAGTGGAGGTTTGATTTAATCCTGAACATTCCTTAAAGGGCATCTCAGCCCAGAGCATCTCAGCAATCCCTGAAAACATTTTGCTATGGATTCATTGTAATTTTCTGCTTGTACCTTCATTTCTGGAAGAAAGGCAGAAAAACTTTTTCTATAAAATCCTGTTGATTTTGCTTTCCTGACTCTTTTTTGGGGAGTTAATGCTGGCAGCTGAGCAGGATGAAACCCCAGAACTTCAGCAGGAGCAGCAATAAACTCCTCTCACATGGGCACTTTTTGCTCTAGAGCTCCCAGCCTAATCCAAAAGGAAGATTATCCTTTCACTCAACAAGTGGCAGTGCAGAAGATAAGCAATCGTGCCAGCAGATTAGAGAGACTCCAAAACATCCTTGTAAAATAAACTATTTAAGGCTTTGATGTGTCCTTATCCGGCAGGGAGAGATTTCCCAAACATTCCAGAAGAGAAACAATTGCACTGCAGGGCTGGAAGGCAAAGGAATAAACTCTGGGTGCACTTTTGGAGCTGAGTCAGTAAAAAAAAAAAAAAAAAATAGCCCAGGTTTTAAGGCAGCACAAACCACACATTTTTAAAAAAGTAAATATGTATATATAGAGAGATCAATATTAAATAAAATATACTTTGCACATATGGAAACTAAATAGCTCCTTGTAGCTTAGTGCAAAGGATTCATTGAATTGGGAAATATTTTTACTAATAAATATAGGAAAGGGGGGAAAAAAACTCCTTGTAGCTTAATGCAAAGGATTCCTTGAGTTGGGAAATATTTCTACTGATAAATATAGGAAAGGGGGGAAAAAGACCTCCTAAGAGTTCAATAATATAATTTAACAGATCCATCCCAGGGAGCACTGAGAACGGTGTAAGAATTTCTGTGATGCTGCAGCTCAGCCACATTCCTGGGTCCCTTAAGGATCATCCATTCTTGTTTTTCAGGACATTTAAAGGAATTCTTCTCAAAGCCAAATGTGTTTGTTCCCCTCCCGGTGTTTGATTCTCAGTCCAGTGCATGTTACAGAGATCACATTACAGCCAAGTGTTTTCTGGGATTACTGAGGTGCTCTGGGCTGAGATGTCCTTTAAGGAATATTCAGGACTAAATCAAACCTCCACTCACACATTCTGATTCTGGTAGCTAAAATCTGCTTCTAACCAAGCTGTCCTTCAGGGTCCTGTTGTTATTCTGAAATTAATCTGAAGCCACAACGTGCTGCCACCTCCTTTTGATGGATTTGTTCATGAATATTTACCAGAAACCCAAAATCTGCCTGTTGGGCCCGAGCTGATCCTGCCGTGGCTGTGACACAGCAGCATCCCAGAGCAGGATCCCACTGAGATTTGCTCCTGAGCAGCTCCAGAGGCTGCAAAATCCACAATACAGCACCCTGCAACCACCCCGAGGCGATGGGAGAGCTAAAAATGCCTGGAGAAACTGCGAGGAGTGGCAGAAGGACTCGTTCTGCTCGTTCAGATAATGAATTGGCTTCAAAGGATCGAGTGGAGCTGTTGTCTTAGTAACCCAGCCTGAGAGAGAGAAAAATCTTCCTGCAAGTTGGCAGGCAGAGCCTGGAACATCTGCACACCCAGGCAGGCTGGCAGGTCCAGGTTCTCTGGCAACACCTGGCAGGAATTGTGTTGGAATTCAGCAAATGCAGGAATAAACAGAACAAAAGAAGTTGGTTTTGCTGCCCCTATGGCACTCGTTTCCCAAAAAAAAAAAACCCAATAAAAAATAAAAAGTGGCAGGTCAGCTCAGGACACTCCTCACTGGGAGGTGTTTGGGGGTTTTAAATAAATGCAAGACCCTCCTCATGCCCAAAATGCCTCTCAGTCAATAAAACACACCAGTTGTGTGGGGGGAGAGGATAACAAATAATAAAGGATAATTTCCTGTTCTCCTCTTGGAAAGGATTTTCAGTGTTGTGCATTTGGAGCTGCAAAAGAGAGTTATCAAAAGATGAACTAAAATCAGAAAGTGTCTTCAGGCACTGAGCTGTGCACTGAGCTCTCTGCCATGGAAATGTGTGCTGCAATTACAGTTTGTTTAAAATGCATCATTCCCTCAGGCTAAACCATCTGCAAGGACTGAGCTCTCCTTTGTGGACAAACCAGGATGCCACTGGCCTAAAAAATAAAAAAAAAACATCTAAACTAAAAATAATTTAAAAAATAATAATTTAAAAAAACCTATCAAAAATGGTGTGGGTGATCCTGTTTTACACCACAATGACACAGACTCTGAGTTCAGAAGGCTGAAAATGACTCCTTTATTTTTGGGATGTGTCTCCCTTTTATACTATTTTACACAGGCCAATCTGATTGGTGACACAAAGACAAACCTCTTCACTCACATTGGTCAGAGCAGAGGGACATCAAGAAGTCCCTCCTAGGAAAAGGAATTAATAACAAAGGTACAGTTACAAAAATATTTCTTCTGTTTACAGAAAATTCCCTGGGAAAAGAATTTCAGAAAACCAAAACACCTCAGGCACGGAACCAGGGCTGCAGTGTGGGCAGCAGGAGCAGGGCAGGGATTGTCCCTCCGTGCTGGGCACTGGGGAGGTCACAGTGACCTGTTCTGGCCCCTCACAAGAGGGACATTGAGGGGCTGGAGCTTGTCCAGGGAAGGGAACGGAGCTGGGGAAGGGTCTGGAGCCCCAGGAGGGGCTGAAGGAGTTGGGGAAGGGTCTGGAGAATTCCTGAGGGAGCTGGGGAAGGGTCTGGAACCCCAGGAGGGGCTGAGGGAACTGGGAAAGGGTCTGGAGCTCCAGGAGGGGCTGAGGGAGCTGGGAAGGGGCTCAGCCTGGAGAAAAGGAGGCTCAGGGGGACCTTGTGGCTCTGCACAGTCCCTGCCAGGAGGGGACAGCCGGGGGGGATTTGGGATCTGCTCCCAGGGCACAGGGACAGGAGGAGAGGGAACGGCCTCAGGCTGGGCCAGGGGAGGCTCAGGGTGGATCCCAGCAGGAATTTCCCCATGGGAAGGGTGGGCAGGGCTGGGAACTGCCCAGGGAGGTTTGGATCCCCATCCCTGGAGGTGTCCAAGGAATTCCTGGAGGTGGCACCCAGAGCTCTGGGCTGGGGACAGGGTGGGGATCTGACAAAAGTCACGAGATTCTGTGATTTACAGAGGGAAAAAGCCCCAACCCAAAACTCAATCTTCAGAACACAAACTACTCTTTTCCAACCCCCCACTGTTATTGCAAAAGAGCAATTATTGTGGCAAATGGAGAGATTTAACTGGAGTGCCTGAAATGATCTCTCCTGAACAGAATTTCATAAACACACCCGTGTTTCATCGGTTTGCTCTGCAAACAGCAGAGAACTCTGCAAGTGACACAACAATCAATCTTCTGCAGCATCACTTTGATTTTTGAGTGATCTGAAATGAGGGTCTAAGAGCCAATAAAGCATTTCAGATCATCTGGGCTCCCTTGCTGGAATTCTGAATGTGTTCCCCAAAGGAGAGAGCAGTGCTCGTGAGCCTGGAGCTCAATTGGCTTTAGTGGTTTAAATGCAAAAGAAAGTTAATTAGTCATAAAAAAAAAAATGCTCCACGATAAACATGGCAGCCCAATTTGTATTCAAATATGACTTTTCTGGTCTAAAATAGAAAGCAAAGCAATTAGCCTTCAAAGGCATTAACTGCTGGGGTTATTCAGTGGATAATGAGCAAATGCAGCCACCCGCCACTTTCCCCTGCAATGTTGTTTTTCATTGCCTTTAATGCATTCCCAACATTAGGGGTTGTTTACCATTATGGTGATTAACAACAGGCTCAAACCCCGCTCTCAGCTGCCTCACAGGACCAGGAAATTTACTGCAGGAGCAGCACTTGGCCCTCTGCAATCCCTGAATTTCAACTCCAGCTCAGCAGAGAAGTGGTTTGGGCACTGAAAATCCTCTTCAGAGCGTGCAGAAAGTGCTGTGAGTTGGACTTGGTGCCTTTTAAAACATAAATAAGAAATGATCAGAGATCTTCAGCTCACAGAATTCACGGAAATCAATGATGAGGGAAAGGCAGGAGTGATGGAAGCAGCAGAGCAGGACCTAGGAAAGGAGCACTGGGCAGCCAGGGCAGAGCAGGGCAGGACAAGGATGCTACAAATAAACCCCTGAACCTCCTCCTGGAGGCACAAAGAGGCAGAGTTTCACTGCAGCTGGACATCCCCACGTGCACAATGACACCTTCACGAGGCACCTGAGAGATTCAGAGGGAGGAATCCCAAATCTCAGCCCGAGTGATTTAACCTGATTTGAATTGCAGGCTTTTCTCCTCCCCCTCGGAATATTAATTAGGATTTTTGAGAGATCAGTTTTGCTGTCAGTGAGATGAAAGATGTGCCTGTCAGCTGATGTTTACGAGGCAGTCTTCAAGCTGAGAGAGAAAATTAAAACCATTACCATGCCACCAGTCTGAAGCCAAACTTAATATCACACTAGCTTTTACTTTTCCAGTCAGCTTTTACTCCCAGGATAAAGCCCAAATTCCCAGTCAGCCTTCATTCCCAGGATAAAGCCCAAATTCCCAGTCAGCCTTCATTCCCAGGATAAAGCCCAAATTCCCAGTCAGCCCCAGGATAAAGCCCAGATTCCAAATCAACCCCAGGATAAACCCCAAATTCCCAATCACCTCCAGGACAAAGCCCAAATTCCCAATCACCTCAGGATAAAACCCAGATTCCCAGTCAGCTTTCACTCCCAGGACAAAGCCCAGATTCCCAGTCAGCCCCAGAATAAAACCCAAATTCCCAGTCACCTTTCACCCCCAGGACAAAGCCCAAATTCCCAGTCACCCCCAGGATAAAACCCAGATTCCCAGCCAGCTTTCACTTCCAGGATAAAGCCCAGATCCCCAATCACTCCCAGGATAAAGCCCAAATGCTCAATCAGCCCCAGGATAAACCCAAATTCCCAGTCACCTCCAGGATAAAGCCCAAATGCTCAATCAGCCCCAGGATAAACCCAAATTCCCAGTCACCCCCAGCACAAAGCCCAACTCCAGCTGCAATCTCAGCTCCCCTGACAATGAGGAATTTATGTGGAGGCAACATTCCCGGTGCTGGGGAATAACCTGATGAGACAGGAGCAGCCTGGGCCACTTCCCCGGGCCCATCTGAAGCGCTGAGGCTAAAAAAAAGGGATTTTCAGCCCTGGTTTGTGTTTCCAAGCAGAGCACGTCAGCCCCAGCAGGGATCAGGGCTCGCTGACAGGTACAAAGGTCAATATTTTCCCCTCCCTGAGCACAGGGAACTGAGGCTGCTGACTCAAAAATAAGATTTCCAGTCACTGCTTTGGCTGATTAATCATCAGTTTTGTCCCAGCTTTAGCAGGAGAACCTGGAGCTGTTTGGGAAGAGGGAATTGGGGTCTCAAACGCTCTCAAAAATTAATATTTGGTGTCTGTTTAAAAGCATGGGGAGTAAATAGGCAGGGCAGGTTGGGAAGGACAACACTGAGGGAAGGAGGAGCAGGAAGAGAATTCTGGTGGAGTTTTGGCTTAGGAAAAAAATCCTCAAATCACAGAATTTGGATTGGGAAGGGACCTCAAAGACCATCCAGTTCCAACCCCCTGCCATGAGCAGGGACAGATTCCACCAGAATATTTTGTATTTGATTATTGCTTGGAATTACATTCCAATTTAAGCAGCTCCAGTTACTTTTTTCTCCCACAGAGAACAGCCTTGCTAACACTTACCAGGCTGGGTTGCCATAGATTTCAGCAGATTCACGTTTTGATTGCCACAAGACTCCCCAAACTGGAAAAAACAAAGATAAAATGCCTCTTGCAAGGGCTCAAGGCATTGAAAGTCTGTGTTGCAGCCCAGAATACTGATCTAAAAAATCCTTTGAAGCACTTTGGAAATAGGCGAGCAGAAAGAAGAGTCGGTGTCTTTTTACCTCAATCTTGGCAGTTTTGTGACAAGAGCAGGGGAATATTTTGTGTGTTTTCAAGAGCTCGTTCAGGGACTTCAATTTAAAAAGGATTTCTTTTTTTATCATTACCCCAAATGGTGTTTTAGAGGGAGGAATTCAAGGGTTTAAGCACCTTTATGCCTCTTTCTGGTATTTCACACCTGAATCAAACACGAACTGAGCTGATAAAGTGATTTTTGCACGTGTCCATTCTGTGACCTGACCAGAACAGAGCCCCCAGCCCAGGCTGGCACAGAGAGGGATTTTCCTCACCCTTCACCCCTGCTGGGATTTTAAACAGCCCAGGGCACCACACTCCTGGTTTTATGCCTATAAACCATTTTTTGGAGCACTCTGGGTGGATCAGAAGTTCAATCCCAGGCCAGACAATGCCAATACTGTAACAGGTGTTCATTTTCTTCTCCAACCTGTTCATTTTGAACTCTTCCAGCCTGGATGTTTTTTTTTCTGTGGGCTTGCAGGAAGAAAAAAGGAGAATCCAAGTTGCTCGTGCCAGTGGCTCATGCATTTTCAGCAGCCAGCACAGGAACGAGTTCATTTGGAATTGAAATCAGCTCATTATAATTTCTTTTATTACTGGCTCCTGACCAAGCAAGGAAATGCTTTCTAATATTCAGAATGTGCTGTACAGTTCACTGCTTTACAAACAATTGGAGGGAAAAAAAATAAAGTATCCCTGAAGGGTAATGTATTATATCACCATTTTCTTCGTCAATACTTGACAAAAAGTCTTTTTTTTTCCCAAAAAAGTTCTTTTTTTTTTCTGAGTGAAGTCAGACTCCTTTTTCCTGTTGTGCAGATGAGGCCTGTGCAGGAGTGGGGAATTTGACAGAGGAAGAATTTGACATTATTTGATGATAAATGCCCAATCTTCCTCTGCCTCTGTTGGGGAAATCACCTCGTGCAATAGTGCAGACAGCTTTGATTATTGTCAGAAAACCAGACCAGGGCAAAGCCCACCCAGCCTCCCACAGTAAATCTGTTTCCTCTCTATTTTTGAGCCCTCCACTCTGGGCTTCAGTGGAGAAATAAATGTTCTCCTCCAGCACTGGCAGAGCTGGGGTTTCTTAGCAGTGAGAAAAGTCTGACAGGAGCCACATGAGCAATGCTGGGGCCCAGGCAGCCTGGCCTGCTGAAATTAAAAAGTTCCCTCTTTCTCCCAAGGAGCACAGGCAGTGAGAAAGAGCCTGAAAGAAGAATTTAGCTGACAATTCAACTGCATGAGCCTTTTTTCTGCCCCCAACAGCTCCACTCTGGATCCCAGCTGTGTTTACTGCTTTCTTTGACTTGTAAGCTGATTAAATTTGACCCAGAAGTTTGAGAAAAATGGATGTAGCATTCTGTTAATCCAATTTTTTTTCTTTTTTTTTTTGCTAACCAGCCAGCACCTCACACACAGCGAGCTGAAGGAGTGGGAACAGTTTAATAAAATGTTACAGCTTGCATTCAGCCTGTGCTAAATGGAGAGGAGAATTGCTGCTCCAAAGGTGCAGTGGGATCAAACCCAGAGCACGTGGCAGAATTGCCTCCCAGGGGAAGAGGCTGAGGTAAAAAATAAACTGAATTTGCCACTGATCCTCCCCCAGCCCCACAAACAGGCCTTTCCCTCACAGATTTTAGATATTTTAGATATTTTAGATATTTTAGAGGGGATGGTGCCCTGTGTGCTGCCCTTTGGGGATGGGGCAGGGTGTAGCTCTGGTCAGGGCCACCCTGAACAAAACCATGAGGGATTTGTGGGGCTGCAAAGGAGTTTTTCAGACTAAGGGGGGCACTCAGGCTGGAAATTGCATTTTTGACAGCAACACCTTTAGTGACCCCCCTGGGTCTGGGGTGGGGATGGAGATTTAAAGCCTTTAAATTTAAAAGCCACTTTAAAAGCCATTTTAAAGCCACCCTTTTCAGAGCAGCTAAAATAAATTCCATTTATTTTAAATAATAATTTAAATAATTTAAAATCATTATCAAAATTATATTATAAATATAAATTATAAAATCATAATATTAAAAACATAATATTAAAATATAAAATAATTATGAAAATAATAAATTTAAACAATACACTCCTAAAATAAATTCCATTTATTTTAGGAGTGTATTACAGTTGCCAATTAATACAGGTCTCCTGTATTAATTAATTACCTGTTTAACTAACAAGGGGATTTTCAATGCACAAGGAAATGGGAAGAAGGGAATCTATGGGAACAACAGGAAATACTTTTGGAAATCACATCTGAGCCTCTAGTTCTTTCTGCAAACCCAAGTTCCCAACACCTCCACTCTGTCTTTTCATTGCTCCCTTCACCTCATTTTGAAGACCCAGCTTCATAACATCCCATCACTGGAGGCTGTGAAGAAAAACCCCTTCCTTGAGGCTGGACCTGCTGCATGCCCTGAAACCCTGCGGAATTCTGGAGGGTGTCTGACACCTATTTCAACCCCCACCTCTGATTTTGCATTTATTCATCAGCAGCTGGCCCAGGGAATTAAACCAGCTGTTCTCTGGGGAATGAGGGCTGCTGAAAAGGGGTTTAGCCTTGGCAGTGAATTCATCCAGACTGCAACTTGTCTTTGCTTTGCTGCTGCTCCTCATCAGATTAAAACTCGAATATTCCACGTGTCAGGAGCCTTTTAAAGGCTTTTAGAAGTGAGGGGTAGCTCAGATCCAAACTGTGAGCCAGCTGAGGAACTCCTGTGCTCACTTCTGCAAGTGTCTGAAAGTGATTTCCCTCTCAGACAAGGGATAGACAGAGAGGTTCATTAGTTTAATTACTGTTTTTAGAGATAAATGCAGGAGAATGGGAAATAGAAGGGCAGAACATGGAATAAAGCAATGCTCAGCATCACCTGTGTTTTCTGTTCAGCACACACCAAACATGAACCTCAATCCCTGTGGAAGCTGCTCAGGTTATTTCTCAGTCTGTAAATCAATGTTGCTGTCCCGTGTAAATCAGATGGAATTTGGAGACTGTCACTATTTCTTTACTTTTCAGGGCTGTGACCTGGACAAGTATTCCAACTTTAAATACTTCAATTGCACACCTGATTTCCACGACCCCAGCAGAGATATAAAGCTGCAAAATCACTCACAGGACCTGCTTCACTGCCTATTTATTTCCTTTGGTTGAAATATCTGAAATACAATCAGGATAATTTAAAAATATCCCATATAAAAATACTTGAGATGATGATTATCTGTTAGAAATGAGATTGATACCACTTGATTGCTGTGTATCTTCAGATATTTAAAATTTCCCCGGATTTATCTTATGCAAATGCTCAGCCCTGTAGCTCTATTAGGAGCAAACAGGATTTGTTATGTGAGCTGTCAGCTCCTTTGAGCTGTGCATTCACTCAAACCGAGTGCAATTACACGTGTAAAGTGCAGGGGAAAATGGATTAAGCAGGTTTGCAACCTCTCAGAAAAAAAATTACCCCGTGCACGTTTTAAAACCACCCTTTTCAGAGCAGCTAAAATAAATGGAATTATTTTAGGAGTGTATTACAGTTGCCAAAAATCCAAAATGATAGGGGTGGGGATTATGTTCTATTGGTTTACACGTGATTTTGGGAGCTGAGGCTTCTCTGAGTTCAAGGACAGCACAACCAGGATCAGCCTCTAGAAAGTGTCAGAGCCCTCAGCAGCTCCGTGATGAAAAATGAAATTCTTGTTGCTCGATTCTTTTTGCCTGCAGACATTTGGAGTGTTTCCTGTCCACCTGCAGCAAAGTTAATTGAAAGTCAGGCTGGAAAATGGTAATTAAACCCAACACGCAGCAGCGTGAGGGGTGGAGGAAGACAGGCAGAGTGTTCTCAGCCTTGAATCGTTCATGGAAAGGTTCTCAGCATTTTTGCCCACCCAAACCAACCCCAAACTCATCAGTGCCACGGGGGGATAATTAACGATCAGCTCGTGCACAGGTAGTTGTGCAGGTAATGACCTGGAGACGGGGGTAATTAAAGCCTTCATGAACTCCCCTCCACTCCCCTGTCTCTCCATCGGTGCTCTGCTCATTAACCCTGATCATTAACTCATTAACAGCTGCACAATGCAAATGAGGGGAGCCAGAGGCCAGTTAATGTCGCTGTGGCTGTGAAATGTGTTCAGAGCTGGCCTGATCATTCTTTACAACAGATTTTATTAGAGTGCTTCTGTCAATGAAAGCAGCTCAAAAATAATAAAAAAAATGAAAGCTAACAGGAATTAATATTCTGTTAAATAGCCAACAAATTGCTGCTCTGAAAGGTACAACTCACAACGCTGCTGGCTCTAATTTCCTGAACCAAAAGGTGCTTTTTTTCTGTTTTAATACAGGAAAAAGCCCTGTGTCTCTTCACTGAAGTTGTACCACCCTGAAACACACGGACAGAGCTTGGGCAGAAAGTCCTGTGGAAAACCTGGGATGATTTATGCCCAATAATGAGTTACACACAATGATGAGTGTCACTGTCCCCAGCTCTGCAACCTGCCTGGGCCAGAGGAGGAGCAGAAAAAGAGGAGTCCTGATTGTATCAATCTCATTTTTGAGAGTTAATCATCATCTTAGATATTTTTATATGGGATGTTTCTGAATTATCCTTACAGTATTTCAACCAAAGGAAATAAATAGGCAGTGAAGCAGATCCTGTGAGTGATTTTGCAGCTTTATATCTCTGCTGGGGTCTTGGAAATCAGGTGTGCCATTGGAGGGAAGTATTTAAATCAGAAGCAGGTAAAATTCTCCAGGTAAAAGCCCCCAGATCTGAGCAGGGCCCTTTTCCAGGCAGTTCAGCTACCTTCTAAAAAATTACTTCACTTTTACTAGCACCAGAGCAAAGGAGTTAATTAACAGGGCACTTAATCACATTTCCTGGCACCAATACATCAGCTACAGGTGTCATTTCCATTAACATCCTGCAATATTTATATTTTTCAGGACTCTGGGAAAGTGCTGCTAATGGAGTTGAGAAGAAGAGATAATTTTCTTGCTGCAGTGAGTCTGTGTGATTAAGTGCTCAGGCTCTGGTAACAAATGAATGCAACAACCTTTAAATCCTTTCCATACAGACAAATTAATGCATTTCTCATCATAATATTGCTGGAAATCCAGACAGGCCAGTGCATCTTTGTGACTTTCTCTGCATGAGTCAGATTTACACCATTGCACTGGGGAGGGAAAGAAAAATAAGAAAAGGGCCACGATGACAAGTTGATAAACAAGTTAAATTAATATAATTTGCTCTGTGCCATTTGTGTGTTGTCAGTGTGGACATAATTCCAGGAATTACTGTGGATAAATCCATTCCAGGGCTGGGTGCAGGGGCTCCTGATGCTTCCTCCCTGTGAGGAATTTGCATGGCAGAGCCCCCCAGCAAGATGAAAGTCACATTTCTGTCCCAGCACTGCTGCAGTTTGAGTTTGATGTCAGTGTTCCAGCCTCACCCTTAATTTCCAAATCCCTCGTGCTTTCAGCTCCCTGGAATGCTGATGTGCTTTTTTACAATGATTTAAGGGAAAACTTCTTCCTCTTCAATGCACCGGGTGATGAGCAGATGAAATCTCTCCTGAGCCCTGTGAGTTACCAGTAGCAAATCTGTGCCTTCTTGTCCAGAAAATCAGATAAAGTATCTACTCTGCAACCTTTAATTTCATCTACAGACTGATGCCACATTGCTCCAAGCCTTATATCTTAAAAAAACCAAAAAACCCAACAAACCATGAAAGGTGGACAGGCTGTGCTAACGCTATTTGACAGCTCTTTGTCCCAGAGAACACCCTCCAATGATGTATTTCCAAAGAGCAGAGATTTCCCTGTGAGCTCAAATGACTAATGCCAGGCTGGGGTACAAAATGCCAGGATAAATCCCTGGTTTAGCACCAGCCCAAGCCTCTCAAATCCAGCTCAGCAGCAGCCTCATGATTTATTTTTTGTGACTGTTCTTGTTTTGGTGGGACACTTCTCAGCAAATCAATGGGATAAACTGACAGGGAGGAGGTTTAATGGGATATTGGGAAGAAATTCCTCGCTCTGAGGGTGAGGAGATTGGCCAGAGGAGCCCGTGGTGGTTTTTCTTCATTTACAAATATTTTACAGCTTTAACTGTTGGCTTGGTTTGGATGAGGTGTGGAACAGGTTTGATTTGGGTGTGTGAGCAGCTCAGAGCTGCAGCCCTGACTCCAGCCCAGCCCTTTTCTCTCTCCCCATTGACACTTTGATCAATCTGGGCTCAGGAGCTGCAGATAAATCTGGCAGCTCAGTGTGCATTCAGTGTTTGTGCAGCCCTGGTGTGAGATAAAAACCCAGATAAAAACACAGCCCAAGCTCCACGGGCAGTGAGGATCCCACACTCTGCACCCTGAGGGTCATCTTCAGGATTTTCAGGCAGTAGATGAAAATATAAATTTCCATTTAGATATTTAGAAATATATCTGCAACTGCAGACCTGTCAAATTAACAAATAAATTCAGGAGTAAAATGAACTCTGCAGCTGATTTTCCTACCACTTGTCTCAAATCCAGTATCTTGACTGCAATAAAATATCTCACTAGGACACAAAATTCTTCTCCAGTGAAGTTCATTTTATTCCTTTAGATAAAAATAGTGAACTTTAATATTTCTATTATTAAATAGTAATTTTGAATATTTCTATTTGTCTGCACAGGTGTTGTAGCAGCATTTTCTGCAGAGTCAACTCCTGTAAATGCCATCCTGAACATCTCCAACTCACCCACGACTCTTCAAGAGCTGAAAGGGCCACAATTATTTGTTTTAGGCAGCACACACATAAAAACCCCTTAAACACATTCCCAACCCCTACAAACTGAGACAAGCTTTAGTTTTAAAACCTTTCCCAGAGGCTCTTTGATCCCTGAGATGTTCAACATTGGTGCTGGCAGATATTTTCAGAAGCAAACCAAAGCTCTTCTGGCTGGACTTTTAACAGCAAAATTAAAAACTGGAGGGTGGGAGGAAAGTGCTTTCACAACAGCAATGGAACTGAAAATTTTATTATTTTCCCCACAAGTGTTAATAAAAAGCAGTGCTGGAGTTACCAGCAGTTCTTGGCCTTGTGTGTTGGGATTATTAATTTTCCTCTGAGTTGGTTGTACCCAAAGGCAGCCAGGTTTTGTCTCATAAATAAATGTTTATTTGTGTGCTGTAGGTTGTTGGGCAAAGGCCAGGCCTTACATAGGAGCCTGGTTAAATTCAGATTTATCCCACATACCCAAGAGGCAGCAGAAATTAAAACTCTAAAAAGAATTTTAAAAACCCCCAAAGCTGTGTGTTGTAAATCTGGTGTGCAGAACACTGTTTGTTACAGCAATGGCAGGAAGAACACCCAAAAGTGATGAATTGATGGAATTCTGTCCTGTTCTTAAAGAGTAAAACTTGTCAGACTCTCAAACTCCACTGAGTAAGGTTTTTCCTCACTTTGCTGAGAAACCCACCAGGAATTTTTCCTTAAGGAACAGCTGGGAGCAGCCCTGGCCTAGCCTGGAGTCCAGCACTGAGAACATCCTGATGTTCTCCTCACGTTTATCACTTTTTATTCTACTTTTTATTCCATCTTTTACCAGCTGGATAAAATCCCCCTTAGTGCAAAGCTGCTCCATCTCTTGCTGGGGAATCCTCCCTGGCCTGTGTTTGGTGTCTGTGCAGCCCCATCAGCAGCTAAAGTTAAATTACAAAATAATTTGGTTTTCTGCGTGACTCATGCAATCTAAATAAAGACAAAGTTGGTTGTAAATAATTTCTGTCAGGCCTTATTATGCCTATATATATTCATTTTTTTCCCTCTCTCGTGAATCAGACTATTAGAATAACATTAGATAAATTATCTGAACCACTGACTCATGCAGACCAAACTGCTCAGCTCTGTTGTTCCTATGAAAATGTGGCTTCAGTGTTCAGAATTCAGTCTCTTTTTGCCCTTGGATGTGATTTTATTACCACAAAATTATCAGTGCTTCAGCCACGCACCATTTCCTGTCATTACTGAATAATTATCCACCACGTTTGTATTGGGGGGTGTGAAGGGATCCTAGATCTTCTCTCCAAAATGGGGATTAATACAGGTTCTACTTTATAATGAAGGTTATCATCCTGTGGGGGATATTTCTGTATCAGAGATAGAATCACAAAATGGGGATTAATAAAGGTTCTACTTTATAATAAGGATTATCACCCTGTGGGGAATATTTCTGTATCCCAGATCTGCCCTACAAAATGGGGGTTAATAAAGGTTCCACTTTACAATGAGGGTTCTCATCCTGTGGGGAACATTTCTGTATCAGACACAGAATCACAAACAAGCCTTGCAAATGCCTTAAATGCAGGAATTGAATCCCACCCTGTTTGCCAGAGGTTTTACCAAGCTTTAAAAAAACCTGGGATCTCCTTGAGAGCACCAAAATGAGCTGAATTTCACCTGTGTTTTACTGCTTGAACTGCTGCAGCCAAGTGAAAAAACTTGGCTGACTCTGTGACTTGCAAAACAAAACTGAAATTGTGTTTTTAAGTCCAAAATAAAGGTGAATAAATAGGTGATTCCATCAGTCAGGGATGCTCAGGCCAGCACTCTGAAAGCCCTGAGATTAAATACAGCACTTTGGGACACATTTCACCCTCCAGCTGCCTCACAAATGTCAACACAGAGAATGACAACAAACTCTTGCCATTTTGACCAGGATATTTAAACATTTAAATATTTAAACATGTAAACATTTAAATATTTAAATATTTATATTGCCAAGTGCACCTAAATAATATATTTATGTGATGTGATATAATAATATATATATTGTAATAATATATTATATATTATTATTGTATAATATTATTATAATGTATCATTATACTATATAATATTATTATAATGTATCATTATACTATATAATATTATTATAATATATTGTTTTATATCTGTAATAATATATATACTATATATAATAATATATATATGAGATGTGAACAGAGCACCAGGGCTTGGTGCATTTCTCTTGCTCAGGTAAAATAAACATTATTAGAGATAACAGATTCCAATCCACCATAAATAAAAACTCCTCAGAACACGGGGTGCTGAACACAGTTAAGTGCCAACTCAAAAACCAACTGCAAATCTTCCTGACAGAAAGGTTATTAAAAGGCAAGAGCAGGATGCTGTCAAACCCTTCCCAGCAGCTGATGCACCATCTGCAAAGTCACTTCTACAATGACAACTCCAGAATTAAAAAAAAAAAAGTGTTTCCTGCACGTTCTGCTTTACACATATAAAAATACCAACTGATAGCTTGGCACAGGGGCTCTGCAAGAGACAGAAATTCAGGGGCTGAGCTGAAAAATCCTGAGCTGAAATGACTGCAAACACAATTGGCCAGAGCACAGGAGGACAATTGGATGTCCCAGGTGTAAAAAAAAGCCCTCAGGTTTTTGTAGGAAGGGTTAAACCAACAGGAAAAATGTTAAACATAAAAAAAACCTGAAGAGAGAGAAAAAAATCCTGAAGGGAGAGAAAAAAATCCTGAAGGGAGAGAAAAAAACCCTGAAGGGAGAGAAAAAAACCCTGAAGGGAGAGAAGAAAGCCCTGAAGGGAGAGAAAAAAAACCCTGAAGGGAGAGAAAAAACCCTGAAGGGAGAGAAAAAAACACTGAAGGGAGAGAAAAAAAAACCCTGAAGGGATAGAAAATCCCTGAAGGGAGAGAAAAAATCCCGAAGGGAGAGAAAAAAAACCCTGAAGGGAGAGAAAAAACCCTGAAGGGAGAGAAAAAAATCCTGAAGGCAAAGAAAAAAAACCTGAAGGGAGAGAAAAAAAATCCTGAAGGGAGAGAGAAAAAACCCTGAAGGGAGAGAAAAATTCCTGAAGGGAGGGAGAGAAAAAATCCCTGAAGGGAGAGAAAAAAACACTGAAGGGAGAGAAAAATCCCAAAGGGAGAGAAAAAAACCCTGAAGGGAGAGAAAAAAACACTGAAGGGAGAGGAAAAAACACTGGAGAGGAAAAAAATCCCTGAAGGGGGAAGAAATCAGATCTGTGGCACTGAACAGTCTCCCCCAAACACCAGCACTGGATTTATGTGCACATGATTTATGGCCAATCCCAATTTTAGGGTCACAGAGCAGCAGGTTCTCCACACCCTGCCATGGCAGGAGGGTTGGAAAGAAATCATCTTTAAGGTCCTTTCCAACCCAAACCATTCCAAAATCCCGTTTTTTCCCCCCAGTGAAGCCATATCCACCCTGTGGCCTGGCTGGAGGTGACAATCACCTGAAATCCCTGCAGGGGTGTGAAATTCTCAGCCCTGCAGGGACTTTGGGATCAATTAAATCAGCAATTAAAGCCCCCAGGATCCCTGCAGCCAGAGCTCTTCACTGCCAGTGGCACTGCCAGCCTGTCCCAAATCTGGCATTCTCAGATCTTTGATGCCACCTGCTGGGTGCTCCTCGTTCAGGGTGCAACTCCAGCACTTTTCACCTGGAAAAAAACACCCCTTTTTTATATTTTCTTTGGTTTTAAAGATAAATTTAGCCAATTCAGACGTTTAAAAATTACATTCAGCTCCTCCTAGTGATGGAGGCAGAGATTGGGGATTGGTGCTGACACTGCAACAAAACCTAGGAACAACTGTGGCATCAATTTGGATTTAGGAACTAATTCCTAATTTCAGAGAAATTGGGAATTCCCAAACCCTAATTTCTAACTTTTTTTCTTAACTTAATTTCTTATTAATTTATTAACTTAATTTCTTATTTTCTTAATTAATTCCTAATTTCATTAACTTAATTCCTACTTTCATTAATTCCTACTTTCATTAACTTAATTCCTAATTTCCTCATTTTCTTAATTCCTAATTTCTAACCTTTTTCTTAACTTAACTCCTAATTTTCTTACTTAATTCCTAATTTCATTAACTTAATTCCTACTTTCATTAACTTAATTCCTAATTTCCTCATTTTCTTAACTTAATTCCTAATTCCTAACTTTCTTCTTAACTCCTAATTTTCTTAATTAATTCCTAATTTCATTAACTTAATTCCTAATTTCTAATTTTCTTGATGCCTAATTTCAGGGAAATTGGGAATTAAGACTCACCACTGTGACTTGCAGCATTTTTTGGGGATTCCCAAATAAAAACCAGTAAATGAATGAATATGGGGGTTCTAAAAGCTTTTTCTCCCTACCAAAGTGAGTTTTTATCCACTCCAAAATTCCTTTTTTCCATTTGTTTCAAACCTTTTCATGAGTGGAAAACAAAACCCAGCAAACTCCAAAACATGCCTGCCTTTATTGCCTTAATTAACAATGCAAATATTCCAATTCTTGATGCTTTACCAACAGTGTGAAGCCAAGAGTTTTCCTGAATAAATAAATAACTGCAACAACCAAAATAAGAAAGTTCTTATTAAATATACAGAACTTTACAGGAAAGTAAAAAAAAACCACAAAAAAACAACAAAAAGAAAGGGATGGGTTTTTCTTTGCTCAAATGTAATTGCAGCACTGTTATCAAAACATTTAATAGCCTTAAGGAAGAGTTGGGTGCTGTGTTTAGAAAGGCTTTAACTGTCCTCAGCCTCCAGGTTTATGTTATTTCCAAACTTTGCATAGAGCTGAACTTTGAGGTCAGACAAGACCCTCTGGATCGACTCCACTCGGGATTCCAACGCCTCAATTTCCTCCTGCAAACTCCTCTGAAAAAGGAAAAAAACAAACAAAAATCAACCAATTCTGTACAACAAACTGAGCCAGGTCTGTCAGCAACACAGAACCCACAGAGAGATGCCTTTTTCCCCAACTTATTCCTGCAGGATTTATGGCTGGAGTGACTTTGGAGCGACTCAAACCCTAAATCCAACATCAATTTTAGACTGTGGGAGCTCCAAAGGATGCCCAGAACATCCCATGGCAGTGCCCTGCAGCTCCAGACAAACCTTTGCCTCCTCCAGCATCTCCTGGGTCTCCTCCAGGGAGTGGCTGATGAAGACATCCCCAATCTGGTAGGGAATCAGGTGGGAATCAGCATCATCCAGCAGCATGATGTCATCACAGGCATCCTCCAGGTTCTGCAGCTGCTTCTGGTGGCCAAGACAGACAGAGGCTCCTTGGGAAAAGCTTTTTCTTGGATGCAGAACTCAGAGAGAATGGATTTTGGGGGAAAAAAAAATCCCAGGATTTCCCAGGCACAGCAAGAGGCTCCTTTGGAAAAGCTTTTCCTTGGATAAGGAACTCAGAGAGAATGGATTTGGGGAAAAGAAAAATCCCGGGATTTCCCAGGCACAGGAAGAGGCTCCTTGGGAAAAGCTTTTCCTTGGATACAGAACTCAGAGAGAATGGATTTGGGGAAAAGAAAAATCCCAGGATTTCCCAGGCACAGGAAGAAGCTCCTTTGTAAAAGCTTTTCCTTGGATACAGAACTCAGAGAGAATGGATTTTGGGGGAAAAAAAAATCCCAGGATTTCCCAGGCACAGCAAGAGGCTCCTTTGGAAAAGCTTTTCCTTGGATAAGGAACTCAGAGAGAATGGATTTGGGGGAAGGAAAAATCCCAGGATTTCCCAGGCACAGGAAGAAGCTCCTTTGGAAAAGCTTTTCACTGGGCACAGTTGGATAAGGAACTCAGAGAGAATGGATTTTGGGAAAAAAAAAATCCCAGGATTTCCCAGGCACAGGAAGAGGCTCCTTTGTAAAAGCTTTTCCTTGGATAAGGAACTCAGAGAGAATGGATTTGGGGAAAAGAAAAATCCCGGGATTTCCCAGGCACAGGAAGAGGCTCCTTGGGAAAAGCTTTTCCTTGGATACAGAACTCAGAGCGAATGGATTTGGGGAAAAGAAAAATCCCGGGATTTCCCAGGCACAGGAAGAGGCTCCTTTGGAAAAGCTTTTCCTTGGATAAGGAACTCAGAGAGAATGGATTTGGGGAAAAAAAAAATCCCAGGATTTCCCAGGAGCAAAAATCCCACCACCAGGATATCCAAGAGATCTGGAATTCAGCAATTCAATCCAGTAGAAACTCCCAGTCAGCATTCATTATCCATCATTAACAGACTAATTAACTGTCCAGGCAAGGGTAACACAGCAGATTTAAATGTCACTCATATCTGATCTATTTTATCATTATTTCCAAAGTAGTAAGTTCAGAAAGTAAGTTCAGAAAGTAAGTTCAGAAACCTCCTATCAGCACCCAAGCCTCATTTTAACTCACAGTAACTCACTGCTGCTCATTTTTGTACATTCCAGCTGAAAATTAATTCAGGCCAAGGAAAAGTTAATGAGCTCTGAAGCAAATATACCTTTTTCACTTCTATTTCTTCTTTCAGCTCTGTGATCCTGCTGGTATTTCTTGCAAACTTGTTAATTTTCTGCTGATCTTCAAAGGTGACATTGACATCTTCTGCAGCCTGTGAGGAGGAGAGGTCAAAATGTTGATTTCAGTTTTTACATTGAGCCTCACCGCAAGAACACTCCTACAAAGTGTCTGGAAAATCATCTGACATCCTGCTTATGCACCTGACTGCTCAAAGTACCTCTTCAAGGAGATCAGAAATACCCATTTTTAGCTGGGTAACATCCAATTAAAACCCTGGCTAGCCTAAAGGCTTCCTTGACACCGATGGCAGAACTGAGCACCCTGCTCTGGGTTTGCTCTGGAGAGAGACTATTAATAACAGCAGTTAGTGACATAAAGAGCAGAATGGCCTCAAACTGAGAGAGAGGAGGATTAAATGGGATATTGGGAAGAAATTCCCGGCTGTGAGGACAGTGAGACCCTGGCACAGATTCCCACATTTGCTGTGGCTGCCCCTGGATCCCTGGAAGTGTCCAAGGCCAGGTTGGACAGGGCTTGGATCACCCTGGGACACTGTAAAGTGTGGAAAGGGTGGAATGATGATGATTCCACAATTAACCACCCTCTGAGAGAATCATTTTTTCCACATATCCACCGTGCCCCTGCCCTTGTTGCACCAGCGGAGACTCCGCAAGGCCAGGAGCCCCGCAGGACAAGCGCTGTGACAGACCCCGATCCCCGCGCCCTCACCCCTCACAGCGGCCACGGCTTCACCCGGGCACGGAGCACCCGCGTCCCGGGACTGCGAGAGGCGGCGGGCACTGCAGCCCCGGGAGGCTGAAACCTGCTCGGGAGGGATGGAGCCCCGCCCGGGAAGGGAGCAAATCCTGGACAAAAGGAACAAATCTCCCCCCAGGCCCGTTTCGGACTCACCGCCTTCTTCATGGTGGCGGCCATGTTGTCGCCGAACCACCCACGCGGGGCTGAACCATCTCCCGGCCGAGCAGAGGGGGAGCGGCGGGCATGGGAAAAAGAAAAAAAGACGAGGAAAAGCTGCAGCAAACGGCCGCGAGGCTGTGAAAATCGGGGATTATCTCTGTTCGCACCGATCTCAGCGCGGAGGGATGCCCCGAGAGGCGAACGGGCACCGGGCGCTCCCGGGGCGCTTGGTACGGCCCGGAGGGAGGGGCGGGAGGCGGCCCGGGGAGGCTGGTCCGCCAGGGGGCGCCATGAGACGGGAATGGACGGGAAAAAGGGACCCATGGTATAATGGGATAATGGGATCCATGGGATAATGGGATAATGGGATGGAATAATGGGATGGGATAATGGGATCCATGGGATAATGGGATAATGGGATAATGGGATAGTGGGATCCATGGGATAATGGGATGGGATAATGGGATCCATGGGATAATGGGATGGGATTATGGGATAATGGGATGGGATAATGGGATCCATGGGATAATGGGATGGGATTATGGGATAATGGGATGGGATGGGATAATGGGATCCATGGGATAATGGGATGGGATAATGGGATGGAATAATGGGATCCATGGGATAATGGGATCCATGGGATAATGGGATAATGGGACCCATGGGATCCATGGGATAATGGGATGGGATAATGGGATCCATGGGATGGGATAATGGGATGGAATAATGGGATCCATGGGATAATGGGATAATGGGATGGGATAGTGGGATCCATGGGATAATGGGATGGGATAATGGGATCCATGGGATCCATGGGATAATGGGATGGAATAATGGGATCCATGGGATAATGGGATAGGATGATGGGATGGGATTATGGGGTGGAAGGGACGGGATGGGCTAATGGGATGGGCTAATGGGATGGGATAATGGCACGGGATAATGGGATCTATGGGATGGGATAATGGAATGGAATGGAATGGAATGGGATGGGATGGGATAATGGGATGGGATAATGAGATGGGATGATGGGATGGGATAATGGGATAATGGGATGGGTTAATGGGATAATGAGATGGGATAATAGGATGGCATGGGATAATGGGGTGGGATGGGATGGAGTAGGATGGGATACTTAGTTCTTAATATTGCCTGAACTTTTCTTTTCTGTTCTGTTCTGAATGACTGCTCATTTCAACCCTCCTGTTCCAAAATCAGTAGGAAAGACAGAATAATAAAAGATATTTCGGGTGGCCCTCAGGCTGATGTTACATTTTCTTTTGGTGCATCATCATCATCATCATCATCATCATCATCATCATCATCATCATCATCATTGTTGTGCCTTCCTTCCCACTGAGGGAATAAGTTAATCACCACATTTCTCCCCAGAGAAGCACTTTATTATTAATTTCTATAGCAACATAATCCCAGCTCTAAACCTCTCTTTTCCTCAGAAAAGAAGCTCTCATCTCTCTGGCCGTTGTCCTGCTCTCCCCTAAGGATCCTGCTAGGAAAGGACACAGCTTGGTGATTTCCCTGCCTGGATTAACTGCATAATCCACCAAGCCAGTGCAATTTCTCTCAAGAGGAAAGCAGTGGATTTCACAAGAATCCGATGACTCGAAGGCTTTGAAAATAAATCTTTTTTTTTCCCCCCCACATGCTCAGGCAAGCTCAGTGGGGTGAGCACTGCCAAGAGCGACTCACTGCAGCCCTTTCTTATGTAAATAAAAGTGAAAACAGCTCACGAGTGCAAACAGCCCCGGCGTGGAGTAAGAGAAACCCACTGAACCCGGTGCCCTCGTTTCTCTCCCAGTTGCATAAAAGGAACTTGCTCCTTCTTGCTCTGGTCCCTGGTGTTGTTGTTGCTGTGCTTGGCTTCACCTCGCTGGGATCCCGTCCATGCCCTGCCCTCCGTCTCACATCTCACATCTCAAGTCTGCTCTGGGGCTTTTCACACGTTTTCTCCCTCCTTGCTGGAGCCTTTTGCAATCCAGCTCCGTGGGGAAGAGCATTCCCATGCTTGTGCTGCCTCAGGGAGGCCTCTGGAGTGCCCAAACTCTTCCCCCCTTTCCCTGAAGCGCCACAAATCTTTCTCAGGCCCTGGGGACTTAGAAACCCCCAGACACCAACACAGTTTGTGAATTCCATGGGCACTGGAAATGGGGAGACCTTCATGGGGTTGGTGGTTGGTTTTCCAGGTTTAGCCTGCATGAAGGAGATCACTTTGAGCAAAAGCCACACGAATTTGTCCTGTTCTGGTTGTGACAATATGGTAAAGGAGGTGGCAGTGTAGCCCTGGTTTGTGCCTGACATGTTTTGCTTTCTGAAATTCCTTTCCCAGGGAACTTTCTCTAAACAAGAGACATGTCTTGGTAAGGGCAAAAATGTTTACATATTTTCACCCAGGAGGGTCTTCTCTCGATGTCTCTCTGGTTTGACCAACGTGATAAAAGAAGTTTGTCTTCTTGTCACCAATCAAATTGGTCTGTGTAAAATACTATAAAAGGAGAAACGCTTCCCAGAAATAAAGTAATTACTCTAGAAATAAAGTAATTACTCTTTCAGCCTTCTAAAGTCGAAGTATTTGTGTCGCTGTAGTGTACAACAGCAACATGGCAGTGCCAGGACATCCCCAATATTTGGGAATGACAATATTTGGGATGATTTATTGTGGAATGCAAGTCGTCGTGTCTGCCCTTCTCACACCAGCACTGCAGGGAGAATGCAGATTGAAGAAATAAAAATCCTTTTCTAAGCATGTTCATCATTTCCAAAAAAAAGATCTTAATGAGACAGCTCCTAATTATTTATATGGCAAATCGCCCGGTGAGAATATTTTAATTCTTTTGTAATCTGAGGGAAGGAAGGAGGATTTTCGCACCTTTCCACCCTCATTCTTTCAAAATACCTCGTGTTGATCAAAGGCAGCCTCACCATTTCACCACCCCAGCCTCCTCTGTATTCATACCTGTCCAACATTATTAAATTATTATTAAATTCCATTCTGTTCTTTCTGCAAGGCACCCCAATAAACTTTATCCCTGGTGAGGGAAAGTTCTCCTTGGCAGAGGTTGTGCAGTGTCAGCTGCCCCCGAGGAGCCCAGGGGAGTTTCTGCTGTTCTTTGTGCCTCAGATGGGAGCTGGAGATTCCCCTCTGCTGGGAAATCCCTGGGGCTGGGCACATCCCAAGACCTTTACTCCACCTTGGTGAACAGCACAGTAAACACGGAGTTTTATAATCCCATCATTCTGCTCTGGTGCCTGGTTTTATTTCAAATAAAAGGGGAAAAAAATCTGCCTCTGCCACCCTGCCCTTCCTCACCAGCACTTGGTTTCTCAATATCAACAGGGAATATTCCAGCCTCCAAATTTTAATATTAAATTTTAATATTTAATCTTATTTAATATAAATATTAAACCTTTAATAAAGGTTTAATAAATATTAAACCTTTACACCTATTTAATATAAATATTAAACCCTGTATTTCCCTTACTACACAATTCACCTTGTTCAATCAATATTCAAATTCAATCAATGTCCAATTCAATATTCAAATTCAATCAATGTCCAATTCAATATTCAATTCAATCAATGTTCAAATATTTCTAATGCTGGAGCATCTCAGTTTTCCGGGAACTTTTTGTGGCCTGTACTGGAGATCTCTCTATGGGGCCTGAAGCTGCAGCATCATTCTTGCCTTTTTTTTTTTGAATTTTTGTGCCTTATCTCCAATGAAAACTGCTCCTAAACAGCCTGGAATGAAGCCTGCAGTCACAGCCATGCTGGTAGAAATCATTTCCTTTCTAAGAGCAGCACTGGCAGCGCCAGTTCCAAAAATCAGGGTTTTTTCCTTGAAAAATACCCCGGAGGAGGAGCACAGCCATCACCCTGCTGGATTCCCTCACCCTAAAGCACAACAGATTTTTTTTTTGCTGCTGAATCTGAATGTTCTAAACTCTCAGAGGTCTCTCATTCATGTGTGCTATCTGTGGTGTTACTCAGCATTTTTTAACGTGTAAAAATCTGCCTTTTTCCTCTTTTATCTCTTTATATTTTTTGTCCTTTGGATGGGGAAGGTGTTGGCAGCCCCACAACAGAGCCTGGAAGAAGATTTTCCCTCGGGGACACATCACAGCAGCTCATCTGCTGCTCCACCAACCACAGCAACAAACACAAGCCCCATTTTCCCATTTTCATTCATTCAGCACTGGAGACCTGGATCCAAACCCTTCCCACGGGAGGGCTGAGCTGAAATCCAGGACAGGATTTTTTATCTGCTGAATAATCAGCTCTAATCCCTCCAGGAGCAGGAACAGGAGGAACCAGGATGTGGCCCAGAGGGGATTGAGTTCAGCCAAGCACAGCCCCAGAGCCTCGTGCCTGACTCATGGCAAGGGCAGGCAGGCTTGGATATTTTTATTATTATTTTTTTTATTTTATTTTTTATTTTATTTTTATTTTTAATTTTTTTTTTTTTAATTCTCGGGTTTAATTCTCGGATTTTAATTCACGGAGGGAGCCAAATGCACTCAGCTCACAGCAATCCACTGCCTCAAGTCCAAATTCATCTCCTTGGGGTTTGACAGGATGGATCCATGGTATATTTTACATATTTATTACGATTTTCAGCAGCAAATACTCCAAAGCCACAGAGTTGTTCCACCCTCCCTCTACCCTGGCATGGAACAGCAGTGCTCCTTAATAGTGA
Organism: Argya squamiceps; assembly: GCA_037834095.1. NCBI lineage: Eukaryota > Metazoa > Chordata > Aves > Passeriformes > Leiothrichidae > Argya > Argya squamiceps. Next base: position 12,704,095 of record JBBMKD010000067.1, read on the forward strand.
AAAAACATTAAAAATCCACAGCTTATTTGCTATTTTTTGGAAATTTAGAGACCAGGTATTCATAGCAAATAGTAACTGTGGGCAAGGTGATGATAACATTAATATTATATAATTTTATTTATAATACTATATTATAATTATTTAATATTATATAATATAATAATATAATAATATAATAGTGTAGCATTGCAATATTGTAATATTAAAATTTATAAGATTATGACATTAAAATATGTTATTATATTATAAAATAATGAATATATATTATTTTATAATGATATTATATTATATTATATTATATTATATTATATTATATTATATTATATTAT
>JBBMKD010000067.1:12711885-12730532 GCA_037834095.1 Argya squamiceps
TCTTTTCCTTCTTTTCCTTCTTTTCCTTCTTTTCCTTCTTTTCCTTCTTTTCCTTCTTTTCCTTCTTTTCCTTCTTTCCTCAGTTTTTCCCTCTCCAACCCCACTGTGGCTGTTTCCGTGCAGGGAGGGGAAGGACTGGCAGAGGGTGAGAAGCGCCTTTCAGAAGAAGTTAATGAAGCCCAGGGAAGTTGTGAAACTGGACACGACGATCAATGAGGTACCGGGCTCTGAGAAATCCTTTCTCTCTCCCCTGGAGGGAAAATTAAAGCAGATCTGGATAGCTTTATTTACTCCACAGTGATAAAACCGCGAGTTCAGATTCCCAGATCGAGGGGATAACAAACACACCGATTTCCAGGGTTAAGGGCCACACAGAAACCTGGAGCTGAGAGTGTCTCCATAGAAAAATAGGATTATTCCATAAGGATTCAGGCTCCTGAGAACAGCTTTTCCCTGCTTTTCCTTTACCCCTTCATCCTCCTGCTCCTCCCCTCAGGGAACACCTCCGTCCTTAACCTCTGTGCTCCTGAGGGAGTTTGAGGAGCATCTGTGATAAACACCTTAATCCTGGGTTGTGAAACCCCAGTGCTGGCCCAGAGTGAAGGATTTCATCCCTGCCAGGGAAGGAGAGTTCATCGAAGCACGAGAGCTCTGGCAAATCCAAACCTTTGTTCACGCAGGGGGAAGTTTAATCTTGTTCAAAGAACAGGGAAGAAAAGGATTCCTCTCATGCAAGATTGTTATCTGCTTAAAAGGCAGTTGAAATGCTGAATTGCACTGGATTTTTATTAGTTGATGTCATTTTATTATATATTTTTATTCTTTTCTCTTCTCTCCACCATTTAGGTCCTGGAGGACTTTATGCACAGAATAGATGAAATTTGTGACCACAATGGCCAGATGAAAGATGTCTACTCAGAATTCAACAAATGGTCTTTTGAAAGTGAGTGGGATTTTGCCTGAATGTGGTGCACCTGCTGTTAAAGGGCATTGCAGTTAAAATATGATCAGGGATGGATGTGTTGGCTGATTATTTCCAAATTCTCAGCTATGCTATCATGGAAAGAGAGTTGCAGAACAGCCAAGGACTGCCAGTGCAAATTCATCAGCACAAATAGGAATTTCTGCCTAGCTGCCTGCATGGCTTAGAAAAATTCAAACATTCCAGTGATTTAGAAATAAAGAAATTTGGGGGGATTATGGTTCATTTATCTGGAGTGGGATCAGATAACACACAGCCTTTTTTGCCCATCTGATGTTTGTTAATTATCAGCAGTGCAGGATCAATGAAATACCCCAACAACAGAGCACTGGCCGTAGGCAAAGGTTGGAAAATCCCATTTCCAATGTTCACACTGGGATTGAGAAGTGCTGGAATGAGTTACCAAGACAGAGCCTCATCCTTAGAAACCTTCCAGACCACACTGAGGAACCTGCCAGCAATGACACAGGGCAGAAAGTGGCTCAGTGGTTCCCAAAAAAAAAGGAGGGTTTGGTGTAATGACTGAACCAGCTCTGCCAGACCCAACTGCTCTCAGCAGCCTCTGGGCTGAGCTCCTCAAAGTGGTTTTTTGTTTTTTTTTTCCACTGTCAGTGGTGGTGGCTGCTTTTGGAAAGGGAGAAATAGGAAGTGACAGCTTGAAAAGAAAGAAGGGAAAAAAAGACAAGTGGGAAGGGGAGGCTGCCAGTGTTTGTGAATGGTTTGTGGTGTGGAAAGGAGCAGGGAGTGCTGTGGTGGATGGCTCTGCAAGCCCTGTCCTGCTGCCACTCCATTTTCTTCAGTAAAGTCACCAAACACAAGCCAAATCTGCATTTCTGCTGCTGGTGGGGGGATCAGCAATCCTAATTTGTGCAGAAATGTTGCTGCAAGGGCCCCTCAGCTGGGAACCCTGGCTGGGGCTGAGGCAAACAAGCAGGAGGTGTTTCACTGGTGCTGCTCTGACAGGTCTGTGTCAGGGAACATTTTTCAGGAGGTTCATCCAGGCCGTTCCTTGGTGATAAATGATGCATCCCACACGCCCTTGTGTTTATAAATTTATTTATAATATTGCCTAACAACAGGTATCTGTCTGGTGCTGTATGGGAAGAGGTTTGGCCTCCTGCAGGAGGACGTAGAGGAGGAAAGTCTGAACTTCATCAAGGCTGTAAAAACGGTATGGAAGGCTCTCTCCTGGGGCTGGGGGGAATTTTTTTTTTTTTACCCCTGCTGTTAATGAGTTTAAAGGAACCAGCTGGAAAAAAAACACCTCAGGCTTCTGTGCTGCATATCCAAAACGTGCCCAGCTAATCCTGAACTTCCTTCTCCTTTGTGGAATCCTGGCAGGGAAAAGGCTGAGGGGCCAGCAGGGCAATAATCCTGGAAGGAGAATTGTCAGCTTGGCTGGAGGCTCTGCTGCTCCCTGAGGCACAACCCTGCTGCCTCTGTGTGGGGTTTTGTAATTCCTCAGGGTTTGGGGTTACTCATTCCTGGGGCTCTGGGGTACAAATCTGATCTCACAGGCAGCCAGACCTGCCTCTGTTTTTGTTGTCAGGGGAGGGAGTGACCCTGCCAAAAAATGCCTTGTCCCACTCCCAACAGGTGCCTGAAATAAATAGGATTATTCCCTACTGAGGAAGCTCTTGGCTGTCCCTAATTTTTACCTGGATATGCCCTAAGTAGACTGAGACGCCTCCTCTCTGTCCAGGATGGAAAATCCACCAGAATTTTGCCTTCCTGAAAATTTCCCCCTGCTTTCCACCCTCACATCGTTCAGCGATTGCAAGTGGATGGATTCAAAGAGATTAAAGAGGGGTTTCCCCACCTCTTTGCCCCCACAGATGATGGCCACCTTCGGGATGATGATGGTCACCCCCGTGGAGCTGCACAAGGGCCTCAACACCAAAGTCTGGCAAGCTCACACCAAAGCATGGGATGAGATATTTAAAACAGGTCATTATTTTACCCCAATTTATCTCCTTTCCCTTAATCTCTGTCCTCTCCTTGCTGGAATTGATTTTTTCCACACTTGCTGCTGTTAATCCCTGCCTTGAGCATGGATTAAAACACCTCTGCTGTACCTAAACCTGGATTTATTCCCACATGGGAGCAGGTTTTAGTGACCAACACCCAGCTTGTGGGACAATATCCAATTCCCAGGGAAATCCCAGGGAGCCAGCAGTGTCATAATCTATCATAAAAGTCAATTTAAAATGTACAATCTCTTTAAAGGGGGGGCATAAATGAAAAGGGACTTCCCTCAAGGAGTTGTTTTTTTGAGAAACAAGAATTGGCCATGCAACAAAAACCTGTTTGTGAAAAAAAAAAAAAAAGAAATTCCAGCTTTTCTGAGCAACCTGCAACAGAGTTGTAAATCGTAAACACCAGAAGTAATTTAAATAATAAGGTGCAGTTTGGTTTTTGGCAACATTTTTTGACTGTTAAGATGAGTTGGCCTTCCAAGTTTAAAAATTATTTAAACTCTAGGTGTGAAGTTAAGTTTGTGTTTTTGATACTTTTAAATGTCATTAGTTTAAACAGTGAGAGGCATTAACTCAAGGCAGAGGAAGGTTTTGGGAGGTTGTGACACTGAGATATTTCCCTGGGGTATTTGAGTCCCAAGGCTTTTTATCCTGCCAGCCACACACTCGCTTATTTTATTGCTTCTTAGTTTATAGGCTTTAGGAAAGAGACTTTAAACCAGTTTTGCTCAGAAAAACCAGTTTGACACCTTCACTTAAAACTAATAATTCCTTACAGGAACTGGTTTTAACAGCTGGGACACTCACGAGCAAAATCTGTTTATTTTTATTTTAAAAAACCCCTCAGCATGTCAAAATTTGGCATCTCTTTGTGCCTTCCCCTGGTAAACCCAAGGTTTACATTTCCCCTCAGGGGTTCTGGGTGCTAAATCCCTTTGATTTTTAAACACCTCGATCCCCTTTGAAAACCCCAGGTAATTAATTTTACACCCTCGTGTTTCTGTTTGCTGAGCATTTCCCTCAACGTGCCACTGATTTCCTCCCCTCATTTAAGAGAGTAAAATTCCTGAGAGCTCGCAGGAGCTCCTCTGTTGAAAAGTCATTTTTGGGACTGATTTTTTTTTGTTTGTTTGAAAAATAAAAACACCATTCTTTATTCACTATAAATACCCTCATTATTTACCCACTGTTGGAAAATAGAGAACAACTTGGCATTTCTTTAAAACCCTACGTGAGAAACGTGGGTTTGCTGTTATTTTTATGGGATTGTGAGTGATTTTCCCTAAATGCTGCCCTCCTCAGCCAAGCACTCCATCGACTGCCGGCTGCAGAAGCACTCTGCCAACCCCCAGGAGGATTTTCTGTGTGACATCTACTCGGGGGGACACCTGTCCAGGAAGGAGCTCTATGCTGCCATTGCAGAGCTGCAGATTGCCGGGGTGGAGACGGTAAAGATGATTTTTCCAAGGGTTTAAATTCCCTCCTTGGCTGTAGATTGGTGGGTTGGAGATGGTGAAGTTGATTTTCCAAAGGGTTTAAACTCCTCCTAATTCCCTCTTTAGCTTCTGTTCATGAGGGAGGAGATGGTAAAATTGATTTTCCAAAGGTTTAAATTCCCCCCAATTTCTTCCTTAGCTGAAGATCAGTGTGGTGGAGATGGTAAAGTTGATTTTCCGAGGGTTTCGACTCCTCCCAATACCCTCCTTAGCTGCAGGTCACCAAGGTGGAGATGAGAAAGTTGATTTTCCAAAGGTTTAAACTCCTCCCAATTCCCTCTTTAGCTTCAGTTCACCAGGGAGGAGATGGTAAACTTGATTTTCCAAGGTTTTAAATTCCTATCAGATCCCTCCTTAGCTGCAGCTTGGTGAGGAGGAGATGGTAACGTTGATTTTTCAAGGGTTTAAATTCCCCCCAGTTCCCTCCTTAGCAAAAGATTGGTGGGGAGGAGATGGTAATGTTGATTTTCCAAAGGGTTAAATTCCCCCCAAAATCCCTCCTTAGCTGCAGATGGCCAGGTTGGAGATGGCAAAGATGATTTTCCAAGGATTTAAACTCCTCCAAATTCCTTTCTTAGCTGCAGATTGCCAGCGTAGACATGGTAAAGTTGATTTTCCAAAGGGTTGAACTCCTCCCAATTCCCTCCTTGGCTGTAGATTAATGGGTTGAGATGATAAAGCTGGTTTTCTAAGGATTAAAATTCCCCCCAGTTCCATCCTTGGCTGTAGCTTAGCGGGTTGAAGATGGTAAAGTTGATTTTCCAAGGGTTTAAATTCATCCCAGTTCCTCCCTTCTTTCCACAACCCGACCACCAGCACTCCTGGCAGTGAGTTCACCCTGAAGTTGCCTCAGTGGCTCAAGTGCAGGTGGATTTTCACCTGAAATCCCCAGATTTTTACCTGAAATCCCTGAATTTTTAATTCTGGAGGACAGCTGGGACTGCTCCTAATCCCTCAGGCTGTCACAATTCCATAAATCTGTGCCCAGCCATGAACGTCGCTCTGAAATTTGGGCAACTCCTTCCTCCTGTCCCTACAAAAAGGAGGACTGAACCTTTTCTTTTTGCTTTGTTGCAGACAGCCAACAGTTTGCTGTGGGCTCTGTACAACCTTTCCCGCAATCCCCACGTCCAGCAGAAGCTTTTCCAGGAAATCCAGAGAGTTTTGGGTGCCCAGAGGAGCCCGAGCGCTGAGAGCCTGAGGGATATGCCTTACCTAAAAGCCTGCCTGAAAGAATCCATGAGGTAAAAAATCCCCAAATAACTCACAAAAACAATCACTCTGTTTTTTACCAGCTTCTTTGGACAGGGGAGAAAGGATTTTCCAGTACACAGAATTTTGGGGTGTTGCTTTGATTTTTTTTCAGCCTTCTGATATTTTGCATTTCTGTACTTGAGTTTTTTACGCATTGTAACATAAACAAAAAGTAATGTTTTAAAAAAACTGCATTCCTTCCTGGGGGAAGGAAAAATTGCTGGACTTCTGGTTTGACCAGTGGGGTCAAAGAGGTGTCAACCTCGTCCCCCAATCCCTGATCAAACTCCAAAGACTACATAAGTCAAAATCCCAAATAAACATCCTTCTTTTTGCTCACACAACTTGACAGTGTGAGTGTGGTTCTTTTGTGTCTGTCTGGCCACAGAGGGGAAATGTGAGAGGTAAAAGAAGGAAAGTTGCTGGGAATTTAACCCGTTGTTCTCTTTCCCTGCAGATTAAGCCCATCAGTGCCTTTCACCACTCGCACCATTGACACGGAAATGGTTCTGGGAAATTACGTGCTGCCCAAAGGGGTAAGTCAATTAATTCCATTTATTGGGATGTTTTTCCCATTTATTAATTGCCCTGTAAACCACAGAAGCTTCTCATAATTCAGTTTCAAACTGGCTTTGTCAAAGTGCCAGCCCCAGGATGAGGAATGAGGGATTCACCCTGAGGATTCCCCTGAACACAAACCCACACCTGCCTGCACTGCTCTTGGACTTAACCAGAAATATTTGCCTGGAATGATTTCGATGTGCTATTCCAACCTTTTTTTTTTCCCAAATGTTCCCATTATTTTCTGAGGAAACCACAACCTTTTCTACATTCCAATGAATTTTTGGGGGATGACACAACCTCTCCTGAGGAAACTGCCATTTTCCCATTCCCTGGGGAGCTCGGGGTTGATTTACAGAGTGATTTTCTCCTTTGCTTTGCTGCAGACGGTGCTGATGATCAACAGCCACGCCCTGGGCTGCAACGAGGAGTATTTCAGGGGCTGGACTGAGTTCAGACCCGAGAGGTGGCTGCAGAGGGGCTCCATCCATCCCTTCTCCCACATCCCCTTCGGGATCGGCAAGAGGATGTGCGTGGGGCGCCGCGTGGCTGAGCTGCAGCTGCACCTGGCCCTCTGCTGGGTAAAAAAAAGGGGATTTTGGGGTGGAGGATTGCTCCTCCAGTGTACAAAGTGGAGGTGAAGAGTTGCTGGAGGTGGATGGTTGCTGGGCATAGTTGCAGCTGCACCTGGCCCTCTGCTGGGTAAACACCCAAAAAAAGTGGAATTTTTGGGGGGGTTTTGCTCCTCCAGTGTAGCAACGTGGAGGTGGATGGTGGTTGCTGCTGCCTTTCCCCAAAAAGCATCTCCTCTGGAGAAGCCTTTTGGGTGGGCACACAGCAGGCACTCAGTCCACACACACCATGGATAAATCAGAGAAGAAAGGCAGGAAGGGTCTCCTGTATCAAGTCCCAGTGCAGTTTATTTTGCAGATTCACACTGAAGAGTTTTAGGGACAGAAAGACCCAGATCAAAGGAATGTTTAGGGTTAAATATGGGCTCAGGAACCAACTGTCTGAGGGCACAGGGGTGGTACAAGGACAGGGCAAAGGGCAATGCCCTGCAGGGGATATGAGGCAGACCGTCAGAGATACCACAACCACTGGGGAAACAGGGAAAGGAGAAACCTCAAGAACTGGGGACATTTATGAACAATAGAGGTGGGCAAGGCCCACAGGGCAATGGGAAGTGACACAGTTTCAGGCACACGAAGAACAAGGCAGACACAGCAGGTCAAGGGAAAGCTCCTTTATTTTAATTGTCTGACTTTATTCTTAAATACATTTGTACAACAGGCAAGAGATTGGCTAGACAGGTTGCCACCTCTTTGACCTGGATGGTGAACATCACCATCAATCACATTTCTCCTCCCAGAGGAGAAATATGCAAACACAATAGATAAGTTCTAACTATCTACATAGTTTATATGAAGCTGCGTGAGAACTTTGACTACAAAGTGCAAACACTGGAAAGCAGGAAAATTCAAACAAGGAAGAGTGAACTGAGGTAGATTTCCATAATGCTTCAGAGCCTCATGAGGGAATATTTTTGCTCACCCTAAGCTGTGAGGTTTCCCCAAATCCTGGGGCAGATTCCTCCAAGACACTGCCCTGGAAGTTTCCCTGGCAGGCTCGGGGCTCTCCCCAGTCCATGTGGTCAGATCTGTGATCCAAGATCTGTGACCCAGAGTGTTTTATTTGCAGCTGCTCCGTAAGTACCTGGTGGTGGCCACAGACCGGGAGCCGGTGGAGACGCTGCACTCGGGGATCCTCATCCCCAGCCGGGCGCTGCCCATCGCCTTCCGCCCACGGGCAGGTCTGTGCTCACTGCAGCCTTCTTTTTGGTGTTTTTTATACAAATGGGAGTGGGAAAAACAAGTTTCACTTTCTAGGTGAATGTTGGGAAATAGGTTTAATAAAAAAGTAAGACAATTAGGAGATAGAAAAATGAAGTAGGCCAGGCCGGGTGACTCGGCATTCAGCGGAGTGCACAACCTGCTGTTTCAGAGACATTCTTTAAATACCCTTTCTGTTGAATCAGTCTGTTGAATATTCATAATTTTCCATGAACTAGTTTCCATATTCCAGGAACTGTTTATGGTCCCTTCTTGGCTCTGCCTTTTTAGAGCATTTGTATTTCTTGGCTGTCCCTTCATTATCCCCTGCAGCTTGGGCCTTGGTCCCCACCTTCCACAGACCCTCAGTGTTGATAACGGGCATGTCAGCAGCAGGGTCCCCATCATATGATCACATATCATATATATGGAACATGATATAACATTTATTATTATTATTAATAATAATAATAATAATATTTATAATATATATTATATCATATATATATATAATGTTATATATATCCATATATATATATATTATGTCCATATATAACATATGGATGTTATCCCAACCAAACAGGCAGGTCAGTTACAAGCACAAGTCCATATCAACCATCCCACTACCATGTATAAGTTTTGCTAATAACAGAAATAAAAACTATATACATACAGAATTCACCTTAGTATTTACAAGAAGCCAACTTCATAATATACATTTATAACACGCCATATTAATACAACATAACTTTCTAACATAACACATATAGTATTCATTTCAATATTTGCAGAAAGCCAATCATATAATATATATTTATAACAGGGTGTAAGACAACAGGTCTTTGTCTGCTCTTCATGCTCACAGTGCCAGAGCCATCCTGGTTCTTTATTTTAAGAAATTAAATCCCATCTCCATTCAGTATTTAAGCAGGAAATATCCCATGTTTCACACAGCTCATGGCTCTGGAGTTAATTTTATATCCATATTTTCTGTGAGTTGTCTGAATATTTCTAGGCAGTTTTGTAAGAAAATAAAGAATTTTTTTTTTCTCTAGAATTAGTTTTCCATTATTTATTTTATCTTTGCAGTTTTACAAAAGAAACTTTTGCCTCCTTGGCACAGTGTGAACACATTTCTGCCTGACATGGAGGTCCCAAGGCTGGGATTGGGACATTTCTCTGCCATTAGGACAAGATAAAATCCATAGAAAGTTCCGAGGAAGGATGAAAGAAATCAATAATCTGCACAATGCAGTTCAAAAAGGGGGAAATCAACACATACCCACTGCTGCAGGAAATAACAGCCAGTGCTTTGTTAAAACTTCTCCACTGCATCCCCAGAAGATATTTCCTGAAAAACAGCATTTGATCTTGAGCATCAGTTTGCAGATTAAAAAAAGAATTAGTGAAGGGGCTGCTCACTGCAGAGTTTATATAAGAAAACTTCATTTGAGACAGAAGGACAAAGGAAAATCTGTTTGTAAATTGTCATGCAGTGTTACAACTTTTTAGGATTTTCTCTCTCAGAAGTTTATACAAATGAGCCAACAAAACAACTTACTTGTGCAACAACCTAACTTCAGAAAACGAGTCTCTGATCTAGAATTAAATCCTTCAATTAGAAATCAAGGACATTTCAATACTGGGGAAGGTATTTTTTTGCCCAGGAAAAAAAAACATCTCCTGAATATTCACTCCTTTAACTGAAGTTTGTTCAGTGCTGCTTGCTTTGACATAATCACTATAAAGATTCTTTTTTGTTTTTGTTCAATACAGGTTGCAAAAAATAAAGGACAGCCCTGCTGCTGCCTCCTGTTAAAAGAGAGACATCAGCTGTGGAAATCAAAGCTCTGGAGGCTCCAGGAGCAGGGAAAAACTGCACCACATCCCCTGAACCAGGAACAGCACCAGGAAAAGCTCCCAGGCTGTTTTATTGGGAAAATGGGGCTTAAAAGGAGAGAAAAAGACCAAGTGGCTTCACAGAGCTGTGGGAATGCAGGTTTAGTGCAGCTGAGGGGGTGGACAGGACGAGGAGCCCTGGGGGTTGTGTGACAGCCCAGTTTGGGGAGAGCTGCCTCCAGTTTGGGGCCAGGCACAGGCTGGACTGGCCCTGGTAGCTCAGAGGGGGAGAGGAAAATGCCTCAGAGCTCCTCAAATCACCAGTGCCATGGGAAGGGAGTTGGGGAGTCTGGGAAAAGGTTAAAACAGGGCTGGAAAATTGGGAAAATGAAAGAAATAAATGCATTTCCTTGGCGTCCTTCACTGCATGGGTAGGAGGGAAATAGGGACAAATGCACCTGAAAATTAGGGTAATGAAAGAAGTGCATTTCCTTGGCATCCTTCACTGGCTGGGTAGGAGGGAAATAGGGAAAAATGCACCTGAAAATTAGGATAATGAAAGAAATAAGTGCATTTCCTTGGCATCCTTCACTGCCTGGGTAGGAGGGAAATAGGGACAAATGCACCTGACAGGACTGATTGCTTTGGTTTGGACAGTTCCAGTCTTGTGCCTGTCACACCTCCTGCTCTTCCCCACGGATTTCCATCCCTCCAGCTCCTGCACAACCCATTTTACCCCACTTTTACTGTAAAAACTCTGTGGTTTTTCATTGCATGGAAAGGCCAGAAATGGAGCCACAGGAACCCCGTGGGTTCTGCCTCTGTGGAATAATGATGATGATGATGATGATGATGATCCTAACAGGAGATTAATAAAATCAAGCTTCCAAGGACAATTCCACAGAAAACGAGGGGCCTAAACATTTCCAAAGAGTCTCATTTCTCATGGAGACTGCAATATCTGAAGGTTCAAATTGTCACTGCCCTGCCCAGCATGCAATACTGGATTTTTGGCTGTTATGGTCACCGGTTTTACACTTTTGCAATTTCAAGTACAGCTTTATCTCCACATATAACCCTGAATTTATTTTTTTACACACTGAAATGATGCAAGTTCTTAGTGTTTGTCGGTCTGTCTCTTGTTTTTCATTTGTTTGTTCTCCTCTGTTGTGCCCAGACATGTAAATGTACCCCCATAAAAATGTATTAAAAAATTTGTGAGTTATCTGAATATTTCTAGGCAGTTTTGTAAGGAAATAAAGAGTTCTATTTTTTCTCTAGAATTAGTCTTCCATTATTTATTTTAAAGTTTTTGCACCATTACAAAAGAGGCTTCTGCATCCTCAGCACAGTGTGAACACATTTCTGCCTGACATGGATGTCCCAGGGCTGGGATTGGGACATTTCCCTGCCATTAGGACAAGATAAAATCCATAGAAAGTTCTGAGGAAGGATGAAAATAGCCTGAATTTCTGCAGAATCAGAAGAAATTATGCATATTTTAAAAATACCATCCCTCAGCAGCATTCCTGGCAGGGTGAGGGTGACACTGAGAGCAAAGAGGGTGGGAAATCAATCCCCAGGGGGCTCGTGCTGAGGAGCAGGTCTGTGTGGGGGATCCACCCAAAATCCTGGGACAAAAACCCACACAAAGCCTCTTTTTACATCACCATAAATTCACATTACTGCCTTAGAGCCCATGGAGCCGTGCCAGCATGGAACAAGTGCTAAGACAAACCGTTTGCTCAATTCCAGGCATCTCTCACTGCTCACAAATGATTTAACTTTTAGAGGCAGCCAGGGAGAAGTGCTGTTATCTCGTTGAACTGACCTTGACATCCCCCTTATCAGCTCTTTCGAAACCCTGCATTGCTCCTGGGCAGTAAATCACAGGTTGATATTTACTGGGCTGCTCAGGAGGTTTTTGCTATTTAAATTCAGTGGACTCGAAGCTCCACACGGGTGTTGCTGTGAGGGAGGTTTGGATCGACTCTGGACAAGCTCGGGTACAAATCTCTGCTCTCTGCTGGGTGACCAACAGTCCAATAACCACTGACCTGGAAAATTGAGTTCCGGAATCTTTGGAGCTTTGCAGGTTCCTCAAGTTGGCAAAGAACTCCATTAATCTCCTACCTCCAAGTGAATGTCCAAAGCAATTTACTCAGGAAATTGGTAATTATCAAACTACACAGACAATGAATGACCAAGCCAGACTTCCACATTCACAAACCAGCAGAGTTTTATTTTCCCCTCGTATTTCCGGGGCAGAAACCCAGCAGGATGCCCTGGGATTAATAAATATCTTGGAAACCTTTTCTGAGATTAATAAATATCTGGGAAACCTTTTTTTTTCCCTTAGCAGGATAAATCCAGTGCAGTCCTTTGCTGCTTTGAAACGAGTCTCTAATTCAGAGTTTCCATTTCAGCACCACTTCCCTGCCATCATTTCCTGCAGTCACTCCTCAGAGGGAGGCAGCTGGATCATAATTTAATGGAATTAATTGGCCTCCACATATTCTGTCTCAACAAGGAAGGCAGAGAGGTTTACCTGTCCAAAAGGAAGTGGTTTCTGTTCAGGCTTTGGGCATGTTGGAATTGAAAAGGCAAAGTTGGAGCCAATAATCCATGGGGTTGTTTATTTTTATGGGTAATGCCAGTCTTCAGGCTGACAATCTGGATTTTTGATCTGTGCTCTGTTCCTGACAAGCTGCTGTTGCACAGCTCTGAGTCAGGCCCTGCAGAGGGATTTAGGGACCTTTCCCTGCTCTCATCAGTGACAGACAATGCTCAGCTTTGTCCCCTCCAGCCTGAGCAGCACCTTTGTGCTCAACAACCAGAGGCAGAATTCACACCTCTGTCAATACTTTCATTAACGGTGCAAAATAACCCAAAAATCTATAAAAAAATTAATTCTGTGGGTTGTTCACAGCTGAAGTTAATTTCAGGACAAATGTTCAGAAAAATTCATCCTTTCACAAGGATGTGAAAGTTCATTTTTAATTCAGTGGCACTGCATGTGGGTGGGTGGGTTTTTAATGCATTATCTCTTATTGGAAAAGGAGAAAGTTGGACCGTTTTCAGTCCTTTGTTGCAGATACCTTGAAAATCCACGGAAGAGTTGTAGCTTTAGCAGAAAAAGCTGGTTTGGGCTTCAGATAATTGAAAACAAGAGGTTCATTGAGATTGAAACAGCTCATTAGCCCCTTACCTGGATGTGTGAATTCCTCTGAGAACTTGAACATTGAGAGCTCAAGGTGTGGGTGGCTGCATTCATTTTTTTTTTTTTAATGTCTCCTTTCAGGCAAGGCTTGGAGAAAAGTGTGAATATTGTATTATGAAGCTGAGCATTGTGCTCATTCACTTGTATTTATTCTTGGGTATTTCAAGAATATATATATTCTTGAGTATCAGAGTTGAAGAGAGTGAAAAGCTGAGAGTTTTTCTTTCTTGAACCTAGAACTTCATTAATGCCTCACACAATTCCTGCACAGATTTTATCTCCTATATTCCCACACTCTTTGCTAGTAGAGGATGGACTTCATGAATTTCAATTCTTGACCACATTTTCAATCTCAGTTCTGTGGTCTTTGAGGCTTTGGAACAACTTAACAAGTTAAACTTCAGGACTTGGATCCAGAAGGAATTTTAGAGAATTTTACATTGTAGGGTTTGGATGGAGCTGAATTTATGGAAGCAACAACTCCTGACAGGAAAAGCAACAACGAGGCCTGTCTATAAAACAAAATACTTTTCTCCCAGGGACAATGTCAAAACAAGTGTGGAATGGAATGTGTTTAATAATCAGGGGAAATTATCCTGAGCTTCCTTGGGCATGTTCTTCTCAACAAGTTCAAACCCTTTGCCTTTGATTTTCCATGTGTTGAGTGCACTCCAGGCAGGGAAGGGAAGGGAGAAGGGAAGGTGCTGGAGTCAGCTGCTGGCAGGGACAACAGCAGGGCAATAAAGGGCAGCCAGGAGGACAAAAATTACCCCAAATTGGAACCTGCACGTCCGTGGTACTTTACCCTCCACTATCAACTCAGCTGTCCCCAAAGTGGAATGGAAATCAGAGTCTCATCTGATTCATGCTGCTGGTGAACTGTGCTCCACATAAAAATAGGAGATAGCAGAGAGGCAGGGGAATGCTCCAGGCCCTGTTTCCCTCAGTGCAGATGCACTTCCAGCAGTGCAGAGTTGGCTCAAGGTGAAGAAAGGGAAAAAGATTCTCCAAATTTAATGGAAGCAATGGAAGGAAATGTTTGAGAGACCTCAGGCAGAATGGGTTGCAGTCATCCAGGTTTCCAAGCTCCCTCAAAAAAGCCTTTTGGTTATCTCCAGTGGGATCACGGGGAGTTTGGCAGGTGAGGGCAATGCCTGAAGCAGGCTCTGTCCCATTTTTCTCCAGGGCAAAGGTTCCCAGATATCTGCTCAGGGGTCAGCCAGGAGCCAGCTCAGCCAGGGGCAAAGGCCACCCCCTGCCCAGAGCCTGGAGCTGCTTTGGTGGCTGGGCAGGGACATCCAACCTCAGCCTGCAGACACCAGACACACCCCTCAAACTGGATGTCTGTGCCACCAGAAAACCTCAGCTGGGGCCCAAATTTTGGTCATTTTGAATGGGAGCAGAGGTACAGCAAGGAAGCATTTGGGGGCAAGATTCTGGGCAGTGTAACAGGATAATTGGGATCATCCACACCCTCTGTTCTGCTCGGGAGGTGCCAAGTTTTGGTGCTCTGGAAGAGTCCTGGAAGATTCTGGAAGAATCTTGGATCTGTGCTCTGTTCTGGAAGAATTGTGTCTTCCCTCTGGCTGGGGCTGAAAGTCAGAACAAGGGGAAGGAAAAGCTTTGGTGCACGTTGTAACATTCAAAATTTCAACACGAGTGAAGAGCTTCAAAGCACACTCCACTAAAATAAAATAAATGCAGAGAAGAAAACAGGAGATATTTTATATGCAGTCAATGGTATAAAGTTCTCAAATAATTGGACACTCTGGACATTTTTATTGGAAGCTTCTACCACCACTGGGGGTGGCCCTCAGTGCTCTGGTTTGGGTGACAAGGTGGAGATTGAGAAGAGGTTGGACCCTTGGAGGTATTTTCTGATCTAAATTAATCTGTGGTTCTGTGGTCCAAGACATACAAAGGGAAGCTGGCTCCAAAAAAGATCAGGCAGTTGATTTTCCTAAGAAAATTTAATATTCCAAAGTTCACCTCTAAGTGCTCCCTCCTGGAAGGGCTGATAAGAAGTGCAGGCTGAGGGAAACATTTGCAGGGTAGTGAAATATCATTTTATCAGATTTAATAGTTCCAGAATGAGTGGTGCATCCTACCTGTCTATTAAATACCTATTTGTGTGAAGATTGAGAAGGATTTTTGGGGGCAGGAAGAGCCACAGAGTGACAAGAAGAATTCAAGCCCATAAGTGTAAGGATATTTTATTTACTGACTTCTTTATAGATGATGCTTTCATTTAGACACAATTCATTAATGGGAGTTAAATTCTCCTGGAATGGAGAGAACTGGGAGGTGCTCACACCAAACCCAAAGGAGCTGGGGGAATTTTTTAGGTGTGGTTTGCTCACCTGCAATAAAAGCCCTGAGGAGATTGCACCCCAAGGAACTTTGTGGTGCACAGACTGATTATGAGCCCTTGTCCTTCACCCCCTTTCCTGAGCAGGGATCCTGGGACTTTGATCCAGACAAAAAACCCTTTTTGTGCAGGGTTGCTTTTAGCAGGATCACAGGGCTGCTCTGAGTCACCTTTTGGCTGCAGAATTGCTGCAGTCACAGCAGGAACGTGGCCCCAGTTCGTATCTGGGGATGAGACCTGGCAGCTGGAAAGGACAAGACCACCCCCAGGAGCAGCCAATGGAGCCAGGAGGATCCCCAAAGTCTCTCTTAAAAGAATTTTAGGCGCTGAATCATTTAATTTGAGATGCAGCCCCTCAGGTTCTTTAATATTAAAGTGAAACGAAGCCACCTAAACCCAGCAGGATTTTAGTTTTTTGTTCTAAACACTAAAATTCTCTTTGGACACGCAAGAACCTCTCTCAGGAGGGGATTTCCCTTCTGGCTCCAACGGGAAAGGAACTCATTGCAAAAGGCATTTTTGCTGTTGAACAGTGGCCAGACAAGTTCCCAGCACAGGGCCAGGCTCTGAGGGAAGCCTGGCAAGGGAAGGTGTGCCCCAAGACATTTTCCAGACAGGACAGAAGCTCCAAATGCAGTTGATTCATCACCCTTGCAAAGTTCTTCTTGCCCAAAGGCAGAATTGGAAAGGGAAACTCATTTCTTAAAAGGATCTGAGCCAACAGATAACCACTGCACTGGGGGAAGTTTTATTTGTCTGTGGAAATGAATGGAATAGAGGTTTAAAAATAGCACATTGTGCTGCCTGCAGGAGCTGCTCAGGGAGGGACGTGGCTGGTGCCCAAATGTTTGATCTGTGCTTTGATGCAGCAGCAGGCTCTGGCCTGTGCCCTCACAAACACAGAGCACAGAGGGGGTTTTATTGCATATTCATCATCCCCTGGGGAAGCTGCTGCTTCCTCCCAGCCCCTCTGGGCTTGTGCCTGGCACCCAAAGTGGTGCCAGACTGGAAAACTATTTTTTTTTTGGTTTTGGGTCAAAACAGATTTGTGACACGGAGAGAGAGGAGTGTGCTATTTATAGAATCAATGGAAAAAAAAACCCAACAAAACAGTAGCAGGAGCAACTGGAATTTCTGGGGGAAATCAGAGCCCCTGGGCAAAGAGAGATGTGGAAATGACATTTTTTCTGAGGAAGGTTAAAGCAGGGGAGTCACACAGTGTCAGTGCCCCACACCAGCCCTGCTGAAGGACAATGGGAACCAGGTGTGCTTTTTTTCTGGACAATCCTGAAATTTAAAATCCTTCCATGCTTGAAAACCTGCTTGAAGTGAAGGGGGTTTTTTAGCAAAAGTTTGGGAGAGGGAAAACACATCAGCTGGATGTGCTGGATGCAAACCTCACGGGAAGGAATCTTTTTGGAAAACTTGTTTTTAAAATTAGCAGAGCTGTTACAAGAGTTTCCTCCAGGACAAAGATTGTTTTTGCAGTCAAGCTCCAAACCTGCAGTTTTCAGCATTATTATTTCAACAACTCTTCATTTCCATTTTGAAAGGGCATTTCATGAGAAGCACCTCAGTCCCATGGCATGCTTTGGCTTTTAGAAAGCAGCTCCACCCAAACACCTCCAGGCCCAGCATCACCAGGCCCGAGTCAGCACCACTAAATGTGAGAAAACCTTGGACAGTCTTGGTCTGAGCAGGAAAACTTTACTTCTGCCAAAAGTTGAACTTTTTTGGTGCGTGGATAGAATTTAAACTTTCAGAAATATGCAGCCTTTTCTACCTGGCTGCTCTTGTCTGTGCAGACAGAGTCAACTGGTTTATTTTCAGTCGTTAATCCAGAGATGGAGCTTTGCTTAGACCCAGGCTGTGATCAGGCAGAGTCAGTCCTGGGGAAAGCCTGCTCCTGAGCCACTTCCAGCAGCCTGTGCAGCATTTTCTCATCTTCTCACAGAAAATCATAAATATGACATTAATAGGAAAAGTTCTAGAAGGTCAGGGAGCAGCAGGTAACTCCAAGTTAATTCTGTATCAAAAGCAGGTGGGCTCCACCCTCTCTGCTTCCTCTCAGAGTTCTCTGCTCTCATTTTGTGCCGCCCCTTTCCAGATTTTCCTGGTACCATTCGTCAGGAATTGAGGATCCATCAATTCTCCCCCTCAGGGCTCATCTCAGCCTGGCAGATCCTCCCCCTTCCCTCCTGGAATCTCCCACCCACCCCATTTCTGTCAGTCCCTGGGCTGTTTTCTCAGCCTGCCCCAAACCTTGGTTTGGACAGGAGCAGGAAACACCTTCAGCTCATGTCCATCCCCACCATCACTGATAAAAAATAAATAATAAAACACACTGAAACATCCTTGAGCTTCATTTCAGCTCATCAGCTGAAAAGTAGGGGGGTGAAAATATATATATTAATTTGGAAATACAGCCAAAAGAGATATTAAATATGATCTGTAAATACAACATAAATAAATACAAATAATAAAACCAACAATCATGTGGGTTTTTAACACATTTATTCCATATAAATATTTATTATGGACATTTATAAATGTCCATATTTATTCCACTCTGAGGAATTCGGACGTGAGTGTCAGGGGTCAGTTTGTTGGTATAGTATGTGAGGTTTTTTTGCTAAAAATAGTTAAAGTTTCATCAGGGTTGGACTTTTGTGTGGCTATTTTTGGCAGGCCTGGGTAGGAGAATGCACTGGCTGAACCTGCACTCCCACCCTGTGCTGTGCTATTAATAGCAGGGGGTTTAATGAGTAACCAGTGCCAGGGCATGGGGTGAGGGGGAAACCTTCAACCTGAGACATTTTCAACCAGAAACACACAAAAACCAGCACAGGGCCTGCCAGGATGGCCAGGCAAGGGGGACACGGCCTGGGCTGCTCCTAGGTGGGAAATTGTTGTTGTAGGACACAAAAGAAGGATGAGAGACTCCAAATATTTCAGAAGGCAAAGAGCACAGAAAAAAGGCTTTATTTTCCTAATTCTTACTGCCTTTTATTAGGTGTTCCCACACAGACTGAACATGGTTGGTCTGATCCCATGGGTTAAACCAGAGAAACAGCAAAACACCACCTGGAGAGAGATTGTTCTGAGAAAGGAGAGTTGTT
>JBBMKD010000067.1:12742234-12754971 GCA_037834095.1 Argya squamiceps
TCCCCTTTCCCTGTGTCCCCCCTGGCTCTGGGGCCTGGTGTCCTGTTCCTCTCTTCCCTGTGCTCACTTGTCCCCTGTGCCACCCATGAACCTGAGACCCTGTATAACTAAGAAAAACCACATGTTCTCTCTCTCTGGCTCCAGATTTCACCTTCAGCACACGGAATAAACACTTGCTGGAAATTAATCTGGGGCTGGGAGCCTTCTGCCTCTCTGCTGAGCCAGCCTTGTAACGTGTGTGGATGTGTGAGCTCGAATTGCTGCCTGAATCCTTCTCAAGGAGTTTCTCTACAGAGAGGCTGACTGGGATCTAGAAAGGCCTTGGCTGCACCCCAAAAACGACACACTGTCACACAGGTTCCTTCTGCTCTCCCTTTCTCCTGCTGCCAGGGGGGTTTTGATCTGCTGAACAAACCAGGGCAGCAGCAGCCAGATGGAAACCCTCACCTCAAAGCCACCCATCAGCCCCTCTCCACACCACGTGTGGCAGAAGCAGATGCAAATATAGACCAGGAGTCATCTGCTCCTCGACTGTCAATATTTGAATGCTCTTGGCTCACGTTCTGGACAGTAATAAAAGGAGCTGGTTAATCATTGATAATTGTTGGGAGCTCTGGGCCATCAATGTACAGGAAGTTTTATGCAGCTGTCAGATGCATGAGCTGAGCATTTCCTGCAGGGCAGGAAGATTTTTTTTGGTGACAGCTTCATTGGAGATTTTTAGCACAAAAAAAAATAGCATTTTGAGGGCTGAAAAATCATGAAAGCAGCATGGTTTCCTGTGCTTTGGAGAAGATTTTCTGTGGCTGCCACCTAGATAAATAATTCCCAGTCTGGCAAAACAAAACTCACCGTGTGCCCCTCTGGTCTGTCCTTGATGAAAACATGGGATGGCTTCGAAATTACTGCAAAAGAATATTAAGGAGTTGAAAGACACCTGAAAGAATGGATGGTTCATTCCACACAACTGGGAATTAATCAGGATAAAACTCACTGGGATGGCTCAGTTCAAGGAAAAGCCTTTTTTTGAGGAAAAGGAGCACTGTTATTCTTATATTCAGAGATAAAGGACAGGATAATCCAAATTACTTCCTTCATGATGAATATTAAGGTTTTAAGGCTGAATTTGAAGACATTTTAGGAGCAAATAGATCCATGGATGCAAACTTATAGTGAATTTAATGACCTTCTCTTACAGGAATGGAGCATTTCTGGAGTTAAGTATTTACATCTTGCATTTCAAAATCACTTCATGATAATATTTTAACCAAAAAATAAAAATAAAAAAGAGAATTAGTCCAGCATTACTGCCCGGGTGAGTGGTTTCACAGCCAGGCTGGGATTCTGTGCCTCAGCCCAGGTATAAATTCTGTTCCCAGCCCCACATGAACAATCCAGAGACCAATCCTAAATCACATTCTGTCTCTGGATGGAATTTTGAGACTGAACTCGTGGGATATCACCTGAGCTCGTAGCAGACAGGGATTTACACCAAGGAGAAGATGAGAAAGATGCTTTACCCAATGCTGGGGGAATCAGGATCTCCCCTCCCTTCCCATGCCCTGCTGAGGTGCTGGATCCAGATTCCTGCTCCTCATCATCACCCCTGAAACACCCGCCACCCTCCAGAGCCAGCACAGCCCTGGTGACAAACCTGTTTTCCTTTCTTTGTCATGGTTAATAGCAGATTTATACCCAAAACCATAAAGCAACCCTGAAATAAAAGTGGCAGCTGGATGATGCAAGAAAGTCAGTGAAGAAACAGATCCTGGGGATTGTGATGGTGCTCCTTCCAAGCTGAAACATTGGGAATTTTTCCTTGGTATTTTGCCTGCCTGTGGAAATTTCACTTTGCGAAGGCAGGTTTTGTTGGCTGTAAAAACTGAGGACACAAAGCTGTCCCTGCTGCAGACACCCCCAGTGTGAGCGTGGGGCCTGTGACTCACCTGAGGGAGCAGCAAATCGTGACAAAGCCTTCAAAATACCAGCACTTAGTCAGTCTGCACACTTTGCAGGGGGATTAGGAGCCACGGTGACAACAGCAAACAGCCGTGCCAGCAAACGAACTTTGGGTTTTTTCTGCATTTTGGGGAAAAAATCTGCGTTGGGAAGGCGTTTGTGGGTGTCCAGCACAATGTCACCATTTCCAGAGCAGTGTGGTGAGGGGCTGCCCCAGAGCCAGAGATCCACAAGTGCCTTTGGAGCAGGTTTGGGTGGCCAGAGGGCTGAAAGCAGAAAACACCTGGAGAGGGCTGGGGAGGGGCACGGGGCTGCTCCACCCTGGCTGTGTTTGCAGCCGGTGTTTGTGAGCACTCCCTGGGCTGATCGTGGGGCACAGCAGGGACAGCGACAGAGGCAGAGCAAGGACAGGGACAGAATCAGGACAGGGGCACGACAGGGACAGAGGCAGAGCTGTCAGGGCTGGGTGAGCAGAACCTCACCTGGACCAGCTCCAGCTTGCAGAGGCTGTCCTGGCCCCTCTCCCCCAGGTAACTCCTTCCTCTCCTTCCTCTCCTTCCTCTCCCTCCTCTCCTTCCTCTCTTTCCTCTCTTTCCTCTCCTTCCCATCCTTCCTCCCCTAATGTGCAGCTCTGCTGTTTCTGGTTTGGCTTTTCCCGGGTTTTCCTTTTGCAAAAGCTTTTTTTTTTTGCATTTTCTTTTTCACTTTTTGCTGCTCTGCTCCAGCTGTCCTGCCTGCGCTCTCCTGCTGGAGGATTTTGGGATCTCCTGCAAGTCTTGTTTTCTTTGTTTGGACTTCCAAGCCCCTGTTGTGCCTTTCCCCCCGCAGTGCCCCGGCTTTTCCTGCGGGAGGACAGCAGGATGGGGGGCACAGCTCGGTGGCAGAGCTTGATCACTCACCTGGTGACATTGTGGCGCTGTCCCCTCCCTGAGAGCCCAGGGCGTGGATGTTTGAACTATTTTGCTTTTCCCACTTGGAGTGGCTGAAGGAATTCTATCAAACTGTCCCAAGAGCCTTAAGGGCTGTAAACTCAGCGTGTCCTGCATGCCCAGCCCCTGCCAGGCTGGATTCGAGGCGTTCTTGGGTGTTCCTTGTTTGCTGTAGGTGACTCATCCCAACCCTTCCTCCTGCTGTCCCTCCTGCTGTCCCCTGTGTGCCCACTGCTCCTCCCCAGGGCTCGGAGCCACCTGGCCCTGCTCTCCTCAGCCCCAGCACGTGTCCCTGAGCCTCTCCCTGCACCACAAGGCAGAGCTGCACTCCAGGTAAGCACAATCACAATTTCTGAACCCTGTGCTCTTATCAGCTTTTTCTTCACGTCCAGCAGAGCTGAAAATTCTGTTTTTCTACCTGGGCACGGCCACGTCCTCAAATTCACCCGGGTTCCCAGGGCAGGGAAATGGATTGTTGTCTCTGATGTTTGAATACAACATATGGCGAGGTTTAGTGGGGAATTGATTGTGGACTTTTGGCATTGATAGACACGGGTGGTTGCAATATTCCAGGCTGGTCAATACATCAGGAAGGTGAGGCTTGGTTGCTTTTAGCAGTGCACAGCAGATCAGGGATTTTGCTGTAATTTTCTCTCAGATTTTCAAAGCTTTTACCATTTTATCAGGATCAAACCAATGATTTTTGAGAGAGTGAAAAAGGAAGATTTTCCCAAGCCTTGAACTTGGCACACTATGGTTCACGTAACATTAAAACCAATTAAAAATACATTTATTTTCCTTTCGAATTATTCTCTGCATTACAATGGCAGCATAATTTGGGAAAGGGATTGTTTCAGAGCTGTAGGAGCTGGTAGTTCATGTTCCCTTTGGAACCAGTCAGGCTGGATTCCAGCTGGCCTGAGGGAGCCCCCCACCAGGACAATATCCTTGGGACTTGGGGAAAAGCCTGTACCCAGAAAAGAAGCCTAAGGACAGGAATTACTCCAGCTCCTCCTGGATTTTAAGGGCTTTCCTCTCATCTTGAAGAATGTTCTTGCATCAGAATCATCTCTTTTCCCCTCTCTGTCCTCAAAATTTGTCTTCTCCTATAAAAATTGTCGATTTTTCTCTCACAATGCGAGGAAGAATTTCTTCCCAAGAGTCCTGGAACAGCTCCAGGGAGGGCGTGAATCTCCCTCTCTGGGACATCCCAAAGCCACCTGGATGAGTCCCTGTGTCACCTGCTGCACGTGGCCCTGCCTGGGCAGGGCTTGGGCTGGGTCATCTCCAGAGGGCCCTTCCAACCAAATTCTTCTGCAATTCCCTGGTTAATTCACAAACACATCGGGACAGCCCCTTTAGTTCCAGAAAACTTTTTTGCCTTCACATTGAATAACTTCAGCTTCATGGGGTATGTCAGATGAGAGAAAAATGAGAGAAAAAATGGATCTGACCATACAAACAGAGGTCTGAGCACTCTGGGAAAAGCAAAACCATCCCATGGTAATGGCAGGGCTGGAGCTGTTGGTTTGCAGCGCTCTGGGGTCACACACGGGGACAATCAGCTGCAGGAGCCGGCTGGAGCTGTGCTGGCAGAAGGGCAGAGCTGTGACATCACCTGGAAACGCTGCCAGCCTGATCCCATTTTCTGTGTTTGTGTCATCGCTGCTGCTGCTGCTGCTCTCATGTGTCTGTAGGTGGCAGTGACCTGTCATTTTTCTTTAAAATCGGGCACAAGTAGCACACACGGACGTTTTCTGTGTTGTAGAGTGGTTTGGGATGGAAGGGACCTTAAAGCCCATCCTGCCATGGCAGGGACACCTTCCACCATCCCAGGCTGCTCCAAGCCCTGTCCAGCCTGGCCTTGGGCAATTCGAGGGATGGAGCAGCCACAGCTGCTCTGTTCCGTGTGCACAGCAGAGAGCAGAGTTTGGTGTTTTGGGATCACATTTAGGATTGTGCAGCGAGTTTTCCCATTTTTAGCAAGAAACCCCTTCATCTCCACCTCCACCTCCACCTCCATCTCATCTCCATCTATCTCCATCATCTCTATCTCATGATCTCCATCTCCATCTATCTCCATCATCTCCATCTCTATCTTTAACAGCAAACACACATTTATATCCTAAGTCAATAGGAACTCCCCTCTTGGCTCGGGTCTGCTTTGCCCTTCCACCGTTTTTTCAGGGAGTGTTTGGCCCCCAAGAATTTACACAGCAAGGTCAGAGGGTACATAAATGTATTTTAAATGAAGGGGGAGAGGAGAGGAGAGAAGAGAGAAGAGAGAGAAGAAGGAAGAGAGAAGAGAGAAAAGAGAAGAGAGAAGAGAAAAGAGCCCCCAGATGGATTTGAAATTAGGAGGAAAAGAGATGAAAACTAAAACAATCCCCCAGAAGATTTATGTGAATTTGTACACAGGCTGCAGTTCAGAGTTCCCACGTGTGATCCCTTTCCACGCTGCCTCTTCTCCTTCTCTCTGCCTGTCATTAAAACCTAACCCAGCCACAGAAGGTGTTGTGATTTATGCCCAGATTTCAGCCCGGTTCTGCTGCTCCCTCCTGAGCCCCGAGGGACGCTGCAGGTGGGGCTGCAGCCAGTTTGCCCCCACAAAGCAGAAAAGTTTGTTGGTTTGAGGCGTTTTTGGGGAGCAGCAGCGAGCCCTGAGCACAATGGGTTTGTGTCAGATGGGTTGGGGCAGGATAAGGATGGGCCAGGTGGGATTTTGGGGATTTTAGGGGTTTTAACGGCCTGTTCCCATTGGCTGTCTCATATTAATGACAGAGAAAAAAGGATTATTTGGGGTTTTTCTCTCCTCCACCCCGCAGGAGCCATGGGGAATACCCCGGGTGTGCCAGAGGAGGCTGAGGATGACAACTCCTGCACAGTGAAGAGTTACCAGGTGAGCAGCCCCATTCCCACCTCCCCTGGCTGCTGCCAGGGCGATTTCCACCCCCTTGATGTCCTAAAAACTCTTCTCTTTGTTATTCCAGCCTCTCTCCGAGTCTCCTGCTGGAATTAAAAACGGATCTGTGGTGTTTGTTCAGAGCCCTCCCCTGGCAGTGAATGGTGAAGGTAAGGAAACTGAAATTGTAGAAATATTCATGATAGAATCCTCAGCCATCTGAACATTTCCATCTTTATTCTGAACATTTCCATCTTATTCTCTCTTTCCTGGTCCTGTGTTCTTGAGCAGGGGCACTGCTTTGACGTGAAAGAAAATGAGTAGTTATTTATTTATAATTACATTTTTATAGGGACATTTTTGTGTCTTGTTTTTAATTTAAATATTTCAGAATTAATAAAACCCAACAAATCCACCGCAATCTTGTAAGGAAAGAAAATACTTCATAATTCTATGTTGAGAAAAATACTTTATGATTGGTTGTTAAGAGAGGCCTCTCAGTCTGTCACGGGCACTTGAAAAAAAATCTAAATTTAGGTTAGAATAATCCAAGGCTGGTGTGGGGATATGCAGATGGTTCTGATAACAGCTCAGTTCCTGTTCCACGGCCCAAATTTCCCAATGCCATCCCTCCACAAGTCACTTCGGGCAGATGCCTACCAGCAAAGCCTCTCTCTGTGTGTTATTTCTGGTGTAAATCAGCAGAGTTCTGAGGAGGAAATAAAAGCCAGATGATTTACACTGCCTGAAGACCTAGAAAATACATGTACATTTTATTCCTCGTACGTAAAATGGGGCATATGGGACTGCTTTACCTAAATGGATTACCTAATTAATGTAATTGCTAAATCAGTTTAAGTAGCAAGTTGAAAAACTAGACGTTTCTGTGTTGATGTTTCTTGGATTTTAACTTTTTTTTTTCCTGTTTGAAAAGCAGTTTAAATCATGGAGGTACAATTGAAATCTCCATCTTTGTGCATTGTAATCCAGGTTTTGGAGAAATAAAAGTGAAAGAAGTTATTACTATGGAAAAGATAGTTGATAGTATTTCAAAAATGAAATATTGCAAAAAATAGAGGTTTAGGGGCATAAAGTGAGGATTTTTTAGGGAGCCAGAGCTGAAAAAAGGGAACCTTTTTGTCCTTTCAGTAATAAAAGCACTTGGTGAGCAACAGGTGAAGGGGGGAAGGTCGGAGCTGGAGTTTTCTGTCTCTGATTTGCACTACACAGAGCAGAAATGCAGCGGGAGGACACAACAGGAACAATCGGGGGGTAATTCCAGGCAGATTGAAACAACGACCTGCTCTTAAAGGAATTACAAAGGAGTTAAATAGATGACAAAGGAGAAAAGTCGAGTGAAGGTGCGGCTCCTTTGTCCCGGAGGGTAAATCCCATTCAGCAAATCCTGCTGGCAGCCAGAACCCAACAGAAATCCTGATTGCAGTGTGCCTGTAGGGCCTGAAATGGGAAATATTTCAGGGATGTTTTTAGAGAATGATCGTTGATATTATTGCTGCTGGCTGCTCTTCCCCTATCTCCATTAATTTTTGGAAATCTGTAGGTAAATAACAATAAATTGTTATTTAATTGTTAAATTAGTGTTAGTTAACTAATTTAACTTAATCGTTAAATTAGTGAAACGAGGTGATTCTTAGAGCATAAACTTTATTTGCATGGAATGATAAAGGTGACAAAAGGATATGAGTGTGCTCTTTATTTTTTTCAAAAGGCAGGGGCAATGTTTTATTTTGGATTAGTTTTTGCTGCAGAAATTCATCCAGGGTTGTTGTACCCACTGTGCTGCCCTGCACTGCTGGAATTCCTGGTGCCAAATGTTGCCTTGTAGCAACCAGAACCCAACAGAAATCCTGATTTCAGCAGCTCCGTGTGCCTGTAGGGCCTCAAATGTGAAATATTTTAGGGATGTTTTTAGAGAATGATCGTTGCTATTCTTGCTGCTGGCTGCTCTTCCCCTATCTCCGTTAATTTCTAGAAATTTGTAGGTAAATAACAATGCAAGAAGATTCTTGGAGAAAAAAAACAATTGCATGGAATAGCGGAGTAAGATGGCCAAAGGATATTATTGTGTTCTTTTATTTTTTCAAAAGGCAGGGGCAATGTTTTATTTTGGATTAGTATTTGCTGCAGAAATTCATCCAGGGCTGTTGTACCCACTGTGCTGCCCTGCACTGCTGGAATTCCTGGTGCCAAATGTTGCCTTGGAGCCCTCGATGGTTTCTTCAGGGCCATTAAAATATTTTCTCCGCGTTTATCTGAACACCAGGGGAGAAAAAAATGCTGTGTGCCTCTAATTCCATGGCTAAGCAAAATATTTGTTTGTGGCTGGCTTGTGCTCAAAATAAAGGGATGGGATGGGCTTTAAGGTCCCTTCCAACCCAAACCATTCCACGAGTCTGTGATATTGCATTAACCATTGATCTTCTCTATTTTTTTTTTCTTAAGTTAAGGAAAAAATGTTGGTCTGATTTGCCAAATTCCAGAAAAAAATCTCCTTGAGTGTGCTCTTACAGAAAAGGGCCTTTGTGTAGCCACAAAATTTCCTTTTTAACACACCCTGGTGAAGGGAAGGGGAAAGAGAGACAAATCTGCTGGAGTGTGACTGCCTTTTGTTAAAGATTTGAAAGGGAAATGCCCGAGCAGGAGCAGCCTGAAATGAAGTCTGGAAATTGTGTATTGATTTTCATTTCAGAGCAGTTTTAATCTCAGTCACAACAAACAGCTTTGATCTGCTCAAAGACCTGGCCTAGAATTTGGAGGGGGGGTGGGTTTTGCTTATCTTTGCCGTTCTGCCTCTGGATTGAGGAATAAATCTGAGGGAAAAAAACCCCAAAAAATAAAAAAACCCACTTGTGTGTCTTTAAAAACAAAAATATCTCACACTTTTCACCCAAATACTGGAATTTCAAGGCTTTTCTCCCTCAGTTTGCCCAGGAAAAGCTGGATTTTCCTTGGAGCAGCTGGAGCTGTCCTGACACAACACACACAGAGCAGAGCCCGTGGCAGTGACATTTGCCAGGGCTTCCATTCCCTCCACGATAATCAGAGATAAAAGGAGCTCTGGAGGTTCCTGAGCTGCTGCTTGTTTAGTTGGTTTTCTTAATGCTGAGCTTCTCTCCTTCTTTTTATGCTGAAGCATAAAAGTTTTCCTGTGGTTCATTTGTTATCTGTTCCATAAAGCAGAAGCTCAGCAGCTCTTAACAATTATTTTCCAATGGATATTGTTTATCCTTCCTTCAGCTGGGGAAGAGTTTTTGATTTTTTGCTTCCTTCCCAAGTTTCCAGCTATAATTAGAATTTTTTTTTCAAACATTACTCCAGGAGGCTCAGGAAACTCCAACTGAGCCTTAGTGGCCCCAGCTGAGTGTCTAAATAGGTGCTGGAGTAGCTGGAATTTGTACTTTTGCTGTGCCTGTCAGGACATTGAAATTGAAACTGGTGCTCATGGAATATCTCAGGAGAATATTGCTGGCCAAGGATTCCTGCCAGTGGAGTTACTTCCTTGTCACTAGACAGACACGAAAAGTTCACACTCACACTTTCAAGTTGTGAGGCGAGAAAGAAGAAAGTTTATTTTTGTGTTCAGGGTTTAAATAGGGTTTGGAGTTTGACCAGTGACTGGGGGACGAGGTTGACACCTCTCCCACCCCACTGGTCAAACTAGAAATCTATCAGTTTGTCTTTTTCTTTGGAATGGAATATATTTATATTTATATGTATATGTATAGGTATGTTTATATTTATAAAATGTATTAATTATATATTATATAAATATACTTTTATATTTATATAAACATATTAAGTATATTTATTTAAATATCTTTATATTTACGAAACGTCATTCTTTGTTTATCTTACAATTCCTGAGAAACTTCAGTACAGAAATTTAACCTGTTAGAAGGCTGAAGAATCAGGGTGACACTTCCTTACAGGAACAGCAGAATCCAGGAAAACAACTTCCATGTATGCCCAGGAACTGGAAATCCCTTTGCCTGCCAGAACAAGCTGTGCTCTGGAGCTCTGGTCACTCTGGCCCAAAACACAGAGAGGGAGCAAAAGGCACATTAAAAATGATCCAAGGGGAGGAGCTGGGAGCCAGGTCCTGGCAGCTGTGGGGTGCTGGGGGCTGCTGTGGGGTGTCATTATAGGACATGAAATGAAGGACACTCACACAGTCAGGTTGTCAGGGTAAAAAGAGGGAAGTTTATTTTTCAATCTTGATTTATATAGATTTTGGACAATGACCATGGATTGGACAAACGAGGTTGACACCTCTCCAACCACACTGGTCAAACTAGAAGTTTATTAATTGTCCCTCCTCAAGAGAGGAATGATAAAAAAGAGGAACAGTTCACAAAACATCGCTTTTGTTTACATGAAAATCTGTGAGAAACTCGACTGCAAAAATGCAAACATCAGAAGGCTGGAAAAGATCAGGGTGACAGTGGGGTGCTGGGCCAGCTGTGGGGTGCACTGCCCCACTGCATCCCCAGCCCTGGGCTCTGGGAGGACCTGGAGCTGATGGAAATGCCTCCTGGATGAGCAGAGGATGGAGCAGCTCTGCTGGGAGGAAAGGCTGGGATTGTTCACCTGGGGAGGAGAAGATTTGGGGTGAGCTCAGGGTGGCCTGGAGGAGCCAAGGGGAAAGATGGAGAGAGGATTTTCAAGGGATGGAGGGACGGGACAAGGAGGAATAGCTTCAAACTGAAAGAAAATAAGTTTAGATTGAATTTTAGGAAAAAATCATTCCCTGGGAGTTTCCCAGAGAAGCTGTGGCTGCCCCTGGATCCCTGGCAGTGTCCAAGGCCAGGCTGGACAGGACTTGGAGCAGCCTGGGACAGTGGAAGATGTCCCTGTCCATGATCCCCAAAGTCCTTCCCAACCCAAACCCTTCCATGGTTTATGGAAAATCCCACTTGCTGCTCATCAGGACCAGCCTGGGGATAATCCAGTGAGGAC
Organism: Argya squamiceps; assembly: GCA_037834095.1. Lineage (NCBI taxonomy): Eukaryota > Metazoa > Chordata > Aves > Passeriformes > Leiothrichidae > Argya > Argya squamiceps. Next base: position 12,753,002 of record JBBMKD010000067.1, read on the forward strand.
ACTCAGCCATGGAATTAAAAAAGGAATCTCCTGTCTGGGAAATTCTGGGCTCTGCTCTGCTGCTGGGTTTTCCCAGAGATGTGCCCAGCATCCCTGGGTGCTGACACATCAGCCCAGGACCTGCTGATGTTCTGTGGGGTTATCCACAATCCCTAGGGAGGTGGGAAACTGGGGGAAATTTGCTGTGAAAAGCCAAGGGGTACCTTTGAAAGCTGGGATCTAAAATTATTCTGTTTTCCTAATCTCAAAGCGTTTCAAACTGAAGGTCTGTGCCATGTGGAAGACGTGTTTCAGTCAGGGTTTTTTGGTGTCTGGGGTTTTCTTTTTCTCTTAAAGGAAAATGTGAAAGGCATAATATTGACTAGACTATTACAATTATGATTTGAAATTATTTCAATTTTGCATTGAAACTGACAATTTTCCCGTTCTAATTCAGCAAGTCGGCGTGAGCCTGTCACTTTTCCATGGTTATAATTAAATAGATCTAAATTCATCCCTGCAACGTGGTGATGACTGACAGGGAAATCAGATCCAGATTCCAGCCCAAGGAGGGAAGAACAGCTGAAGCTCAGGGGGTGCTGTAAAATTTACCTCTCGACAAGACCCTTTCTTGTTGGGGTTTCACACCACATCATCTGTCGTTCTGCCTCCCAGCCACAAAACAGATCCCAGCAAGATTATTTTCCTTCTGTCTCTTGTTTCTTTTGCCTTGTGCAAAGCAGGAGCTGCCTTTTCCTGTGAATCCCATCCCAGGGATTTTCCCCTCAACTGTGTTTTATAAAACCATAAAATATACTTTTAAATCAAGGGGGTTTTTTGCATCTAAGGTGTGATGGCCACGTGTGTACACGTGGAACGATTTGTGTGAATTTTGGGGGAGGAAATGTGATTCTGAGCCACAATTTGTGGGTGAAGAGGAGAAATGTAAAGAGAAATGTAAGGATAAGAAACGAGGCTGGATGTGATTTATCAGTATTCAAATCAGGCTTCAAATAACCCTCAGGCAAAGGAGGGGTGCAGGTAGGAGCCAGGAAATGGGATAAATCCTGGTGCTTTCCATTCTTTGTGTTTCTTTGGCTTTGACAGAGGAGAGGGTGATATGTTGATATATAACCCTCGAGTTTTACTGGGATGGTTTCATTTTGCATATCACTATTTTAATTTGCTGTCCACTGGGCTGAGTAGTGTCAAAACGGAGCCGGCAGCTGACTTTGACACTGTGAAGGGGTTGTGCAGGGGGTAAAATATGCACTGATTTCAGTGAGGGGTAGCAAGAGAGCTAAAATCATCTCTGAGGAATGAGGAGAGGGCAAAATTTGCAATGATTTCAGTGAGGAGTGGCAAGGGAGCTAAAATCATCTCTGAGGGATGAGCAGAGGGTAAAATTTGAAATTATTTCAGTGAGGGGTGGCAGGCGAGCCAAAATCATCTCTGGGGGATGAGCAGAGGGTAAAATTTGCACTGATTTCATTGGGGGGTGGCAGGGGAGTAAAAATCATCTCTGAGGGACGAGCAGCAGCACTGGGGTTTCCGAGTTAGCTCTTCCACATCTCCAAACCAGCTCAGCACAGGCTGAGCCACGTTTCTGAGGGATAATTCCCCTTCTCCCTCTGTTCCAGGGAATGCCAGGGCAGGTACTGGCTGGGATAAAGTTGCTGCATTGCTGAGGGATAATTCCCTTTCTCCCTCTGTTGCAGGGGATGCCAAGGCTCACCAGGATAATGTGGCCACATTGCTGAGGGATAACTCCCTTTCTCCCTCTGTTCCAGGGGATGCCAAGGCTCACTGGGATAATACAGCTGCATTTCTCAGGGATAATTCCATTTTTCCCTCTGTTGCAGGGGACACCCAGGCTCACCAGGATAACGCAGCTGCGTTGCTGAGGGATAATGCCGCAATGAGGGATAATGCTGAGGGATAATTCCATTTTTCCCTCTGTTGCAGGGGACACCCAGGCCCACCGGGATGAC
>JBBMKD010000067.1:12764732-12793399 GCA_037834095.1 Argya squamiceps
GGGTTAAACCAGAGAAACAGCAAAACACCACCTGGAGAGAGATTGTTCTGAGAAAGGAGAGTTGTTTGCCAAGATTGCTTTGAGAAGAAGCTTTCTTGAGAAACTTTTCTGTGGGAAAAAGTTATCAGCTGCCAGCAGGCTAAAATCTCTCAGACCCAGAAATATCAGGTCCACACACACCTCCTGGGCACTTCCTACAAACCAGGAGGTTTTTTGGGCAAGGTCTGCCCCAAATCACTGCCCTGACCCTCCTGTGGCAGACCCTGAGCTGATGCTGTGTCACTCTGCCTTTGGGAATTGTGAGAATTTTCCAGGAAAAAGGGTCAATTTTGCTGTAAAAATTAGTAAGGGATAATCCTTCATCCTCCTCCGTGCCAGGTAATCAAAGGCATCTTCCTGTTTTAAAGCCTGAGACCTTGAACAATTCATTAATTAATTTCAAGGACATTAATGCAAGCTTGAAATATTTTAGGCAATGTATATCACGAATATTCACACTGCCCTTTTCCTAAATAATGCATTATATAAAGCGTTTTAAAGTCCCTATTATGCTGCAATAAAAAGACTGAAGGTTCCTGCAAAGATTTCTATATTTGCCTGGTTTAAAATTCTAAACACTAAATTGCTTCTTCATGACTTGAAAAGACAGAAGTTGGTGGGATTTAGGTTTCAGTTTGGTGGATATTTTAGAGGGAATGTTGTGGAATCAGGTGGATTGTCTTGGCTTTTATTTTGCTGCTCATGTGAAAGAAACTCTGAGGAGAGCTGAGAAATCGCTCAGGAAAAAAAACAACCACGATTGGTCCAGGGTTAAGAGTGAATATTTTCCTTTAACCCCACGTGTGTGAGTGATGGAATAATGTCTGTGACAAAGCAAATACCTGCAATAAACACTCACCTGCACCTGCTGTTGTGCACAAGGTGGAGAAGGGCCCTGGGGGGCAGCCTGGCCCGAAGGCAGCAGCAGAATCCCCCTCCAAAGGAGCCAAGAAAAAGAAGGCAGAGAGCCCCAAGCTGGGCCACAGCACCTTTAGCAAACTCTTTAGGCACAAGGTTGGTATGGAGCTCCAGGAGGAGCAGAACCCTGAGAAATCACAGCTGGCTGCTGGCACAGAGAGAGAGAGAGCTTTCCAACATCTGGCCAGATGTGCAGAGCTCTGGAAACCCCCAAAAAAGCATTTCTGTGCCAAGGGGGGATGGAAACCATCCTGAGCTGGAATGTTCCTCTCATTGGGCCCTCTGTGAGCTCGGGGTTCTGCAGCAACTCCTGGAACAATTCCTAAAACAATTCCTATAACAATTCCTAAAACAACTCCTAAAACAATTCCTACAACAAGTCCTATAACAATTCCTATAACAGTTCCTATAACAGTTCCTACAATTCCTACAATAATTCCTGTAACAGTTCCTACAACAATTCCTGCAACAATTCCTACGACAATTCCTATAACAGTTCCTGTATCAATTCCTACAATTTCTACAATTCCTACAATAATTCCTGTATCAATTCCTACAACAATTCCTACAACAATTCCTATGACAATTCCTATAACAATTCCTGTATCAATTCCTACAACAATTTCTACAATTCCTACAACAATTCCTGTATCAATTCCTACAACAATTCCTACAATTCCTGTATCAATTCCTACAACAATTCCTATAACAGTTCCTGTATCAATTCCTACCACAATTCCTACAACAATTCCTACAACAATTCCTGTATCAATTCCTATAACAGTTCCTATAACAATTCCTGCCCCGGTTACTAACACAGACTAAAACCCCCCCAGGCCACTAAAAACCAAACCAAAATAAAATAAAATCTGAGGTGCTGACAAACAATGAATGGTGTAGAGGTGAACAGAGCCTGAAACCAGAGAGGTTTGGGAGCTCAGCCCAGCCACAGCTCAGGTTTTCTGACCTTAATGTGCCCCAGAACTTGGCTAAAATTGGCATTTTGAGGCATCTGATACCGCAGCTGGAACGTGGAATTTCCTGCAGAAATAGGGATTTCTCCCTGCAAACAAGAAAATTAATTTATTTTAGTCCTACATGAGTTTGAAGTAGAGAAAAATCTGGGTTTGATGAGTACTTCAAAGTGCTTAAAATGCAGTCAAGCCAATGGCTGTTTCAGAGAATGTGAGGTTTTATATTAAAACCCAGAAATCACCAAAAACTTTTGGTCTCAAACTCTATATTTGGGGATTTCTGCACACTCTGGAGATAATCATGGCAGAGAAACAGAGAATTGCAGCTTTTAAACCCAGAGAATGCAGAAGCAGAGACCCTTCCAGTGGGGGAGGAACATAATTAATATTTAATTCTCCCTCCAGACACCCACGTGGAATTTCTGGTGAGTGGGGGGCTTTATAATCCAGGGCATAGGCCATTCTTTAATACACTTTAAAACCAAAAATGCTCTTTCCACTCTCTCATTTCTGAGAAAAAAAAATGTCATCTGCACATTACTGAAGGAATAATAATATTCCAAATGAATTAAAGTGTGCAGTTCCTGCCAAAATTTTAAATATGAGATCTCGGCTTAATTCCTTAATAAAATTAAAATATAAATTATTTGTTCATAATGAGTTAAGGCTTCCTGGTAAAAACCAAACCTGCCTGGCATTTTTAAAGATTCCGTTCCAACAATTAATCTTGCAACAAGTTGTAGTGAGAAAATTCCCTGGAATATTTAATGGAAGTTTAAGGAGTTTTTTGTCAGGAATGACAACACTTATCTTGAAGGAATGCAAGAGCAATAGGTTTTACACCAGTAAAATCTTTTTAATAAAATATCACTTCTAAAATAGTTTTTTCTCATTTCTGCATTTATTTTCACAGTTTTCTTTCCACATCCAAAGCACAGAAGCAGGAGCTGAGATATAAGTTATGACCTGTTATGGATCAAGGAGAGGGATTAAAATGGTGTCTTTGTAAACAATTTGTAAAATCTGTAAACAATTTGCTTTTAAGGCTGATTAAAAGTGGCAATTCAACTCAGAGCAGGGGTGTGTCAGGCAGGCCCTGGAGTTACCACTTCTAGTAAAACCAAAAAATTAAAAATAGAGTTTATATCTTTAAATTTGCAATGCTTTCCATGCTGCATGAATTGGATGAGTAGATACCTATTTCCTTTATTTGAAATGATCATTTTAATAGATATATTTGTGTTTAAACACTTGACTGTCTCCTCTGACAGTGCTTTCTCTGCATGTCCAAAATCCACTTCTCTGCCTCAATCCAGCTTAGACTGGCTGTGAGTTAACACAAACATTGTTTTTCAGCCTCCTGTGTTACAAAATCCTAACTTTTTGTGATGCTCTTCCCCTCCATGCCTATTTCCCTTCATCCCATGCTAATTTTGAGGTATAACTGTGCTGATTTATGGAGTTTTCCCTTGGAAGGGAAGGGTGAACCCCTCACTTCCAGCACTAATGCTGAAACCAGCCGGTGGCATCCTCACCTTTGTTCTCTCCTCCCATTTTGGATGTTGTTTGTCAGACCTGACCGCAAAAAAAAGTTCTTGGGTCCTACAAAATAACTCCCCTGCAAAATATCTCAGCTGCCCTGCAAATATCTCAGCTGCCCTGCAAATATCTCAGCTGCCCTGCAAATATCTCACCTGCCCTGAAAATATCTCACCTGTTCTGTCCAGAACTTCCCAAAATGCTGGAACTTCCCAGGCTGCTGGAAACCTGGTTGTGGCTGGATGCTTTTGTTTTGTTTTTATTTTGGACATCTCAGGTGATTCTTCAGTGTGAGCTCTGCTGGGTGAGGGGTAAGAGTTGCAGGGTAACATCCCTGGCTGAGGAGGAGTTTAACTGTGTCCTCCTGGGTTTGTGTATTCTGATGAAATCAGGAGCCCCAGCACTGAATGTTTTTACAAAAAGAAATCCCACCTCATACCCAAAAATATGAGGGGATGGGTGGAAAAAACTCCAGCACCTGCAGAGCTGCAGCTCCTGCCCAAGTTCCAAAGGCAGGGCTGTTCCCTGACCTGGGTTTCCAGGATTTCCTGTTCTCCCTGTGTTTTTTTGGATCGAAGAAATCCAATCCTCCTGCTGGAAGGTGACGGGAGCACATCCCTGGTGGTGGTATGGGATTCCCATGGAAAACACCCAGCTCTGGTGTCCCTGAGCACTGGAAGCTGCAGACACAGAAAAATCTGTTAATGCCTTTAAATTCTCTTTATTCTCTTTAAATTCTCTGTAATGATTTACCCGAGCTGAATGGGAATGTGAATATAGCAATACATATATAAATACCCAAATTTTTAAAGAACAAGTTGAGGACTATGAGCACAAAGATTGCAGCACCAGGCTGGTGCAGGTACAAGGATGGGACCTGGCATTCCCTCCACTCTTCCAGGGATCAGTTTCCATGGCTGCAGGAGCCAGGACTTGCACACACATTCACTAAAAACCAAATAATTGGTGGCACAGACAATCCCTGGCCTGTGGAGCTGCAGTTGCCTCAGACAGACTCATCTTTGTGTTTTGTTTTCCCTTGCAGGCTGCGAAAGAAACCCAGCAGACAACCAACCCCAAAGTGAGTAGGAGGGGTTGAATTATCTGTGCAATGCAGGAGAAAGGGGAATTCTCACTGGCATGTTCAGTCTCTAATGTTTTAATTTCTTTATCAGTGTTCTGGGTTTGCTGGATCTTTTCCTTCCTCTGCTCAAGCAGGGATGGAAGGGAAGGGATGGAAAGGGCAGGGATGGAAGGGAAGGGAAGGGATGGAAGGACAGGGATGGAAGGGAAGGGATGGAAGGGCAGGGATGGAAGGGCAGGGATGGAAGGGCAGGGATGGAAGGACAGGGATGGAAGGGCAGGGATGGAAGGGAAGGGATGGAAGGGAAGGGATGGAAGGGAAGGGATAGAAAGGGCAGGGATGGAAGGGCAGGGATGGAAGGGGAAGGGATGGAAGGGGAAGGGATGGAAGGGCAGGGATGCAGCTAAATAGGGAGAGGTGATACTCACCTGCCCCAGGTGATGCCTGAGCATGCTGGATTTGTTCTCCACAACATCCCTGTCCTTTCTTTGATTCCCAGAGCCCTGAGCAGCCTGCCGTCCCCTGTGTAAAAGCAGACAGAAATGTCCCTCCCTCCCAAGAGCCGCCGCCCAAGCAGAACCCGAAAGCGCCCGAGGCGGCGGCGGCGGCTCCGCAGGGAGTGAGCAGCGATCCCCCCCGGGAGCCTGCCAAGGACAAAGGCTCGGCCACTCCTCTGCCCCTCAGCAAACTCTTCTGGAAAAAGGTACTGGAGCTGGGAAATCAATCCCTGCAGGCATTGGAGTTAATGCAGCAAACCAACCAAACCCACCACGGGCAGCAGCTCCCGCTTATGGAGCATCAGGGCCATGAACTGATCTGGGGTTTTTTTCTTGTTTTTATGGGATCAGGAATGTTGTTCTCTCTCAGTTCAGTGCTTCTGTTAAATATCCCCCAGAGATCACAGTGATTCTTATTAGATTAGATTCTTTACTAAAATTTATTATGACTAGAGTTAAAGCTCTAAAACCTTGTTTTGTTTCTTTGCTTTATATGTCTGGAAAGCTGAGATCAGCTGGGTCAGTTCTTACTCAACAGAAAATGTTCTGGGACTTTAAGTTTCGGGTCTCAATTAGTTAGGAAGATACGTTGTTCCTCAGGTAAAACAATGATTTTTACTAAATTTAGAGCTAACTCTAAAAACACACTTTTCCCCACAATCCTTATGGTTTATAAGCTGGAGTTTATTCATTCTTCATTTCATTTCATAGAAGGGCTGTATGAGACTTTGGTCACTGGGTGTTGAATAACTGCTTTTCTGGGCTTCTCCTCAAGCTGAAATCCCAGAAATTTGCTGCTTCCAAACACCCAGTCAGCTCAAAACTAAAGAAAATGAGGAGAGATGTACAAAAAAACCAAAAGACAACAGGTTGGCCTCAAACTCAGCTTGGTTTAAAGATTCTGTTGGATGTTCTGCAGTGAATTGATCTTTTTCTGGCACATTCAATGCACTGTCCTTTTGCTAGGGCAGAAAATCCAAGCTCAAATAGGTGGAGAACTCAGAGTCGGGAGTAGCTTTGCTTTTGAACTCACAAACAGCAACCACAACACTCAATAATGTTGTGTTAGCCAGGATTCAGCTCCAGCTTCTCTTTGCAGGCAGTCTCTTAAATATCCATCTTCTAATGAGCTTTCACTTCAAAGTGCAGCTAATGAAGTGCCTGTCAACACGTGGCTGTAAAAGCTGCTGCTCTGCCTGCAGAAGAATAAATATGGAAAGGGAAAATGCAAAATTCCTTATTCAGCTTCTCAGCTGGGAGCCACTTTGTATTTGCCCCATTTCCTGATCAGTCTTCACGAGAATTTTCAGAACTGTTACTCAAATATTTGCTGTGCCAGCATTTTTCTTTTTTTTTTTTTTAATTTTATTTTATTTATTCATTTTTTCAGAAGGAATACTAATAGGGAATCACAGTGGGCAATTTCCAATATTTGTGCTGGAAAGCTGCTTTGGAGGCCTTGTGGATCTCTGATCAGGGTAGAGAAACATGATGCTTCACATTTATCTGATCAAAGCAGGCCAGGCCAGGGTGGAAGGTGATCAAGGCAGAGTTATTTACACTGCTCTGGGATCTGTCTTTAAAAGCAAATATGTTTGCTTTAAAAACTTGAATTTTAAGCAACTCTTGCCATGCAACTGCAGGAAAATCGTGGTTTTTTTACTGATGTGCACACAGCAAACTGGTTAATTCCTGGGTGAAGCAGAAAATGAAATCCCAGAATGGTTTGGGTTGGAGGGACCTTAAAGCCCATCCAGTCCCAGGGCAGGGACACCTCCCACTGTCCCAGGGTGTCCAAGCCCTGTCCAGAGACACTTCCAGGGATCCAGAACAGCCACAGCTGCTCTGGGAAACTGTGCCAGGCCCTCAGCACTCTCACAGGGAGGAATTTCCTCTGTATATCCAACCTACGTCTCCCATCTTTCAGTGTGAAGCCATTCCCCCTTGTCCTGGGGAAAAATTTCCTGAAGAAATATGCAAAAAATCCCTGATACTTCAAACAACTCAATCTCTGAGCAGCTGGCTGACCCTCATTTAACTGAACAGTGCTTTTTGGAGGTTGGCATTTGGTCCCAGGGTGCTTTTGTTGGTTTTGCCACCAATTCCAGCAGAGACAAAACTTTGGGATGCAGCAGGATGATCCCAACCTGCCCCCTGGGAGTGCTGAGATCCCAGGAGCTGAGCTCTGCTTTGCTGAGCCACTGTCTCCTCTCTGCTCTGAATCATTTCCTTCCAGCAAATAGATGGGGAATTGATGGTATGGATGTGTGAATAGGCAGAGATCCAGAGGAAAATTATTACAGATTGATTATCTCAAAGCTGTTCATAAATATAAATTAAATCTACAATTCCCATGGGGAAGTGGGATGTGCTGCAGCCATCTCAGGCAGCAGGGGATGAGGAATATTTATTCCCTCATCGTTCTTCTCCCCCAAAATGTTGTTTCTTCCACAAAAGAGGAGTCAGGAGCAAAGCAAAAGTCTCTCCTGCTGCTCCATGGTGAGTCCCTTTCCTCAATGTGGAGTTGCCTGTAACTTAAAAATATGACAGAACTAAAAGGTGTAATAGAATACTGAGTAAATGTATTGGATGGATTCTGTACAAAGGACTAAATAAATTGGGATTTTATTTGCTCAGAAAGGGAGATAGCAACAGCACACAGAAAAACTGCTCTAAAGGGGAACAGGAAATACCAGTGTTCACAAGAAAAGTGGCAGAGTCCAAATAAAAGAATGTGGTGACAAATAAGAATGAACAAGTGACAGGACAGGGGGAATGGCTTCAAACTGACACAGAGAGGTTTGCATGGGGTGTTGGGAAGGAATTCTTCCCTGTGAGGGAGGTGAGGTCCTGACACAGATTCCCAGAGAAGCTGTGGCTGTCCCATCTCTGGAAGTGTCCAAGGCCAGGTTTCAGCAATTAATAGTGTCCATAGTGTGTTTTAAATAATCTTAATTCTGCTTTGGAGTGCAAATTCCTGAGTATGATTTTTCTCATATTTACTGCATTTACTTCAGCCTCATCTCCTCAGGACACACACTGCTGTGTGTCATTTCATTTTCATTCTTTTCACATTGTAATCAAAGCTAGCCTCTTGTGGTTGGGAACCAGCAACTCCAGAAAGGTTATTTCTGTCATTTATATAAACTGGTGGGATTTTAACACTTATTACTTCTTTTCAGTTGGGATTAATCAAGTTCCTGAAGCAACACGTAGAGCACAGTGAGGCTGATGATGCTTTTATGCCTTGTTGGATTGTAAAATTTTTAAGAAATCAACCAACTCCTCACAGATTGAGCCTGGATGTCTTTTCCACTTTCTCTCCCAACCCCAGAACTCCTCAGAAGAGTCAGAGACTGTGAGCAATGAGAAGGCAGAGGTGGCTCCTGAGGCAGCAGCTCCTGACAGGGACGAGAGCAAGAGCGCGGAGAGCGCCGAGGGGAAACCGCGAGGGGCCGAGAGCAAAACGCCCAAGGCAAACCTCAGAAAGTTCTTCAAGCTGGTGAGAGCAGCTCTGCCCTTTATAAATCCCTCAGAGGGTTGGGGAGAGGCTGGGAGAACACTTTGGCTTTGTCTAGGGGGGCAGAGGGATGCTCAGGGATGTTCAAGGATGCTCAGGGATGCTCAGGGATGAGGAGTGCTCAGGGATAAGGGATATTTAGGGATGAGGGTGCTCAGGGATGCTCAAGGATGAGGGTGCTCAGGAATGCTCAGGGATGAGCTGTGCTCAGGGATTCTCAGGGATGCTCAGGGATGAGGGATATTCAGAGATGAGGGTGCTCAGGGATGAGGGATATTCAGGGATAAGGGAGCTCAGGGATGAGGGTGGTCAGGGATTCTCAGGGATGAGGGGTGCTCAGGGATGCTCAGAGATGAGGGTGCTCAGGGATGAGGAGTGCTCAGGGATGCTCAGAGATGCTCAGGGATGAGGGTGCTCAGGGATGAGGGATTCTCAGGGATGAGGGTGCTCAGGGATGAGGGATTCTCAGGGATGAGGGATTCTCAGGGATGAGGAGTGCTCAGGGATGAGGGATTCTCAGGGATGAGGGATTCTCAGGGATGAGGGGTGCTCAGGGATGCTCAGGGATGCTCAGGGATGAGAGGTGCTCAGGGATGCTCAGAGATGCTCAGGGATGCTCAGGGATGCTCAGGGATGAGAGTGCTCAGGGATGAGGGATATTCAGGGATAAGGGAGCTCAGGGATGAGGGTGCTCAGGGATGCTCAGGGAATGGCGATGCTCAGGGACGCGCGGTTCTCAGGGACGCGCGGCTGAGCCTTCTCCCCGCCTCCCCCCGCGCATTGCCCGTCCTGCATCTCCCTCTCGCGGCTCCTCCCGGAACGTCCCGAGGGCTCCGGTGGCCCTTTCCCCGCCCGGGGAGCTCCAGGGGGCGCGACACCGAAGATGCTCCGCTTAAAAAACCCATCCCCCGGTGGAGAAACCCACCTCCAAACCCGCCTCCAAATCCATCTCCCGCTGGCCGCGGGCCTGTCGGAGCTCCCTGTGTCCTGTCCTGTCCTGCACTGGCTCCGGGGAGTTGTGTTTTTACTAAAAACACAAGTTTTTCTGGCAGTTTATGCAGTTTAGGTAAACTGAAAGGAAAGGAGGCAGTCACTCCTGCAAAGGTCCATCAGGTGGGGAAAAAGGAAAGGCAGAAAGTAGAATCTAATCCTGCTTCCCAGAGGAAAATTGTTCCCAAATCAGTGCCTGTGCTGCCCTACTTCCCCACATAATCAAACTTTTAGGCAATAAATAGCGTTTAGAATGGAGAATCACTGTTTTATGTTGTCACAACTATTCAGGAAAATGTCACAACTATTCAGGGTCTTGGCTGTGCCCACCCTCCTCCATTTACAAACATCCCAATCCACCCTGCTCAGTGCAGGAAACTTTTTGGGAAGCCTTGGCCAGCAGCAAGCCCCAGTGACCAGAGGCAAGGATAAGAGATCAGCAGGATCTGGAGAGAAATCCTTCGGATTGTTTCATCCTCGTCTCACTGGCAGCAAGGGGGAGCTTTGTCTAGACCTCAAGGTCTTTACTCTGTTATTTTTGGTTCAAAACAACACCAATAATAATAATAAAATAGGAGGTGGATTAGAGAGGTTAGCTAAAGCAGGGCTATTTTTATCTGGGTTTGGGGTGTTTATAGGGGGAAAGGTAACACTGATGGCTGTTAGAGCAGAATTTTGGTTTTATCTAAAGGCATTTGAGGACTTGCTGACACAGAAATGCAGAGCAGATCTTATCACAACCCATCTCCATGCAGTCTGGACCGGGTTTGTCTCCAGCACAGACCTCACTGTGCTTCCTCCCCTCCTGCACAGACAAAGCTCCACGAGCACAAACCCATGCCAGGCCCAGCAGTGGCACCTCCCAGGGACAAGATTTTCCCCACAAAAGCCATGAATTGTCCTGGAGTGGTTTCCTTTTCTCTCCTGCTGCTGCCAGGTGTTGATTGTTGTGGTTTTATAGGAGGATCAGGCTCTGGGTTGCAGTAACCCCATCTGTGGGAGCAGGCTGCTGCTGCTGTTGTGCCTCACGTTACAAATGTAGGGCTGCAGCAAACCACAATCCTGCCTGAGATAAATTTAGAACAAAAAAAGTCACATCCTTTCATTGTTTTTCATTGAACTTCTGCAATGAAAAATGACATTTCAATTTGGGCACTCTGAAATCCTGGAGTTTATTTCAGGCTTTGCTCTGTGCCTTCTGTGGCACCCAGGAGAGCACAATGAACCCTCCAAGACATTTTTACACACAAATGCTCATTCCTCTTGTCTCTTTTGTAGCACTAATTGTAACTTAAGCTTAGCCTAATTCCCGCAAAGCTTGTGCTATTTACTCAGTTTGGTCAAACAGGGATTTTTCACTTTTAAATCTGGATGGAAACAGGGAATTTTACCTTAAAAAGATATTTCAGAGTCAAGATTTGATCTGAGTGACCTTCCAGTGCTGCAGCCTCAGGCTCTGCTTGAATTGTCCTGGCTGGGAAGAGTGGGAATCAAGGAGAATTATTGTTTAGAGGTTTAAGGACTGCAGGAATCAGCTGGAAAGCAAAAATCAGGATGAAATGGATGCTGATGACAAAATATAAAAACATCTCTCTGACTCAAGCTTAGCCTAATTCCCACAAAGCTGGAGCTGTTTACTCAGTTTGGTCAAATGGGGGGTTCTCACTTTTAAATCTAGATGGAAACAGGGAATTTTACCTTAAAAAGATATTTCAGAGTCAAGGTTTGCTCTGAGTGACCTTCCAGTGCTGAAGCCTCAGGCTCTGCTTGGATTGTTCTGGGAATCAAGGAGAATTATTATTTAGAGGTTTAAGGGCTGCAGGAATCAACTGGAAAGCAAAAATCAGGATGAAATGGATGCTGATGACAAAAATATAAAAACATCTCTCTAAAGCTGAGTGGGCTTTAATTATTCACAGCACAGGCACTTAGTTGGGTGGATAAATAGAGAACAAGTCCCACTAGGTGCTGTAGGACAGATTTGGCTGTGAAAAGCAAGGGAAAGCTCTTTCCTAGAAAATTCCAGCAGCAAGGCTGCAGCAGTGAGGTGTTCAGTGCCTGAAATGATCCCTGCCCAGGCCTTGATGGGAAACACAGAACAGAACCAGCAAAATCTACCCTGGGCATGGGGATATTTCCAGATATTTCCAAAGGGCCTTCAGAGCTCGATTCCTGTGGGATTTCCTCCTGGCTGAATGCCTCAAACAGGACCCTTTGTTATTTTAGTCAGTCAGGGGTGATGGAGGCACCCCCAGCTCAGAAGAGGGAGATGGGCCCAGCCCCAGACCCCATGTAAGTGGATTTTTTTTATTTTTGGCCTGGATTTTTTCATCCTCTGGTATTGGGTTCTTGTCACCTCCCTTCACACAGCTCAACCTCTTGAATTGTAAAAGTCACGGAGAGAAAAGTGCTGCACTCACTGAGCTCCATCTATTTGCACATAACTTCTCTGTTTCTTTTAGCTAGTCATAATGTTAATGTTTTAAAGAGTCAACATCTTTTTTTTTTCTAGAAAAAGCTGTTTCCGGGTGTGTTCCTTTTCTTAAAATAATTACTGGGTTTATGTTCACTCTTCTTCCTCTCTCTTGCTGCTGTTTGATGTTCTGCAAGTACCTTGGCCCAGGCAGTGGAACTAAATGCACACAAAATTCTTTTTACTTTGTTGATTTACTTGTCTTCTGAGGAAAGAATCATTTAGGTGGAAACTCTACAGAAGAGAAATGAAAGTAAGAATGAAAACTGTTCAGTGCAATGTAACAAAAGCCATGAAAATGTTTGTTTCTTGTTGTTTTTTTTTTTGTTCTGTGTTCACAAAATCTAAACCCAGCCTTTGGGCGTGCTATTTGCATTCTATTCTTTCATGGCTTTCAAAATGCTTCAGAAAAATCATATTTTCATCAGAAATACAAATTCTGTTAATTTGAGAGCCAAACCCTCACCTGCTGCAAGAGAAGGCATCCAGAAGAATTAATCTCTCAGTAATGAGAGATAAAACAAGGTTCTGTCTATACAGTTTCCTTCGAGAGGAAAACTGAAGTTGCATTCAAAACTGACATTTCAGAATTTCCTTTTCTAAATAGCTGTAAAATTATATCTCCCTCTTCCTCTTTTCACAACGTCTGATGACGCCAAGGTTAAATTTTATGAATTATGTCTCTAAAAACATCCTAAATATAGAAGGGCCTTGTCCTGTGACACTTAATCCTTATTTCATGCAAGACTTTCGTGATCTGGGTAAGATACCGAAAGTGTCAGCCCTGGATCTATTTTACTTTATTTTATATTTTATTTTATTTTATTTTATTTTATTTTATTTTATTTTATTTTATTTTATTTTATTTATAAATGAGCAGCCAGCTCATTTATTTTAATGCTTTAATGAGCAGCCACCTTCCTTCCATTTTTGTAAATCAGTTTGTTGTTCTTCCTCCTTCTCTCCCTTGCCCTGGTGTAAAGTAGAACAGTTTTATTCCACGGAGGAGCCCAAGGAAATCTGGGTCTGCTGCTGACTTCTTCCTTTTTTGGGGATTTCTTTGAAAAGATTTCCTTAAATTATGCCCTAGTGTCTCTGGAATGTTGGGATTCTTCTCCCCTTCCCATCCCTGCCCCTCCAGAAATTTCAGCCCCAAAAACTCGCAGAAATCCTGGGCTTAAAAATCAGCCTTGGGCCAAAATCTCCTCCAAGATAATGTGGAAAATGCTGTCCATTATTCTTTTTTTATTTCAGTGGCACTGCTGATGTTGAGGGAGGCAAAGCAGCCTGCCAGGAGCAGCTCCCCTTTGGAAGGAGAGGAGCATTAACATCTTTCATTTTTCACAGACCTCTCTCTGCATTTCCTGAGCTGCTCCTGTTGATATCAAATATGCCAATTTCCTGCCTTTCAAAGCTAATATGAAACACATTATCTGACAGGGTTTGGGGGGTTTTTTTGGGTTTTTTTTTTTGGGCTGGAAAATATATTATGAATATTTTTTAAGAAGTGTTTTGTCTGCCTGACATCAAAGGCCCCACCTGCTCCCAGCCACGGGGACCGTTCTGCTCTGGCTGCAGGGCTTGTCTCAGGCACGTGTGGGGAGGAAAACTCTAATTTTACACCCACAGAGCAAAGGCACAGATTTCACTGAGTGTTTCTGAGGCCTCCAGGCTCTCCTGGCCCCTCTGAGCTCGGCTCTGTCTGGGCTCAGCCCCAGAGCTGTGGCTGTTGCTGCACCAAAGGTGAACGTTTGCAGTTTCACCAAAGGATCGTTTCAAAGGTGAGAAAAGTCTTGGGAAGCAACTGCTGGGGCAGCAGCTCAGAGCTCCCAGAGACAATATTATTGTTTTTGTCAATCCTTTGTGTCCATCCTTGTGCTGGCAGAGCTCCTACATCCCCTGGGCACAGCAAAGTGACATTTCCCAGGTGACAAGGACACAGGTGGGGTGTGTGAGGTGTCAGTGCAGTCCCAGCCCACACCTCTGCCCTCCTCTGACCCCACTGAGTCTGCTTGGATGGACTATAAATTATATTATAAATTATATTATAAGCTCTATTATAAACTATATTATAAATTATATTATCAACTATATAAACTAAAATATAAAATATAAACTGTGAACTATATTATATTTATATTTATATTTATATTTATATTTATATTTATATTTGTGTTATATATTATTATATAATATATTGTATATATTATATTACATATTGTATTACATATTTATAATATATTACATAATATATAGTATATAGTATATAATATATAATATATATAGTTTAAAATATATAGTATATATAATATATATATTGTATAAATATGAACCATAGATCCACTGATCCCCTCCATGTTCTCCTGCACAAAGACCAGCTGCTGACATGAATTTTTAAGTCTAAGAGCAGAGAAATCCAGGTGTGAGGAAATATTTACCCACATATATTTATCCACGTCTCTGGATAAAGAAATCATTCCAAAAGTTCATATTTAGTGAGGAGTTGAGTTCTCCTGGTCAAACTTGAATGTATTAAATGGGTTCTGTGATTTAAACATGGAACCTTTTTAAGATTGGGTAGCGAGAAGAGGTGAATAGAGTGGAAAAGGCAAGCAGTAGGATTGTTGTCACCTCTCATTCTTGTTTCCCCAAGATTAGACAGGCTGGAACATTTTTTATTTTTAACTCCAAGAGGTGTATTTGCATTCTGTTTCTCTAGAGTTTCTGCTTTCGGGGTTCTCTCTGAAATCACAAGATCTAAAAATGTTTTTGTTTTGAATGAAAGCTTAGCCTGGCGTGTGAGCACATAACCCTCAGGCCTTCAGAAGAACACCAAACATTTCAAGACTAATGGTAAAATTCCCAGAGCTGGAAAAATACACAGCATTAAGCTTGGGCCATGGCCTGAGGGCAGATGTGAGGTTTCCAGCTTTTCAACATGGTAAATTTGTGCTGTTTTAATGATGGTAATAAATAAAGCCATATGGGTCTTTTTTTTTCTTTTTTTCATAAGAAAAAAAGAAAATCCTGTTTGCAAACAGATTTCCTGGCAAAACCCACCCTCATTTACTGCCTTCCAAACAGTGACTATTTCACTGTCTGATCCTTTGTTTGCCAGATATGATTTTTCTTGTGTGAACTTCAGATACACCCTGAACTTCTCTGTGATCCAGAACCTTCCCTTTACTCTAGACAGGTGCTTTGTGATTGCAGTTTTTTGGAAGATTTCCTGTCTCTTCTTTTGCACTTGTACATGAATTTTTCTATGATGTTCTGGCCTTCCACAGCCAAACCCTGTGTTGTTAAATTTTTGGTGGAGTGTTGCTCGTTCAGGGAATTTCAGGGGATTTGTTGCTCATTTCAGGGGATTTGTTTTCATCTTTTGCTTTATGAGGTCTTTTGATTTTTGTCCTCTCTCAGATCTTCTCCCTGCACTTTTTGGGATGCAAACTCTGTGGGTATTTCAGTGGGACTCTCTGTGCATGTTCTCTGCCTCCTCAAGCAGCTCCAGCAGACACTTCACTGAAGTTGTTCCTCTCAGGGATAGTTCCACCTCGCAGTCTTTGCTCATGGAATTCCAGCAGCTCCCTGCGAGCCCTTCCCTGAGCCAACACTGCAGGAGCTCATCCCAAAACCTGTGTAAATGAAAACCTGCTGGGGCTGCACGATTCCTCCCTGCCAGCTACCCTTTCCTTTTGTTTTTTTTTTTTGTAATTTTTACTGATCTCCTTCTGACCTCTCCCTATTCCCCACTACAAATAACCCCCGTTTGACACCCCTGCAGACTCTAAACGCCACGGAGAAGCCTCTTGCCCCATCTGAGAGCGACCCTGGGGGCCCGAGGAGCAAAGAGGGCTCCAAAGAGAAGAAAGCCACGGTGGAGCTGGGCAGGCAGAAGGGCAGGGAGCAGCCAGAGCCCCGGGAGCCGCCGGCGGCCGAGCCCGACGCCGTCCACAACGGTGGGGACAGCAAGGAGCCCTCCTACAAGAAGACAGAGAAGAGGCAGTCCCTGGGAGGGTTCTTTAAAGGCCTTGTATGTTCATTTCTTTTCTTCTTTTCGGGTCTATTTTCAGCTGCTTGAAGCAGGCAGGCTTCTGTTCTGTATTTTAACACACCCCTGCATGGGGAAATGGGCCACTGAGTAACAGAACCAATAAGATTCCAATAGAAGCTGTTTATTGTTTATATTTTATATATATATGTGTGTGTGTAATATATATGTAATATAATATATAGAGAGAGTATAAATATGTATATATACATATATAATATATATTATATATACATATATAATATATATAATATACATATATACATATATACACATTACACATTATGTATGATATATATGTAATATATATAATATATAAATATATAGTATATATTTTTATATAATATATAATATACATATATAGTATATTATATACATATATACACATATATATACACATTATATATTATATATTATATATACATATATGTGTATACATGTAATATAATATATATATTACATAGATATAGATATAGATAGATATTGATAGATATAGATATAGATATAGATATAGATATATAGATGTAGATATAGATATAGATATAGATATATTCTAGGTGTACTATCCACGTGGGCACACATCTCTGGGTTGGCCAAGCTGCTTCTCCCTGAGGCAGGCACATCCTTCAGGACATCCAGGTGGTCAAGTGTCCATCCTCACATTGTGCTTCCCCTATCCAGGGTTTACATTTTTTGCAGACATTTTCTCAGGCTCTCTTCTTATTTTGGATTCTGCTGTTTTCTCAGTAACTTTGATTAATTCCTAGAGCTCTAATAACAAAACTGCAAGGAGTTTGATAATATTACTCACAAGCAGTTTGGCTTGTGCATCAGAATAGCCTGTGTTATACAGATACATTACTACACGCCCCTCTCCTGGACCCTGATTCCCCTGGGAATGGCACAGAGCAGGAATGCAGATTAGAGCACTGCAGCTCCAGCCTCTGCTCCCAGCTGGGCTAAAAATGCTGGAATTTTGGCTACAAACGGTGAAATTTTGGCTACAAACGGTGAAATTTTGGCTACAACTGGAACCATTTATGGAAGCAAACAGCATCACTGCCTGGCTGCAGGGTTTGAGCACAGATAAGGTTGTTCCTGTGGTAAAAGAGATTAATTTATAAGCTGTAGCAAATGTATTTAGGGAGTCTTTCAAAGATTAGATTAGAAAAAAGGAGGAAGGGGGGAAAAAGGATGACTAACATTGTTTCCTGAGCTGGAATAACTCATAGTCCAGTTGTCAGGAGCTGGGAGTGCTCAGCACGTGGAAAGTATTGGGATTTATTCCGAGCAGAGTGTTTTCTGCACTGACCCAGGCTTCTCCTGAGCAAAATTTGGGGTAAAAAAATACTCCAGCACCTCGATTTCTCTGTGTGCACTTTGAAATGCTCTGCCCAAACCATCACTGTCACCAAGCCCTGAGCTCCTGGGACCCGAGCTCCTGAATCCCAGGGCAGAGCTGGAATTTTTCCGTTATAAAAGGCAGAACAAAGTTCTTTCTTTCTGTCACATGGGGCTTGGAAATTCCAGTTCAACCAGAATCATCAGCCAGTCTGATCTTCCTGCTTTAATCAGCAACCACCTTGAAAATGGGTGCAGCAGGAGACTGCAGTGAGCAAATAATGTGAGCTCTGCTAAATGAGTGCTAAGTGAGGCAAAATGGAAATTATCTCCTCTCCTGTCTTCTCCCTCCACCCTTTGATATGAAGAAAGGCAAATTGGATCATTTTATTCCCTAGATCAGTTTAGAAGTGACTTCATCGTGCTCAGACAGGAGCTGGCAGAGCCCATCACTCCCATGATGGGGGAAATCTTTACCTGATGTGGAGGTTTTTAGGGTTTCTGGCTGAATTTGGAATGAGCAGCTCACTTAGTCTTGGTTGATGGATAAACGATGGATTTGCTGCTACTTGTAAATGGCCAAAGCCTTTTATTTTATTTGTTTTATTCTGCTCTAGAGCATCCTCCAAACTCAACATCAGGGGAAGCAGAAAGAAAACCTCTGCAGCCAGCTGAACTGCACGAGGTTAAAATCAGTTTTAGATGGGATTTTTCAGTCCGTTGTGATTTTTGGCTGCTCTTTTTCATACTTAGATCCTCTAAGGTGAAACATTACAAGAAGATGAGTGAGGTGGAGCCTAATCAGTGTAAAAACCTCCCTGTTTTTACCTCCCTGAAGGGGATGAAGAAGTTGAGACCTTTCACTCTCCGTGTGTAACACAGAATCGTCCCGAAGCGGTGATTCAGGTTTCCAGGAAAGGACAATTCACACATTATTCTGCCCGGTTCCTATCCTCGGGAAGGCACAGAGTCACCTTTAGCTTTGTCACGCTGTATTTTGTGCTTAGCAAGGCATGATTTGGGTTAAAACAGCACTGACACCTCACAGTGGTAACAGTGACCTCAAACATTGCTTGTGACTCCCTTTTGCTGAAGTTTTGGCAGCTTCAAGGCCAGCAAAATTAGGTCAAGCCCCTTAAACCAGAGCCAAGTTTTTATCAGCTAGTGAGAAATGCAGTTGGTATAGTCAGAGCTATACATTTCCTGCATCTAAGCTGGATTAGTGTCTTGGAGCAGTTCCAAACCCTGAATTAGGTTTGCAGTGTAAAAAAAGCTTTATCACTCCAACATTGTGGAATACCTGTCATGCATAAAAGCATTTAATGTTCCTTTAACCTCGAGCAGAGCAGGGCTGGCTATAATACACCATTCATCATGCCTGAAGGACTCTGAGAAGGCTTGCACTGAAGCGTTTAGGGCAGGGAAATTTTAAAGAAAGTTGTGCCAAAACTCCAGTACTACAGAAATGCAGCAGCCTGGCTCTGCTGTGTGAGCCAAATCCCTGAAAACAATTGTTTCCATGCCAATTGAGACAATTATATTAAAATTACCCCCATATTTAGGTAGAACCACGGGCAGGAACTTTGTGTGGTTCTCATGATGCAGCTGGTGCTCAGATCTCCGTGCATATTAAAAAAAGGGCAAATGAAGAGAAGCAGGGAGATTGAATCAGTGGGAAATATCTGGTAGCAGAAGTTTTAAGACACCTGGCCATTCTGAAACACTCGGAAACGTTTCTAAAGGTGTCTCTCGTGTTCCCACAGGGCTCCAAAAGGATGTCGGATGCAGAAGTGCAGACAGACCCCGTGTCCATCCTCCCTGCTGGCAAATCCAAGTAGTGCCGGGCCGTGGCTGCTGGAGGGAGGCTCGGCAGCTCTCCGGGAGCTCCTGGCAGCAGAATCGGCTCCTTTTCCCTCCCGTGGCCGTCAGCAAACGCCTGAGGCTGAAGCGAATGCCGGGGTATCACGGCAGGTTGTCACCGGCAGGGTTTGTTCCTCACCTGTAGAGAGCAGCTCTAAAGATCCCCAAGAAATGTGTTTAAAGTCAGGTGGTGTGGATGGTTTGGGGTGTGGAGTAGTCAGGTACGAGGGTGGCAGAGAATTGGATAAATAAATGGCAGAAAAACAAAGTATGTGACAAAGGAGGGCAGCGAGGCACGGGCGGAGAATCCTCCGCTTTGGAGAGCCTTGAAAGCAGCCAGGAAAACCACAAATCCCCCTCGGAGACACGTTCTGCTTCAATGTGAAACAGCCCAGCCGCTTCTGGGGGGGTTTGGACAGAGCTGAAATTAGAGCTGAACCCTTCGGCCCGACAGAACCAACCCGCGGTGATCAAATCCTGCTCCCTGCCCGTTATTAATGTAAATTAAAACGCTAAAATGCAAAGGCTTGACGTGATTGAGGCGGCTCCTCTCTCGGCCGGGCGAGGTGGGATAACAAATTAAAAGCTGTTTAAGGTTCTAATAGGACACAAGAGGGCACCCACGTCCCCTAACGCCGGGAATTAATGTTCCTTAGATCATAGGAAACTTAGTCCTTCATCCTGATACCTGTTTATATCCATAATTGTAATTAATCCTAATAAAAAACCAAAATCAAAGCTGCCCAGGCAGCTCTCTAAGCTTCACGAGACTCCTGTAATAACTGTAGTTAATAAATTTTACAGAAAATTAAGATTTCTGTTGGTTCAGTCCTAGCCTGTACAGGGAACCGTGGGCCTGACATTTTAATCCTCACTGATCTTAATGATACAATACTGTATATTTTGACATCCCTATCTTTAAATAAACTAATACTTATCCTTTGAAACAAAAAATCTGTTGCTGCTTCAATTTTCAAACAAAGTTTGTGGTTTACATCTCTGTGCTCTGGTGATTCATGTGACATTAAGGCATAAATCAGCACGGACAAACCTTGGGAGTAGTTGTTATTCTCTCTTTATTTGAGTGAAGATTATACCTGGTAAGCCAGGGAGAATTCTGTAAATTCTGCAGGATTCTGTTCCTATCTGACCAGAGAGGACAGAGGTGAAAAGCCCCTGCAGTTCAGTGGGATTTTTGCTCTGGGTTCTGCAAACCTGCAGGTTTGGGGTGC
The DNA here is from genome assembly GCA_037834095.1 of Argya squamiceps. NCBI lineage: Eukaryota > Metazoa > Chordata > Aves > Passeriformes > Leiothrichidae > Argya > Argya squamiceps. The sequence goes on from JBBMKD010000067.1 coordinate 12,785,251, forward strand.
CCAACCAGAATTTGCTGTGGGTCTGTGCACAGGGAGCACAAATGTTCTTTAGTTATAATTAGTTTTTAGTTATTATTTAGCTTTAATTCTGCTCCCCTCCTGGCTTTTCCATGCCTTATAAAGGGATATCAATCCATGGTGGGTGCTCACAGATTTCCAGCCTGATCCACAAACCCTCCTGTCCATCTGGGCAGGACCAGTGTGAAAGAAGGATTGGGGTTGTTGTACCCAGCTATGCTATGCAAAAGAAAAGAAATTTTAAAAAAATCAAAGCGACAGGCTGCAGAGCCATAAACTCCTCTGAGAGTGCCTGGAAAGCACCAAATCTCTCCCTGCTGACCCTGCCAGCCCTGTGTCTACCCTCGGAGCAGGGAATCTTGCCCCTTGGAAGTTTAAAATCCTTCCCTTCAGGAGCTGAGTCTGCTCCCAGTGAGCCAGGACCTGACTTCCAGGGTTTGTGTCTCACAGTTCTGCACCCATAACACGTTTAAACGGCACCTGAATACCTTTTTCAGATGTAAATACAGTTTACAGCTGGCTTTAAAGCCACTCAATGCAGGAAAATCCATGGTTTCCTGCACGGCAGGATGGATGTGACAGGAGATGAACACTACGGGGTTGTGGCTGTGGGGACCGACCCCGTGCTGAGGTGGAATAAATCTGAATTCTGCACAGTCACAGCTCTTTGAGAATATCAGTGAAGAATCTGGATTTGTTCTAGGCTCCACCTCTTCTGGATAACACACCCTGGCCTTTACTGGCAACTTCAGCAGCTCAGCAAGTTCTGAGAACACAAAAACAGGAAATTCTGCAGCAGCCCTGACGGAGGCTGAAGATGCACACGAATTCCTTAAACAAGTGTCACTTTCTGAAAACAAATTCTCAAAAGCCTCGGAGAGGAATAAACCTCTTATCACCACTCTTTGCTTTTCCTTAATCATTTCCTATCAAATCTGTCGCCTGCTGAAGGGCAAGAGGAAAGAACCCCCTGCACAGGAAGCACCAGAGATTTGACTTTAAACCAGAAAGGGACAAAGTCCAAATTCCTTTTTTATCACATCCCAGGTGATGCAGAATCCAGCAGTGCCCCTTCACCCACCTGCACACACAGCCAGCTCCTTTATTCTGGGCACAGGGATTGATAAAGAGCAAACCCTGCACACAAAGACATTTAAAACACAAAGTGGAAATTTGCAGACTCATCTTTGTTCACCAATTTCAGGGATGTTTGTGATGACTTCACTGGAGCTGTTTGGAACACGGAAGGGAAGTGGGGATTAAGCTGCAGAGTTTGCACTTTTTTTGCTGTCAGCAGTTTTGGGTCCACTGGAGAAATAGATTCTGAGCTGGTATAGGCTGAAATTTTATTACTTTGGTGAATTAAACTGAAGTAGCCCAGAATGTTGGGACTGTGTCATCACAGGGAGTTTTCTCTCTGCAGCTTTTGAGCCCTGGCAATGGCAGCCATGAGTGAAGGAAAAGAATTGCTTGTGAAAAATTTGCTTGTGTAATTGAGCTGAAACAGTCTTTTATTCTATTTTTTAAATTTTTTAAAAATTTTATTTTTAACCACTGCTTCACATATTGAAAAGACAATTATATTATACAATGCCTTGTTCAGGAGCCCTTCATCAGATTCAGTAATCAGGGCTAGATTACTTTATTACTCCCTGTTTATTGCCACTAAATGCTGTATCAATATTCACAACCCCAGTCATGGAGCAGAACTAGTTAGATGTTACAGAAAAAATTCTCTTTACCCCAAGAACCCAGAACTAGGCCACACCAGAAGGGTTTTGGTGCTTCCAGCAGTGAGTGGGGCAGCCCTGCCAGAGACACAACCACACAAATTTAATTCCAGTGAGACTAAACCCACGCAAACGCTTTTATTGCCGTTGTGATTACACTTGAAAATCATTTTTTTTACTCTCTTCTCAAACTCTGCTGCCTCCACACTGTCCTACCACAGTCAAACAGCCAGGTAAAAATGAGGTTTTGCCCGTGTCAATCTGCTGAGGGGGTCTGCAGGTGCCAGAAGGGGTTAAAGGCTGCTCTGGGGTCAGCCAGTTGGGTTCACTGGGGAGGTGATGAGGAGGTTTAATCCCTGAAAGGGATGGGGAGGGAGGCAGAGGGGCTGGATTTTCCCAGGAGCAGGTAAGGGCTGTGCCCAGCCAGCTCTGGGGAACATTTGTGTGTTTGGGGCCTTTCTTTTGGTGCCTTCCCAAGGAGACAGCAGTAAGGTGTGGAGAAGGTTTTATGGTTCCTGCTTTCCCTGGAGTTTGTGGAGTGATTTCCCTGTGGTGTGTGGGGTGAATCCTCTGGAGTTTGTGGGGTTGTTCCCCTGTGGTTTGTATCCTCTGGAGTTTGTGGGGTGATTCCCCTGTTGTTTATGGAGTGATTCCCTCGTGGTTTGTGGGGTGGTTCCCCTATGGTTTATGGGATGATTCCCCTGTGGTTTGTGGGGTGAATCCTCTGGTGTTTGTGGGTTCATTCCCTGTTGTTTGTGGGGTCATTCCCTGTTTTTTCTGGGATGATTCCCCTGTGGTTTCTGGGGTGATTCTCCTGTGGTTTGTGGGGTGATTCCCTGATGTTTATTGGATGATTCCCCATTGTTTCTGGGGTGTTCCCCTGGCAGTGCTGTGCAATTCCTTGGCTCCATCCCCACCCTTTGGGAGGTGCTGCCCACCTGTGCCCCAGCTCCATCCCTCTGCTCTCCCACCTTGTGCTGGAAGCCAAAACGTGCCCATGGCCACCAAATCCAACCCTGAATGCACCAACACCTTTGAATTCCTTAAATATCCATTTAAAGCTGAACAGCAATGCTAAAATGTGAATTTGGTGGAGCCTGGGAGTACAGGAGAAATTTAGCACAGAAATAATGAGGTTTTAAAGTTGCCTTTCTCTGTAAAATGTGCTGGGGAGGAGGAGATGGGAGACTAAAGTCTCTGAGAGACCCAAGCAGGGCTGGTATTGAGAGTTTGGGTGTAAAAAATGATGGATTTTTGTGCATCAGCATCAGAAAAGCTTTTCTTGGTGATGGAAATTGTGAAATATTCCTTCTTGGGTTAATCTTGGTGGGAAATTGTTTCTGGTTTATTCTGGTTTACTTATATCAGCATCTCTTAAATTTGTAACTGCCTTGATTAGTGCAAAGAGATAAAGGAATAGTGTAAAAGGAGCCTGAATTCCAGCATCTGAAAAGCTTTCTTGGTGAAAGAAATTGAGAAATATTCCATCTTGGGTTCATCTTGGTGGGAAATTGTTTGTGTTTTATTAATTCTCAACAAACAAAATTCTCAGCATAATTTAAATTTGTAACTGCCTTGATTAGTGCAAGAGGTTAAGGAATGGTGTGAAAGGAACCTGAATTCCAGCATCAGAAAAGGTTTTGTGGTGAAGGAAATTGTGAAATACTCTTTCTTGGGTTAATTTTGGTGGGAAATTGTTTCTGGTTTATTCTGGTTCATTTATTATTATTCTGATTTATTTATATCAGCATCTCTCAAGTTTGTAACTGCCTTGATTAGTGCAAAGAGATTAAGGAATGGTGTGAAAGGAACATGAATTCCAGCACCAGAAAAGCTTTCTTGGTGAAGGAAATCGTGAAATATTATTTCTTGGATTAATCTTGGGGGGGATTGCCTCTGTTTTATTAATTCTCAACAGACAAAATTCTCACCATCACTCCAGTTTGTAACTTGGTTAACGATTAATGCAAAGGGATTAAGGAATGGTGTAAAAGGAACCTGAATTCCAGCATCAGAAAAAGTTAATGGTGAAGGAAATTGTGAAATACTCCTTCTGGGACTAAACTTGGTCGGAAATTGTCTCTATTTTATTAATTCTCAACAAACAAAATTCTCAGCATAATTTAAATTTGTAACTGCCTTGATTAGTGCAAGAGGTTAAGGAATGGTGTGAAAGGAACCTGAATTCTGCACTCACAGCACACAGGGGCTGTGGCAAGGTGAGGGTTAAGGGAAATCTCCTTTTTCCCCTGGCCCTGTGTGTCAGTCACTGACCTGCAGCGATGTCACACAATATGGACACCGAGGAGGCTTTTACCCAACTCACTTTGAAACAAAGCACGTGCTTTTAGGGAGAGTTGTTTGATTTAACTGAGCCCCAAATTAAGCATTCATCATCTTGTCTCCTGTACAGCACATTGTTCTAGCTTGGAAAAAAAAATCAAACTAAACCATATGCTGAAAGGGGAAGAATTCAGAAAAATTTCCTCACTTTCCCTCCAGTCTGTGCCTCGTTTTTTGAGCTTCAAGGAGGGGAGAAAAATGTAATTGCTGCAGACAGGGTAAAGATGGTAGTTGCTATTCCCAGCCCTTTACACAAGAGTAGGTGCTTTCAAGAACTTGGAAATAAACATTGCACTAAAAATTCCTGCTGGTTCCTGGCAGAATCGCTTGTAAATGTCTGTACTGGAGGCTGGAAATAGAATTTAGGGGTTTGCAGAACGTGTTCCTCGGGCTTGTTGTTCACAGATGTAGCTTTGTTCTTACAGGCACACGGCTGCCAAGAATTTCCTAAGCAACTACTGATTATGCAGGCTTCAAATTTGGGGGGTTCTGATTGTAATTTCTCCAAGAACTGAATATTTTATAAATATAAATATTATATATAAATTTTTATATTTATATTTTAAAAATATATGTTTATAATTTTTTATAAAATTATAAATATAAATGCAGATCCTTTGGCAGTGAGAGGTTGTGGAGGTCACCCCAAGTTGACATTGTCAGCTCGTTTTCAACTTCCCCTTTACCTTGAATTTACTCCTAACTGACTCTTCTTGGTAAGATTGTGCTGTTAGTTCCTATTAAAGGGGAAAAATGTGGAGTTAGTTTGGAACTGGGTTTGGAAGTTCGGGGACAAATCACTGTTTTTGTGGAACATTGTCTGTTTTCAATTTATTGTTGGACTCCACATATCAGCCACATTTATCTAAATATATTTTTAAATCTGACTTCTTAATATATTTAGTTGAGCTGTGGCCTGCCAACAGGAGAACACAAAGTACTCCTGAAAAATCTCAATTTGCAATCTGAGATAGATAAAACTAGAGGCAGCCTAGTTGTTATCACCAACAGCCATCTCAGATATTTAAAGTGAGATTTTTATTCCAACTGTTAGCCTGAATTTAGATTTTGCTGTGAACTGTCTGTAGGAAAAGAAAAATAAAATTAATTGGGAGTTTTTGCAAATTATTGCAATGTTGACTTCAAATCAGACACCTCCAGGAGGAGAATGCTTTATTCTTCCCACACTTATTTATCCTTCTTGGATGTCTTGGGTTGTTTTTTTTTTTACATTCAAGGGAGAGATATGGGCACAATAAGAGAGCTACATCCACTGTTTAATTTTCCTTTTCCCAGGAAATTGATAAATTAATTTCCTTTCTCACACCTGAGCTGTTTCTCCACAAGCCAGAGCTCTGATTCACCATTCAGCTGAGAGAAGCCCACGCTTAGGCAAGACAGGCTTTTCCTTTTTTTTCCTTTTTCTTGCTGCACATTTAACTTTTATCATCAGAAGCAATCCTGGGCTGTTTCTGATTTAATACCTGGCCCAGGGGGAGGTTTAGGCTGGGCCAGGTGAGGAACAGAGTGGAAAATCTGATGTTGGTGCCCTGCAGAAGAGCTCAGCTCAGGTGGGACAGCGAGGTGCCAAAAGGGAGTTGTCCACCCTGAGCTGGCCTGCACAAAAACCTGCTGCAGGACCATCTGCAGGACCTGTTGGCAGCAGTGAAATATTAAAGATTAAGCAGAGAAAGCAAAATCCTGGCTATTGAAAATCAGATTATTGCCGTGGTGCTTTGGCAGGGCAGCCCCACCACAGATGGACACCATTGAAGGCAGGAATCAAGCACCAACACGTGCTCCAGGCAGAAAGAGACCCTGGTGAGCACAGAAACTCTTGGGTTTATTTTTATATCACAAAGGTGAGCAAGATTTGAAGCTTTTTTTAGGCTGCTCCAGTGCTGGTCACCTGCAATTCCGTGTGATTCTCACAAATTTCAGTCTAACAAACTCAAAATACAGTTGTCTTTTTTTTCCATGGAAAAGTCTAGTGCATGAACCTGGGCTCACACAAAGTCCTGTCACTCTTTGAGGCAGGTTTGGATGTGTGGCAGGATAATTTAGATATCAAAAAGTGTTTTGCTTTAATTGTCATTAAATAGGTGTACAGCAGGATTCCCCAAACTGAATCCAGCAGAGCACAGAACAGAAGCAGTGCTGTAAATTCAGCTGCAAATTTAACTGCAAATTTAATTTATCATCTCCCAGGACGACAAATATTGCAGATACTTCTCTGAAAAACGTCACTGCTGTTATTGCACGATTGGGAAATTATTCCCCCAGAATTATATCTATTTTTATTTTAGATTCTATTTTTATTTTATCTATTTTTAACCACCAGTTTATCGAAGTTTGCTGCTTTTTTTAAAAAAAAATTATAGCCCTGCTGTTGGCACTGCAGTTAACCTATAATATAATTCTATAATAATGTTAGTTTGGTTTAAGTTTTATGGAGGCAGTTGAGAGGATCCTGTGGATTACTGAGCTCACTAAAATCTCAATGCTGTTTATCCAAGTTTGCTGCTTAATTTTTCTCTTTTTTTTTTACCGTGCCCCTGCAGTTAATCTATGATATATTATCTATATATAGTGTATATATATATATATAGTATATATATATAGTAGTATATACTATATATATAGTGTGTATATATATATACTTATAGTATATAGTATCTATATATAGATAATAATATATATTATCTATAATATAATTCTATAATCATGATAGTTTGGTTGAAGTTTTACGGAGGCAGTTGAGAGGATCCTGTGGATTTCTGAGCTCAGTGAAATCTCAGTTCCCCACAGTTCTGTTTGACACAGGAATTCTTCATCCTGCAAACTCAATGTCGGCAATAAAATCAGAGATGCTGCTTTTCTAGGGCAGGAAGGAGTTGTTCTATGCAGAAATTTCTGTTCTATGCAGAAATGTCTGCCTGAAACAGATTTTCCATGAAGTGCTTTGTCTGTGTGTGCACACACTCCCCATCCTGGCGTTCCTGGGACCTCAGGGATTAAGTTGCCATAAGCACAGATGATATAATTTCTTCCAGGATTCATGTGGCAATGTCATTGTTACACAACTCAGTTTAAAATAACGACAAAAAGTGCTAAAGAATCAAAAAGGTTTCTTCTTCCTTGCCTCCACCACTAATTTTTCCAGTGAGAAATCAAAAAGGCGAAAATGATTTTTTAAAAAAAAACGTAAAAAAATCGAGTGATATTCTGTCCTAAGGCAGACATGACACCAAAAAGAGTTTTGTTATCTCCCCTTCCGCCCCCGAAGCAGTTCCCACACCCCTCCTGGCCCCGCTCTCACACAGTAAAATGTTCTTTACTAATAATGTTCTTTGGCATGTCCTGAGCGATGCAGCACAGCCCAGCCTGGGCCAGCTCTGCCGGCCGAGAGGAGCTTTCAGCCATCCCCACTCCACTGACACAATTTCCTTCGAGTCCTGGCTCACATCACTTCCCTCCCTCCGCACCCTCCTCCTCCTCCCCGTTCTCAGCCCCATCGCTCCCTCCAGGGCCGGTAGAGGGCACTTGGATTTAATTTCTCCGATGGTTCGGGCTCTACAACTCTCCCGGCAGTCGCACTCAAAGGTTTTTTGGGTTTGTTTTTTGTTTTTTTTTTTTTTCTTCTGTCATCCTATTCATAGAAACGTGGAGAGAAAACCCAAAGCCCCAAACAAGACAATAATCCCAACCTGCATGATCCCAGTTTAAGGTGCAGGATCCCAGTTTGGGATGCAGGATCCCGGTTTAGAGTGCAGGATCCTGGCTTTAGGATTAGGCTGCAGGATCCCAATTTAGGCTGCAGGATCCCAGTTCAGGATGTGTGATCCCAGTTTAGGCTGCAGGATCCCAGTTCAGGATGTGTGATCCCAGTTTAGGCTGCAGGATCCCAGTTCAGGCTGCAGGATCCCAGTTCAGGATGCTGAATCCCAGTTCAGGCTGCAGGATCCCAGTTTAGGCTGCAGAATCCCAGTTTAGGCTGCAGGATCCCAGTTTAGGCTGCAGGATCCCAGTTTAGGCTGCAGGATCCCAGTTTAGGCTGC
>JBBMKD010000067.1:12793499-12843314 GCA_037834095.1 Argya squamiceps
CAGGATCCCAGTTCAGGATGCAGGACCCCAGTTCAGGATGTGTGATCCCAGTTCAGGCTGCAGGATCCCAGTTTAGGACACAGGATCCCAGTTTAGGACACAGGATCCCAGTTCAGGATGCAGGACCCCAGTTCAGGATGTGTGATCCCAGTTCAGGCTGCAGGATCCCAGTTTAGGACACAGGATCCCAGTTTAGGACACAGGATCCCAGTTCAGGATGCAGGACCCCAGTTCAGGATGTGTGATCCCAGTTCAGGCTGCAGGATCCCAGTTTAGGCTGCAGGACCCCACTCAGAGCCCCAGGAGGAGCTGGGGGTGGCCGTGCAGGCTCACCCTTGTGCCGAATTCCACCTCCTCAGTTTTCTCCGGGAGGATCTCTCCCATCCCGGGGGGAGGATCACGAGAGGCTCCTCTGAGATGTTTTCGGAGCAGCTTCTGCACAGCTCTGGGTAAATAAACTTCTGCAGCCTCAGCGAGAGCAGGGCTCATCCCAGCTCAGCACCCCCACACCTCCCTGGCCATCCTCTGCCTGCTCTTTGGGGATATTTGGATGTTTTCCAGGATTTACAGCTCACGTTGTATCTGTACTCTGTTCAGGTTTCCTGTGAATCCTCCCCTCCCTCATGAGGAATAAAGCAGTGCCCCTGGATGGTTTAATCCCAATTTCTGGCCCATGGAGCTCCTGTTTGGCACTGCTGGGGCCTCACTGGGGTTTCATTTGGTGCCTTTTTTGGGATCCCACTGGTTAAAAGCTGATGTGGGGCAAACAAAAGCCAAGGAGTGCCGGGAAAGGGGTGATGATAAAGGGGAAATGAGAGGCTGATCCTTGCAAAAACTGAGTTGCTTAGGGCAGAAAAAAGCAAATAATGCGAATAAAACTAAAAATGTAACTCTGCACAGTGTGACAGAATGCTAAGCAAGCACCACAGAAGTGCTTTTAAATTAAAAAGAGAGAGGATAAATGAGAATAAGTGCCTGATGTATATGAAAAGATATATTCCCCCTGCTCCATTCTGCCCTTGTCTTTCAAATGCAGAAGAAACAAAAAGGTCAGGAGCGATGTGGGCGATGCCATAACACGGAAGTCACTTTTTGTGCCGCTGTGAATGTGGTATTGTTCTTCCCTCACCGTCCCGTTTGGAGTCAGAATGAAATAAAACAATGCTGCTGCTGAGGAGAGGGGCCGAGCCCGTGGTGGGGAGGAAACGCGCTCACCTGAGAGCCTCACCACAGGGCTTTGAAGGAAAAACTGCTGCTGTTCTCAGCAGAACCTGCTCAGGAAGCAGCCTGCAACCTGCCCCAGCCCTGAAACATCTCAGTGTGAGATTCCCCAGCACTGCACCCACCAGGGAGAGCTGCAACCCCCTGGGAATTACTGAAGGGGGTTTCATACAAAATAGAAATTCTCTTGATGCCTGATGATGGTACATGGGGAAGCAAAGACAATTATTTGTGATTTAGATATGATTTACAGGCTATAAATGTATTTATTTCCACTTGTACAGCCAGGTGTGTGCTCCCAGCCCAGGTAGCAGTCAGGGAACTGCATGGCTGCTCTGTGAGGTCCATAATCGCCTGGTTATGGCCATAATTAATTAATTAGGCACTGGTACAATAGTAGCTGCCTGGGGAAAGCAGGAGTGCAGCCGTGGCTGTTACCATCAGCTGAGCTGGAATCAAACCATCGATTTTGGGCAGGGTGATTGTGATTTATTCTGTGGAGCAAGAGCAGCACTTCCTCCTTCAAAGCCTACCAAGGGACAACAGAATCGAGGCACAAACCCCAATTCTGGAACTCCACCCAGAAGATTTGGGGGTGTGTCCCCAGCCTGTGTGCTCAAAAAGCAAAAAAATGTAAATCTCAGAGTATTGGAGTAGGGGAAGGGACATTTATAATGTCAGTGAGAGTCAGGTTTGGGTTTGGAATGAGCAAATTGGGCTGAGTAAAAGAAGTGACCCAAATCTGAACTGCAAGAGGCTCAAAACTTTGTTCTTCTTCACTTAAAATCCCACTCACTGTGCCTCACTTTACCATTTAATGCTTAAATGAGTTGGACTTAGGCACTGGGTAGTCTAGATGAACAATAATATTTTATGGAATAAGACAAAACAAAGTAATTATTGACACAGTCATCATTAATAATATAATCTAACCCTTTTTTCATTTAAAATCACCTGATTCAAATTGATTTATTCACAGTGATTTGTCAAATCGTTTGTGCAAACAAGCCCAGTCCTGTGATTTTTCCGTAGAGGGTCCAGGAGCAGCTTCACGTTGTTCAGTTTTTTTGTCACACGATCTGCCACAAGTCACATTCTGTTATTTCTCTTTCCTGTTTGATGACAGAAATAAGAGATTTGCAGGCCTTTCATATTATCTGATCTATTATGCAAATAACCCCCAGCTCCTGAGAACTGACCCAAGAACACTTTCCCTGCCCACTGTGGCACCCAAAACATTTTGGCTTTGAGTTTGGCTTCAGGAGTTCCTGCTGGAGCTGCTTTTCCTCAGTGTCCTGGAGAGCAGCACTGCACAAACCTTTCTTTTTTCTTTGCATTTCCACACCTTTGGTTTCAAGCTCCATCTGAGCAGTTGTTTGTTTGATTTATCACCTTCATCTCATGTATCCTGGCCCAGTTCCTTTTGTCTCCCTGTACAAAAGCAGTTTGAGGATCCCCTGTAAAGCAGCTCAGGGATATTTTGGGGGTGTTTTGCCATTAAATTCACACATCAGTGTGGGACCATGGAATGGGTTGGGTTGGAAGATGTCACTGTAGGACACGAAAGAAAGACTCCAAGTATTTCAGAAGGCAAAGAGCACAGAAAAAAGGCTTTTATTGTCTTATTCTTACCACCTTTTATAAGGTGTTCCCATACAGACTGAACATGGTCGGTGAATAGGAACAACACCTTCCCTAAAAAGGAAGGGCACTGAACTGATTCAGTGCCAGCTCATAAAAAACATTTTTATAAAGGATGTTCAGCAAAAAGCAAAATGTTCAAGCAGTGTCTGGCATTTGAAACTGGGCTTGCTGATTGTTGCCCACTTTCAGGTACCTCTGGAAATTCAGGGGGTGGGGGAGACACGAAGAAAAACCCGTCACGGGGAATAGATTATGAGAATAACACAAAATACTCTTTACATTCCGACTTGAAAGTCGTTTAAAGCATCCAAGTAAACTCCCCCAAGTAAATCAGGAGAGGCAGAGTGCTCTGTGCCACCCCCTCAGCAGTCCCTGGAGGTGATCCCCAAATTGGGCAATTCACCCAGAGGAAATCAGGAGCTGCAGGACTTGGAGCTGAAGTCCTTTATGAAATCACACCCCTGTAGCCAGAATTCTGCTCAGGTCAAACCCACAAAGGTTTGACAAGGTGACATTTCAGCCAATTTTAGCAATAAAGCCCCCGTGGTATTTGGTTTTGTCTATTTGTTTTGTAGTTTAGACTACAGTGCTATCAGTTCTAAACGGAAAAAAATAGAGTTTTCAAGTCTGGATACGTGAGGCTTTTTTAACATTTGGAATAGATCCAGAAATTCAGTGTCTTAATCCAAAGTCAAACTTTCTACAGAACTGTAGTTGTATTTTTGTGGTTTAGGTGGCTCTGGAAATGGGGAAAGAACAAACTAAATTTTGTTGTGATTCAGTTAGAACAAAACACAACCCCTTAAAACTGCAGTGCCTAAAATAAATGTATCTGACTAGGCTGGGTTTGTGCAACATAAATATAGCAAAACAATGCCAGCAAACTTTGATTTTGTGACATAAACACAGACTTGGTGTAAATCAGTAAATGCCTCCATTCATGTTCATTCAATGCCTTGAATTCAATTCATTCAATTCATTCAATACAGTTTTTAAACAGACTGTAGGGACAACTTTAAAATTCTATTTTCAAATTAAAAATGAGATAAGTTAGGAAAATGGTGAACCTGTGGCAGTATTTATATATGAAAATCAACTCCTAGGAAAGATTTATTTATTAATTGTGCTGGGATAACTCCACTTTTGGAGTGAGGAGTTCTGCTCTGAGGTCAGTGTGTGGCAGAAGCAGAGCCTGCAGTGGATTTCTGAGTTCTGGATCATTTCTGCATTTCAGGATCAAAGCTGTGCTGGGATAAGATCTTTCTTTGTGGAGGAGAGGGTCTGTGAGGTGTGTGGGTGTTGTTTTTTCTTGATTCTCTCCCTCTTTGGAGTGAGCTGGTTGCACTTTGGGAGCAGAAGGAACTGTCAGCATCTCCCTCATCTCCTGCTGGAGCCGCTTTAGGGAACCTTATTTCAGAATTATTATCAGAATTTATTACCAGAATCAATCCAGAATAAATCTTGTGCCAGTCTCTAAAGTGTGAGACACATCAAATATTTTAGGGTGTTGTCATACCCTCCCTTAGTCATAATTTGGCCAAGTCACACTCATCCAACCTTTCTCTTGTCGTCTTCTTTTTGCTTTTTAATAGATTAATTCACTTAATTTACTTTCTATTCCCTGAATTAGCAATAGAGCTCTATAAACAGATGGGCATTAAGGGGAAGGAAAGGGGAATTTTAAAAATCAAATTGGGATCATATAGAAACATTAGAATTATTTTTAATTGAAAGTGATCAGACTGGTTTTTTTAATAATTCTGTCTAAAGGTTGCAACAGTTGTGCAAATTAATCCGGGGGGATTGTGTGATTTTTTTTGTTTGTTTGTTTTGTGGTTGTTTTTTTTTTAACAATCCCGTTTAAAAAGAGCTCCTGAACAGTTCTAAAACTAGTCCGTGACTTCTGTTAATTTTTTTATTTATTTTGATTTATTATTTTTATTTATTTTTTATTTTTATTTAATTCCCAAAACCCAACCCTGACTCATCCTTTCTCCCACAAAATCTGCCTTTCCTCCCCCTTTCCCATCTCTTTTTCAAACACTCAATTGTCAATTAAATTGAAATGTTGAAGTGGTTGGGGAAATGCAGTTTTCCAGGAGGAAATGCTGTTTTCCAAGAGGAAAATGCTGTTTTCCAGAAGGAAATGCAGTTTTCCAATGGGAAAAGGTGTTTTCCATTGGGAAAAGGTGTTTTCCACGGGGAAATGCTCTTTTCCAAGGGGAAATGCAGTGTTCCAGGGGGAAATGCAGTTTTCTGTGGGGAAATGCAGTTTTCTGTGGGGAAATGCTATTTTCCAGGAGGAAATGCTGTTTTCCAGGGGGAAATGGTGTTTTCCATGGGGAAATGCTCTTTTCCAGTGGGAAATGCAGTTTTCTCTGGGGAGATGCTCTTTTCCATGGGGAAATGCTCTTTTCCAAGAGGAAATGCTGTTTTCAAGGAGGAAATGCCATTTTCCAGGGGGAAATGCTGTTTTCCAGGGGGAAATTCCATTTTCCAGGGGGAAATGCTGTTTTCCAGGAGGAAATTATGTTTTCCAAGGGGAAATACTGTTTTCCAGGGGGAAAAGCTGCTTTCCAAGGGGAAATGCTGTTTTCCAGAGGGAAATGCTGTTTTCTGTGGGGAAATGCTCTTTTCCAGGAAGAAATGGTGTTTTCCAGGAGGAAATGCTGTTTTCCAGAGGGAAATGTAGTTTTCCAAGGGGAAATAAGAAGCAAACTTTACAGGCTGGGGGAAGGGAACAACAACAAAGCATTTATTCTTCCCTTTCCCCTCCCCCAGGAGCGGGAGGAAGCAGAGGAGTGGTGGTAGAAGTAGGAAGAAGAAGAAGAAAGGAATTAAAAAGTAAAGAGAAAACTCGAAAGCGGCTCAAGGGAAGGAATTTAAAGGGGAACTGTGGGATTTTAGCAAGAGGGCTGAATTCCGGGAGATAACAGCAACCCCGTTTTAGCGAACCAGTTACTTTAATTTAAATTGATTTTAACTTTCCGTGCGTTGTCCTGCTGACAGCAGCTCGGCTCCCGGGGTTGATTCCAAGGCAGGGTGTGGCCCGGAGGGTGAGGATAAAGCTCGGAGGGGATGGTTTGTGTAACATCCCCGCTGCTCAGGAGAGTTTCGCCGCCGAGGTTTCATAACCTTTAAGCTGTTGGGTGTGTTGCCGATTCCGAGCAGCAAAAGCAGCGTTCAGGATCTTTGTGTGTGTGTGCTGCGGGCTGGTTTTGAGGATTAACCCAACCACCTGTTGCTAAAACGTGAAACTCTGGCAGCAAAACAACCCGACTTTTCCAGGGGCTCACCTTGGGGGGAAGGATGGAGGGAACGTTTCTGTGAGGGAACTAAACTTTTGTTTTTCAGCGGGGAGCTTTGCCACTGCAAAGTTGTTGTCATGCCCCCCCTTAGTCATAATTTGGTCAAGTCACACTCATCCAGCCTTTCTCTTGTCGTCTTCTTTTTTTCATAGATTAATTTTTAATTTTTAATGGATTAAAGTCGCCAGCTTTGCGTTTCTGTGATCTCTGCTTCATGCACACACACGTGTGAGGACACATGAGCACACACACTCCTGGGCTCAGCCCACTGCTCCCTGAACCCTCTGTCTGAGCACATTTGTGCTGCTCAGGCTGCTGATAAACAAAGTTTGTGCTCCACGCTTGAAACCACGTGCTTTTCCAGCTGTGGATGTAAGTGCAGCTAAGGAAAAATAGATATAAAATTGACCATTGGTCAGAATCTCTCCTGACCGATTTTCCTCTTAAATCCTGATTTTAAACACAGAGCTCTTGTTTTGTTTTGATGTAATTACTCCTGAGTACAACTGCTTTGAAAAGGAGGGTTTGCAATTCACAAGGTTTCCTTTCCCTTGTTTGTTTCCTTTCCCTTTTTTTGTTTGCTCGCTCATTTCCAACTTGCTTTGGGTGCCGGGAAGATGATTTTTTTTTTAAATTTGGCTGCAAAGCAGCTCCACAGCTCTCAGGAATATTGACAAGGACAGCAGGGAAAAGGCAGGAACTGGAGTGGCCCAGCAGCTGCCCCAGCTCCGGGTTGGAGCTGCCCCAGCCTCGTCAAACCCAGGATGTTTTAAATAACAGATCCCAGGCTTGGCAAACCGTGATTGCCCAACAAAACCTTGCTTTGTCAGGAACTTTCTGCCCGGCTTTACTTTTGAGTAACGTGCTCCATCTGACCCAAGAGAGTAAAATCCTCTTTCCTGGGGCAGGGAAAGTATCAATAACTGATAATGCATGCCCAAAGTTCTCCCACTGGGGTTCAGTGTGGTCCATCAACGTTATTTCCTTGAATTAGATCTGGAGCCATCATTCAGTTTTGAACAGAATCAAACCTGCTTTTACCATATTTGTATTTGGGCCTGAATTTCTGGTCTGGGAGCTCTTAAAGCAGAGGCTCAGTGACAACACTGCTGAAAACTAAAACCAGGAGGGTTCCTCATTCCTTGTTCCTCCCTGCAGGGCAGAACACTTTGTTTTTGACAGTGACCTGTAGGAGCATACCAGCCTGTTTACTCACTGTTGGAAACCAGTTGTAGAGCCTTTGTACATGGACTTAGCAGCTGTGACAAGAGCCAGGGGTGTGTGGAAGCTCAGCCTCTTCTTCCTCATTCCCTGGCAAAGCTGTACCAGCACCAAGTTGTGGCTGCCTCAGGTTGGCTTTTTCCCATTTCCTTAACAGTGAGGTTTGGGGTTAAAAGAGGAAATAAAAATGTGCAGCTATTCCTGTCTGAAAACCAGACCTTAGCTCCCAGTGCTTCTTTTCCTTTTAAAACAGTAGCAAGATTAAAAATAAAGAAGTGTCACTGTGCTAATGTTTCAGTTTCTAATCAGTTCACAAATGGCAGGAAATTAACTGGCTTTTCATGAACATCTGTTCCACTTCTGGCTTGAAAGGTTGGAGGCAAATGCTATCTGTCAAATCTCATCGTGAGAATCAGCAATAAATACACTTTTCATTTCCCACCCCCATTTCTCTATCAGCCATTCAAAATAGCACTTTGTAGCCAAATGCACTGGTTTCTTTTCCTCTGGTACTTTTTTTTAGGGGGTGGTTGGTGATGGAGAGGATGAGCTACCTCAGAATAAGGGTCAAGAAAAATGTGATTACATTCCTGTACACCTGCTGGATGTGTACACCACCACTAATCCAGGGTGAAATCCGCTTTTTTGGACTTTTCACAAGGGCTTGGGAAGCAGAATCACTTTTTCCTGGTACTATTTATCTTCAAGTGACTCGAAGAACTAAAGGCCTTGTTGCTGCAGCAACAGTCTCTATGGGGATGTCACATCCAAGTGACTTTATTTAATCACCTTTCCATGCCTGGCGTGCCCAGGTTCTCCAGGCTGCAGCAGCTCCACGGGACAGGTGTAACTCACCTTGTGCTGAGCTTATTTTCTTCAGCTTCTGGGAAATTAATGAATATCCAGCCACTCTGGGGGTGATTTTGCCCCTTAGAAGAGACTTTGCTGCCTCACACTGGGGCTGGAATTCTGGCACATTCTGCTCTTTTCAGTGCTGTCTCCTCCTTTTAAATCTGGACAAACATCCCAGTTTTCCTGTTCACTGGAAAGGCTGATAGGGAATTCACAAGCCCAAAATATCTGGAGTCTGTGACAGCTGTGCTTTTCTTGGTTCCCTGCACATACACAGCTTGGAATCCTTGGCTGAGGAGACACTGGGATTTCTCCATTAAACTCTTGTAACAGCTGATTATTCCTGAAATTGGTTTCAGTAGCAATTCAGAGAAAAGCTGCTCTGGAGAACAGAGAAGCTGAGCAAAACCTTGAGCAATGCACAGACCACTGGGTTTTGAGCAATCCACAGCTGAAATAGAGAATGACAGCCCAGATCATGCAACAAGTGGCCTAAAAAGCACCAAAAGCTTCCCAGATTCCCTGGTGGGGTGCAGAGAGGAGGGCATGAATCAGGCCAGGCAGAGGGATCTGTAACCAAACAGGTTTGGCCATTACACAAGAATACCAGGCAAACATGAAACTGGAGGAAAATATCTTTATCAGCCCCTCGCATGCAAAACCAAAGAGGGGAAACTCAGGGTGTTCTGTGCAGTGATCCTGCTGCTGCAAAGGGGGCTGGGACCTTCTTTTCTCTCCTCACTGGCAGCAAATCCTGGTTCCACGTGGAACACTCAGGAGAAATTATCCTGTTTTCCTGCTCAGCATCAGCACTTTCAGCCTTTCCCATCATTCTGGCTGCTTGAGTTGAAAAAGGGCTGGGGCTTTATGGGGCTCAAGGGGCTCCAGAACTGGAAATTTGTCTTAAGTGTAGAATTATAAAGTTTTAGAGAAATTGGTGCACGGTGTCTTTAATGCCAGGATGAGGTCACTGCTGATCTGCAGAGCTCAGCCAAGGGGACAAGGCTGGTTTGGTGTTTCAGGGTGCAGCTGAACTCCCTGTGTGGGTGATGTTGTGTCTGTTACCCACGGGAGCACTTTCCTGATTTGCCTTTTTGGATCTGTCTTTTGTACCTTTTTGGATCTGCCTTTTGTACCTTTTTGGTTCTCCTCAGCCTGGTCCAAACCTGGCATCCCCCAGTGGGAGTGTGGCTGCAGTGAGGGGAAACATTTCACTGCAGCTTCCACCCACATAAATCCCTGCAGGAGCTCTTGGTTTCCACTTGGAAAGACTTCTCAGAGAAGTCCTGTGGTGGAAAGGGTGGCAAAAGACACCCCAGAATGATGGTCACTGCTGTTGCTTTTCATCTTTTCTGTCAGAGTAAAGATGAAATGCTCGAGAGATGCAGTTCATGTTTATTAATTCTTATCTCTGTTACAGTCTCACAAGCTGTGAGTTCTAGCTAACATAGTAAAATGGCCCCTATCTCTTTCTTTACAAGGCCTTTTAAGGATAAACTGTCCAATTATGAAATGATACCTAAATTATTTTTACTTTTAACCCAATCACCAACCACCCGTGGCTGCAATGTGGATTTTTCTACCAATTACAAAATACCACCCAGACCTATGGAGAAGAAGGTGAAAAAGAAGGACTCAACCTCCACCCTAAATCCTCCATCTTGCTTTATATCTATATTACTATATTCTAAACCCTTAAATTTTAAGTTTTCCACCCTGTGATATCCCATACTTCTATCCAAACTCCACACGCACAATCCCAGTGCTGTCACTCAATTTTGGAAACCTTTTCCACGGCCTCAGGTCCAATGCAGTGTTTGCTTGGGGGTCAGCACAGAAAGGCTGAAATTCTCAGTGCCCAGGGATGAAATTCTCCGTGCCCAGGGCTGGAATTCTCAGTGCCCAGGGTTCCAACACCCTGCCACAACTCTTCCCCTTCTGGGACCAAAAATCCCCTGGGACTGCAGTGGCACCTTTCCCTCTGTCCCTCTGGCCTTATCATCATGTGTTATCACTGCTCAGCACTGCCTGGCAGGGCTTTAAAAAGAGCATTAGTAATTTATTATTGCTCAGCACCAAATTCTCAGAGCTCCCTCCGAGGCTGGGGAATTATTGTCCTTGCCTGCCTTGTGGGAAAGTGAAGTGGAGCAGATGTGCTGGGAGATAGAGGTTTGCTCACGCCACCAGGGTCAGGTTTCCTCCAGTCACTGAAGAGTGCCAGGCTCAGATTGTTCTCTACAGTCAAACAAAATAATATAAACCCTGTACTGCACGGCTGCTGATTTATACACCCTTATTCAAACAGATGCACAGATCTGGCTCAATGAAAGGACAAGAAATATTGTCTATTAATGAACTCTGAGTAATTACATCATGCTCTAAGCATTGAGTACAACAGGGCTCGCTAGGGGAGGGGAATCACAGGGCAAGGAAAATAATTGTCTCACCAGCAATTACCATGAAAGTATTAAAGAAACTGATGTACTTCTCATTAAATAATCTCTCTGGAAGCTTTTGTTCCCTAATAAAGTGCTCATCTCATGGAGTGCCATCAGGAGCGCAGTAATTTGATTTGATTATGAGCCTTTACCTGCTTGCTGGAGAATTGCTTGTAAATATTAATAATGGATTCTCACCAGGGGAAAAGAAGGCACAAGGCACATTCTGAAATTAGGAAAATAAATCATTAGGTGCCCTCCTCATCCTCTGTTCTCGATGTCTTCAGGACGTTAAAATCCCAGTTGTTACAACACAGTTTTTCCTTGATTGCACAGTTTATCCCTCTGAAATGGGATTTTTGATTTGCTTTTCCTTATCAAGGTGGGCTATCTGCAGTTTAGTGCTTACACTGGGTTTTTTTCACCCACTCATTACCTTGAGTTTTTAACCTGCAGGTGGAGGATCTCCCACTGTGCTACACAGAACCTCCCTGCCAGGCTGGGTGGATGGGGAAAGGAGGTTTGCTCTGGCCAAAAAATGCATCACAAATCTGCCATTTACACCCTTTCAAAAATCCTGACGCCCTTCAAGGTGGAGAACAAAACACGTTTGTGCAAATCAAAATGCCAGGAGGTTTCTACAGCCTCTTTCCAAAATGCCAAGGCACTTGTTCCACTTTCTGAAGTGCTCTGTGAACACAACCTGAGAAAGTCAGAGCTCTGCAGGTCTGGTCTCGAGTTTCTGCTGAGTCCCAGAACAACCTGTGAGTTCTTGAAAAACAGCCCCAAAAATAGCAGCAATGTTGTAGTTTCATTTTTCAGCGTTGTAGAGCTGCAGGATGAGAATGCCTTAACAGGAAGCTTCAGAAAGAGAATTAAAAAGGGGGTTTTTTTTAATATTGAGTGGTTTTAATGTATTCAGAGCTTTGTCTAGAAGGCAGATGACACATCCCTGTCCCTGGGCTGAGCTTTCTTTGGACTCTGCTTTCTTTGGACTCTATCTAACACTCAGGTGTTGATATGATCAGCCCCAGCAGCAGCCTTTCATCCCTCCCATTTATCTTTATTTTATTGCGGTTGGAGGCAATAAATGTGGGATAAGATGCTGCATTTGTCCCTCAATGATATCAATTTATGATTTCATGCTGTGGGGTCAAAGTTTGCTGGCTGGGTTTGTTCTGAGCGTGGCCTTGTGGGGCCCTGAATGGCTCCTTTGTGCTGCAGTGGGAAAAGCCTTACATGGGAGCTCATGGAACAGCAATCAAAGAGACGCTCCTGGGTGCTGCTGGTTATTATTCTGTCAGGTATTTAAACAGCTCTTTACAGAGGGGAAAAAACCTAAAAAATAATAATAAAAAAACAATAATAATAATAATAATAAAATCCAAAAACCTACAAACACAAAAAAACCCCCAAAAAACAAAACAAAACAAACACAAAAAACCAAAACAACCCCCCAAAAAACACAAAAAAACCCCACAAAAAAACCCCCTAAAAAACCAAGAAAAAACCAAAACAAAAAACAACAAAGCCAACCAACCAACCAACCAAACAAACAAATACGAAAAAACCCCAACCACCACCAAAACAAAACAACAACAACAAAAATATTGAAAAATAGGCAAAAAACCCCAGGAATATTTGGCTGGTTTTGTGTGGGTGAGGATTTCTAATGAAAGTTCCAGGATTTTTTTTTAAAATGTGTATTTTCTGTCAATTTTATTTCCTCATGGCTTACAGGTATTTTTTTGAATATTTGCATGAACATTTGTGTCACCCACATCCTGGCAATGCATCATCACCACATTTTGTGTGTGAAACACACAAGAATCTTTACTTATCATCAGAAACACAGGGGACAATAATTTCTATTTCTGCCTTTTTTTTTTCCACTGAGAAGGGAAAAGGTCTCTCTGGAGGGGGGAGAGACCTGGCCTGGAAAAATCCTACACAAAATTTGTCTGAAAAGGAACTTACTGTGGCACATGGGATGTTCCTCAGCCCATTTAGTGTGTGGGACTCTTCAGATCAAATTCTTCTTTAAAAATTTCCTGTCTCAGCAGGGTCAGTGTTCCCTGCCCTCACCTCAGCTGGAAGGTCAGTTTGGGAGTACTGGGAATCCCAGGATGGTTTGGGTTGGAGGGATCTCAAAGCCCACCCGGTGGTGTCCTGGCCATGGCAGGGACATTTCCAACCATCCCAGATTATCCCAACCTGGCCCTGAGCACTTCCAGGGGTCCAGAACAGCCACAGCTTCCCTGGGAATTCCATCCCAGCCCCTCTTCACCCTGCCAGACAGGAATTCCTTCCCAATATCCCACCCAAATCTCCTCTTTTTTAGTCTGAAACCATTCCCCCTTTTTCTGCCACCACAATCCCTGTAAATCGGAACAGCTCATTTATTTGGGTTTTTTTAGTCTGAAACCATTCCCCTTTTTCCTGCCACCACAATCCCTGTAAATAGGAATAGTTCATTTATTTGAGTTTCTTAATTTTCGTCAATCTCGACCTATGGGCTTTGTCCTGTTTGGATCACTTTGGGCCAAGATAATCAGGATTTTAACTATGAATTTGATCTGTATTTACACCAGAGTGAGGGAAGAATAGTATTATATATAGCATATATATATATTATATACAGTATTATATATAGGGACACAGCAGCTGCTGCTGGGTTTAGTTCAGGTAACACAGGTAAAATGACATTAATGTGAGGAGTCAGCAGGAAGAAAAATCAGGATATTCCAAGGCATTGTTCCTTCTCCTTTACACCTCCTCTTCCAATTCTGCTTCCAGACCCCAGGGAAGCGCCAGGGAAGGGTGGGATGAGCTCAGGGAGGTTTTCCTGCCCACTCCCAGCACCCCCCCTGGGCTGCAGGTGGAAAGATCAATGTCCAGGTCCTTGCAGGGCTCTGTGGTGACGTTTTCCAGCTGTAAAATGAAGGCAGTGGCACTTATTTAGCACTAAACCCTTATGCAGAAGAGGTGTGAAAGCTCTTCATGGAATTACATTTATGGAATTACAGCTAGTCTGAAAAAAAGCTTTAAAAAAAAAGTTATAAATATGTAAAAAAACGAAGTTGTTAAACATGAGCATTCTACAAAACGTTACAACCCCCCCGTGGAATTTCAGCAATTTCATTTTATCCAGAAGACAAACAGAGGAGGGAGTGGAGCAGAAAGAACACAATTTTTATCTCCTCATTTCTGTAAGGGGGAGGTGTGCAGCAAAAACAAACCCAGGCCCTTCAGCCTCACAAATGAGAACCTTAAACTCTCATTTGTAAAGCTTTGAATGCTTAGGGAAAGGGTGTCCCAGCAGTGTTTTCACACCGAATTCTGTGTCTGACCACAAACCAGATGCACACAGAGAGCACCAAGGATATTTAATGAAGTCACTCTGGCTGGAGCTGGGAGAAATCCCGGGGCTGTTGCAGCTCTTCTGAGAACCCCAAAGAGGTTTTTTTTTGTCAGTAATTCAGGACATACCTGACCAAAAATAAAATAAAAAAGAAAAAAAAAGAAAGAAAAAAAAAAGAGAGGGAGGAAAAAAAAAAGAAAAGGAAAAGTTGCCTGACTGGTTTTGTTGTTTCAGCTGTGCTGAAGGGGGGAGCAAACAAAGCTTCAGCATTTCAATTAACTTTCAACTCAAACCATATTTTCAAGTAAATATTTATCAGTGTTGATGCCCCCCCAGCCTGTAGCTCAGCTTCAGCACTTTCTATTTAACAAATTCTTGGTTGCTCTCAGAGATAAGGATTTCTCTCGAGGAGGAAATAAGTCACTGCATCCTTCCCCAGCTCTGGATTTCTTGTCTCCTCTGCTGGAATTTGTCCAGCAGGGGAGGTTCTCCCATCTCTCCTTTAGCACTTGAGCAGATGAATGAGTTGTGATATCAGAGCTCCCCTGTTACAAATATATTATATGATCAGCTTTTGGCAAATATTGAAATAAATACTGTATGTGTTACATTAGAAATTTATGTTATATTAATATAGTGTGCTTAAACTGTCTGTTTGGCTGGAATAACATCCAGTGAACATGTAAAGAAGACCCTGCTATTGTTATAGTATTATTAAACTGTCTGTTTAATCAACATAACATCCAGTGAACATATAAAGAAGACCCTGCTATTGATACACCAACTATCAGCATCTACCATCTAAAGAAAGTACAGACCAAGGCCCAAGCTGGAGGTAATAATGAAAATACAGCCAAAAGACACAAATGCTCTAAAAAGGCAGACCCAAGGAAAGACCATACTAAACAGTTCCTGGAATATAAAAACTAGTTTATAAAAAAATATGAATATTCAACAAATTAATACAATAGAAAAGGTATTTTTAAAAAGCCCTCTGAAATAGCAGGTTGTGGACTTGGCTGAATGCCCAGTCACCCAACCAACCATACTTCTATTTGCTTAATCTGTTTCCTGATTGTCTTATTTTTTTTTATTATTAAACCTCTTTCTTAAAATTTACCAGGAAAGCGAACTCTGTTTTTCACATCCCCCACCTCAACACGACCTGCAGTAAATATCGGTGATTTTCTCTGCTCTCAGGAAGTGGCTGCCAGGCCCTGAGCTTCTTTCTGCTCCAATGGCAGCAACGAAACACCAGAGGATGTCAGGTCAAACTCATCTCTCCCTTTCTACTCCACACTGCTCTTAAAAGTTTTGCTTTGGCTGCTTCCAGCTGATTTGAGCAGAAATCTCTCCCAATATTCCAGTATATATTTCAGTACATATTTCAGTATATATTTCAGTACATATTTCAGTATATATTTCAGTATATATTTCAGTATTTCCCAAAGATCTCCCAATTAACTGGTAATAATCCCAAATGCAGCACTCAGAGCTGTGGGGTTTTATTGGGACTTGGCAACTTCAAAGCAGCAGCAGCAGCCCCGAGATGATCCAATTGCAGCTCCTGGCAGCAGCTGTTAAATCTTGAATTGCTGAAACATTATCTGGATGATAGAGCCCGGCAAAAACCGTGTGGAAATGTGCAGGGACAGACCTGAAACTCGCATCTTTTCATACTCCAGGAAAACTCAGAGTTTAGGGGGGGAAAAGACCTGAGGTGATCAGCAGACAGCGTGGAGACAGCCTATCTCTCTGATCTCTCGAGATACTGGTTTTAAATCACAGGTAAACAGGCTTTTGAAGTATTGCAGGCTATTTAATCTCTAACCACCGACATAAATTATTTTCTTTTTTTTTTTCACCCGTTTTAATCAGGAAAAGTGACTATTTCAGCTCCCAGGGAAAGTGTCTTCAGCGAAGTGACCCTGTACTGCTGCAGGGTGAGTGTTTCACTCACAGACACCAAACACTGCTAAGTAACTCCAAAAATACTGGCTGTAGAGAAGACCTTTTATAGATGTGCCTGCAAGGGCAAGGAGTGCCTTTGTTGGTATTTATTCAGCCCGGTTATTCAGTTGCCATGATTGAAACACGTGCTCATATCTCTGTATTTCCCTACACCGGTTTAAAATCCACATTTCTCCCGGTGAAAGACCCGGCCTTGCAGAATTAGGGATCAATGTGTGACCTTTTCCTATCTCTTGGAGTAAATTTGCCTCTTGATATCCCTTCCCGGGCATTCTTTTCGAGAGTGTGATTGTTAAAATCAGGGAGCAATCGCTGCGAGAAAGAAAAGCTAAATGTGATTAAAGTTGGAACCGGCCTTTGATTTGCATGCAGATAGCGCCATTGAAACCTCTCTTCTTTACAGATTTTTTTGTTGTTTCCTGCTCTAAATCTGTGTCTCTCGAAGTTCTAACAGCTCAGGGGAGGTGAGGTTGATTTATTGGAGGCTTAGGGCTGTTCTAAATGCAGCTCTCTCACTCAGTCACTCCGGTTTGAGGTCAGATCCGATGGGCAGCAGTTACAATTTGTCTGCAGTGATGAACTTTTATTATCTTGATATCCCAAGCAAGGAACCTGCTAGCAGCAAAACCACTTCCTTTGTAACGCTGGGTGAAAAAAGAAAAAAACAACAACCCTGATTCCGTGTATTATTATCTGCCAGAGCTTAAAATCTGCACTTCCTGAAGAGAAAAAAATTGCAGAAAATGAGCTCGGTGCTCAGCTGGGCGAGGGGTTGAATATTTGAATATTAATCTCCCATTCTGTTTGGCAAAATTCTTAAAAGTTAAATAATTTTGTTCCTTTTGTGTGGGTTTAGGGGGCAAAACTTCAGCAAAAAGTTGGAGGGAAGGAGCAAAAAGTAAATACAAGAGAAACTGTCAGGCAGCAGCTTGAGCTGGGAGGTTGCTCTGATGTGAGAGTTCTCTGGGGAAGAGGTTCAGGTCTGACACGTGTGTAATCATTGCAAAACTCATTTTTCTCACAGTGAATTGAAATAATTTTATCCAAACCTTTTAAATTCAAGAGCAGGGAAAAGGTGTTTTTACCTCAGGACGTTTCTGTGTCTCTCTTTGGTTAGTTTTAAAAGGACATTTTAGATTAAAAGGATGTTTTATGACTTAGATGCTGAGGTAAGAGGAGGAACAAGGACCATTCTTTTGGCTCCCTGTTAAGATCTTTGTGGTTCTGTTTTGACTACAGCAATTAAATCAGCAGTGCTCAGACTGAAAACCTTATTTAGGATAAGAACTGGGGAGAAAGTGAGAGATTTTTGAAGGTTAACCATAAAAGCTCTATCTAAAGGCATAACCCAGCCAAAACTCTTCCACCCAGGAATATTTGAATATTTGAATCCCTGTTCAGTTCTGCGAGGACTGAGCAGCAGGAGGCGAATTTTGGAGGTGAAAATCAAGAATTGAGAACTTTGCCCTGTAGCTTCAGGTGTGTCTTGGGACAGAAATAGAACAGAGCTGTCAGTGCAGGAGGTTTTTTCTGCCCACAGATGTGGTGAGCACTGTCAAGTCATCTGTAAAAACAATTAAAAGCTTTTTCTTCCAGCTCAGAGCAAGGGAGTTTCTCCATTTATTTTTAATAACTTACAACCCCGATGTGGACAGGCACCAACATCCAGGGGCATCTCGACAGTGACGAGATATCAGAGCAGTTATTATTTGTCACTGATCTCACAGAACATTTGGGTGAGGCAGCTCTCAGGAGCGAGGTTTTAATGGATAAAAATGCCTTTACAACGTGTCTGGATGAGATGCTGTAACACACACAAGTTGTTACATCTCCCAAGTAAAGTAAATAAATACGGTAAAGAAATAATAAAGCAAATAAATAAAGCAGATAAATAAAGCAAATAAATACAGTAAATAAATAAATAAAGTAAGTAAAATTTAAATAAATAAATTAAGTAAAGTAAATTAAAATTATAAACACGACCCTGCTCAAGCTGTACTGTTCCATTTTTAAATTTTTTTTCTGAGCTGTACAAATACAGAAGTAAAATAACTTTGTAAAACAGCTCGGTAAACACGTGCCTGCACTTCTGCAAATGCCTCAGCTCAGGGGGTGTGGACATTTGGGCACAGGGAAATTTCCACAGAAATTGGAATACCAATTTCTGCACTTTTATTTACAAAACACATGTGGATTTCATGGAGCGATGGTGCAGTTGGAGAAATGGTGATTTTAAATGCCCTCATTTGGGGGAAAGAGAGTTGGAAATCTTCAAACCGGTGGCATCTGAAAGGAGAGCAAACGTCTTGTGAGGTTTTATTTTGCAGCCTCTCATCTCTTTCAGGGGATGTTTTGGGTTATTTTGGCTCCATTAGGCGGCACAATGTCACGAGAAGCACCTCACCAAGTGTTATTTGTTATTTTCCTGCTTTTCCCTCCTCCTGCCCCGGCCCCAAGTGTCCCAGCCCTGGGAAGAAGTAATGGGGCATGGCAGAGCTTCATTAGGCTGCTGCAAATAAAACACTTCCAACACTTTTAGAGAAAAAAAATATAGAATTAAAACAGGATTCTTATTACTGAGAGCTTTCTACACTGGAAATTTCATTTTATTCTTGTGGGAGGTGCTCAATACCTCTCCTTGTAATATTTTAGAGTTTCAAGGGTATGGAAAAAACAGGGAAATTCTGAATTTCCCACTCAGGGCCTGTCTGCATCTAAAGGTTCCACCGAGAGCAGCTGAGGGAAATAGATCCAGGATGAATCCCAGGATGGTTTGGGATGCGAGGAAACCTCAAGTTTCAAACCTTTCACCATCCCAAATTGTTCAGTGTTCATAGACAGAAGTGCCAAACCCCTCTGGCAGACAGTGACAGTCCAGGTGTTTATTGGTTTTTTGGGGGGTTTTTTGTTTGTTTTATTGGGGGTTTTATTTGGTTTTGTTTGTTTGGTTTTGTTGGGTTTTTTGTTTGTTTTTTGGGGTTTTTTTTTTAAATTATAAACTGTCTTTGCTAATAACAAGAAGGTTTTATGAAGGGTTGTCCCCGGAGCCGACTCAAAACCTACTCGTCAGTTGAGTAATCTCAAATCAAATCATCACTTTTCTCATGAAACAAAGCTTTCACTGGGGGCTAAATCTCAAATTATACCAGAGCTGGGAGAGAAGTTTCTCTTTCTTGCTAATACCAGCTCGGTCTCAAATGTTCAGGAAAAGGAGAATAAAGCAGATGGACCAACCCACCTGCAGATTGAAGGAGGAATTGCTTAAGTGCAGACAGTTCTTTGGGTCTCACCTTTGAGAAGAAAAAGGAAATTTAAAAAAATATATAAATATAATAAAAATATATATTAAAAAAGGAAATAACCCCGAATTTGAGTTGTGAACTGTTTTGCACATGGAGAATTTGATAAACCCTGAGTGCTGGCATAGATACAGGTGGATGTTTGTAAAAAATCCACGTGTTTTAGTGGATTAAATACCTGTGTCAGGCACCTGCAGGGACCCTGCCCATCCTCTGCTGGGAATTGCTGCTGGTTTGGTTTTTTTTGGGCTGCCTCATGTGCCTCCCTGTGCCCCAGCTTTTAATCTGTGAACACAGGAAAAAAAACAACTTTTAGTTCTGAACCACTGATTGAAAACTGAACTCGTTTGGAAAAATAAATGTATTTTGAGTAATTCAGATTTTTTTTTTTTTTTTTGTGATTAACTGGAGCAGACAGGAAGAAAAATCACGTGCCTGGAATTGTTCAGTTCTGATAATTACCATTATATCTACAAAATATAAATGTTATCCTGTGTGATTAGGACACAATTTATTTTAAGCAGTCAATCAGCTGTAACTAAAATTAAAAGCAACAAAACAAACCCCAAAACCCCCAGCTGTTGGGCCAATTTTGTTGAAATTCTAGTTGGTTGCTGTTATTGATATTGATAATTATATTGATATTAATATTAATATTGATATTAATATTAATGTTTTTATAATTTATAATTAATTAATAATAATTAATATTAATATTACCCCTTTTATTGAAAAAATTAAATTCTTTTTCATGAAGAAGAGCACAGAAGACCCAAAAAGGAACAATTTCAGCTCTGATCTCTAATCCTGCTCTTCGCTGCTTCGTCGTCTATCACTGAAATTCAAATTATAAAAGCACGAAAAGCCAAATTAAATATATTTTTAGGTAATCTGGGCAATTCTTTTGTTCCAGGGGGTGCAATCCCTGTATTTGGTCACTGCTGGCCCTGCCCATCTCCATCTCCCTGCAGCATCAGGCACTTTTTATCTGCTTTTTTCTCTCTTGAGTTTCACAGCTCCATCTCCATGATAATTTTACAACTCTGGCACTTTCAGCCTTGCCCAAGCAAAGGACACAATCTTGAAATGCAGCTGAATTCAACACTTGTATTTATTAACAAAGTGGCTCCGGGCCAGAATTGCCAACACAGAACCTGTTTGCTCATAATGCTGCCTTTGTGAGGAAATCTGAATTTCTGGAATTCAGACCCACCAATTTGCTCAATGAACCAGAAAAGCATTTCTATTTCGTGGCAGGAGGAATTAGGAAAAATTACCAGCCTTGCATTTTATTCTTCTTTTTCCCCTCCTGAGTTCTGTAATAAAATCATTTCTGAACTTTATTCTTCTGAGTATTGGGGTGTTCCTGTACATTCCACTCATCTCAGGATGACTACATGGGGAGAAGGAGGAAACACAAAAAAAACCCCAAACCAGTACTGAAACAACAGCAATATTGTAATTTCCTAGTTTCTTTTTCCTAGAAATAACCTCAGAAATGCTTCCTAGGTAGAGATGGTGGGTAATGGAGGAGATTTCTCAGGAGATTTGTATAGTATGACTGAAACTACTCTGAAAAGATCAGTAATTTTATAATTAGAATAATTTTGTAGAAGTGACAAAAGGAGGGTTGTTGAGCTTTAGTTTCTGTCTCTTTTGAGAAACATGCTCTTCTACAAAACATTTTGCCTTTAATTGTTGATCATTTCTGGTTTTGTTTTGATTTTCTTTTGAACAGGAACAGGGATTTTATCCTTTCTGAAGAAGTGTGAAAACTTTTCCTGTAATTTCTTGCATCACTCGAAGAGGCAGGAGAGTTTAGGCAGTGCCAGAATGTCCCACATTAACATGTAAAGTTGATGACTTATTTTTTTTTAATGTTTAACAAAAAAACCCATCATTTGTTGTTTGTTGCATAGGGGAAATTTCCTTCTTGACTTAAACTTTTGGTTATTGTGACACTGTTATTTCACCAAGGATTGTGTTTGTGTTTGGGAGCTGCATTTGTAAATAAAATTAGAGGAGCCCTTGATATAAACATAAATATTTATATGAATGTAAAATTTTGATAAAAGCCTGTGTATCTTGCATGTATCCATGAAAATTCAGGAAAAATAACGTGTTCATTTCAGCTGTCATAATCCTCATTGTTTTGCTCTTGAGGTGTGCAGATAGATTTAGAGGTGATTAGAAAATATCAGGGACCAGGTAACTCAAATAACTCAGGCTGAGCTGAGGAGAAGTTTTGCTGATGAACTGAGAAGATTTCCCCCAACATTTGGTATTTGGATTTTCTCTGCAAGTCATTTACCTGGATTGTGGAAGATTTGGGATACCTTAGACTGTGTTCAAGCAAGTTCAGGGTTTCCAGGGGCTGTTGTGGCAAAAGTTGTGACCCAAGGTGTGAATTTCTGACCACCAGTGATGGCCAAGCCTTTTCCAAGTGGAGCTCCAGGAAATCCTGAATCCTGCTTGTCTTTTCCTCAGTGGAGCTGTGGGTGACCCCACACTGTGTAGCCACCACTCAAACTGCACCACTCCCCAGCTGAATGTCTCAGCAAACACTGGCAGAGACCAATGCTGTGCCTTATTTTTATTTTTTTTAAACCTTTCACTTCTTCTTTTGGAAAGATCTGAGCAGAATCTTTTGGTTTCCTCCTCGGCCTTGCTTGCTCTGACACTGTTTTGTTACTGTGCATTTCACATCCTTCTAAATGGAAATAAAAACCCAAGGATTGCAGGTTTGGAGATGGTTTTGGAGCAGTGGCAGAGGTGCTGGAAGATCAAATCCATGACAAACCAGGAAAACCCAGTGTGAGGTGCTGCCCCAGCCCAGCAGTCCCTGTCCCCCTGTCCTTGTCATCCTCTCATCTCCTGCCTGTAAATCTGAGTGTTCCAGACACTCAAATGTGTTTGAGTGTTTGAGTGGACACTCGAATTTGAGTGTTCCAGACACTTCTGTGTGACCACACAGAACCAGGACAGATCCTTCACTTCAGATTTGAGCAGCAGACAAAGAACCTTCGGGGCTTTTTTGTTTTATTTTTGTTTTCCTCTGTTCCCTCCTATCTGTTTCTGCATCACTTCACTTCTCCTTGTGTTGGTTCTGCCTTCTTTGGGTCTCACTTTCCAGGGCTTCCACCTGTGTCCCTCTTGCACTGGGAGGGCTGAGCTGGAACAGAGACTGGATAGAGCTGGAGAATAAATAGATATTTATTGAAAGGCCTTTAGGATCCACCTTGGGCAGGACAAGAGCCTGACCAGGGCTACACCCAAGGTGGACCCAAAATGGTCGCAGAATGGACACAAAATGGACCCAAAATGGACACAAAATGGACAAACAGTCACGAGGTCTCACACTTTTATAAGTTTTGGTCCATTTCCATATTGGGGTTTAATTGTCCAATTCCAGCTCCAGGCTGTGAGGTCCCTGAACCAGATCCCTGTGGTTGGAGGTGCTGGCACAGGGAAGGGGATGGGAACAGAGGGATGATCCCCTGGGCTGGTTTAGCTGTAACTGAATAGGAGAGGCCCTCCCTGAAAAACTCAATCTGTATTGTTGAGTTGTTTGGCAGGGTCCCAGCTGTGCTGATTGTCTTTTATTGGGCATTATTAGATTATTATCAGATTTGAGCTGTGCTTGATTAGAGCATCAGTTTGATTTCTTTGCCTGATGCTTCCAGTTCTCACATGTTTTTCCCTGCCAGCTCAGCCAGCAGCAGGACACCAAGTGGCTGCATTTGTTCTTCCTGAGTAGCAATTTTCAAAGCAAAAACCACCTTTGAAACCACCTTCTCTTGAAGGTGCCTAGCCTCATTGCTTGACTTTGTCCTTCTAAAGGACAGACCAAAATCTGTATCTCAGTGTGGTAGGAGGAGGCAAAGTAAATAAACAGAGTGGGACTCACAGCCTTGGGTTTGAAGTCCAGCCAGGCATAAAGGTGCTAAAGGAGAACCCTGTCCTGCCTTGTCATGGCCAGGGATCCCTGGGAGGCCTTCAGGGCTCTGTTCTTTGGGATTCCGTGGTCAATAATATAATTTAAAGTAGCACTTAACCCATCTAAAGACTTATTAATGCAACACTACAAGGGAGCAGTTGTTAGCTCCTGCCATGGGCAGAGAGCAGAGGTCAGAAGTAGGAGAGAGTCAAGTTTCTGGTTTTGATTTCATGTGAAAATGTTTTATTATGGCTCCATTTCATGTCCAGGGATCCACAGTTGAATCACACATCATTCAGCCTCTTAATTTCCTGTAATAAAAATATAGGTGCTCAGAAAAAGAAGTTCAAAGACCTTCACTTGAAAATCAGGGGGTTGAGCAAGAGAAAAAAAATCTTCTCCACACTTCTTCCAGCTCTTGAACAGGTCTGCACTGTCAGCTTGTGTTTTCTTGGTGTCCTTCCTTGTCACCACCTCGCCATGAGGGATTTTGAAGTTTGTGTTTAATATAATTTGCCATGTTCCCTGTGCTGGGCTGACTGGGGAGGCACAGGCTGGCTGTGAGGGGAGCTGCCTGCAATCCCAGGGGATTGGGATTGGGAACTGCTCCATCCTGCAGGTCTGCAACCTGCTGGGAAAGCTCTGAGTCCTTCCATGGACACTGAGCATTGGGAAAATGGGAGATTTATCCCAAACTGGAGGGGCTGCAGCAGCCCAGCACTGAGGGGTGCTCTGGGCAGGTCTCACTCTGTGCCTGCTCCCCTCAGAACTGCCTAGTCCCCTCAGAACTGCCTGGTTCTCCCCCAGAACTGTCTCGTTCTCCCCAGGGATTGCCTGGTTCTCCCCCAGAACTGCCTGGTTCTCCCCCAGAACTGTTTGGTTCTCCCACAGAACTGCCTGGTTCTCCCCCAGAACTGTCTGGTTCTCCCCCAGAACTGCCTGGTTCTCCCCCAGAACTGTCTGGTTCTCCCCCAGGAGCTAATCCTTCCTGAGCTCTACTGGACCCAGACATGAACAGGATTTTGGAAGGCTCAGGCAGTGCTTTTACCCCCTCAGGGCTGCCTTCATGACACTCAGGCATAAATTCCTGATTCCTGACAGCACCACGAAAGGCCTCGAAGCCTCTCCTCGAGGCCAGCCAGTTTGTGTGGGGTTTGTAAGGCAGGAGTGATAAACAAATCACCCAATCTGTATTTCTGCAGCCCTTTCTGCCTGTGCTCATTCCCAGCCAGGCCCCAGAAGCACCAGCACAGAGGGAGAGGCAGAGCAGGGATAAAGGGACTGGGAAAGCTGGGCCGCACAACCCTGCTCGATGTGCGGTCTCCTCTGATAGATCACAAACTTTTCCTATTAGGAAAAAGAAGCCAGAAGCCTTTGCCTACCAAAAAAGAATCTTTGATCTTTAAGTCTTTTATGTTGCTCTCGCCCCGGCACCCCCCCTTCTCTCAGAGGAGCCATGCCAGCATTAGAGAAATCAGCATCTGCAAAACAATTTGAAAAGCTGGCGTTGAGTCCATCTTGCTTTTCAAAAAGCAAATCTTTCACGTCGTGTCATGTGGTGATTTTTGTGATGTTGCATTTTTATTTTTTTTCTCTGTGTGTGTAGAAGATGGATGTCAAAGACATCAACCCAACAAACAACTGTAAATATTTGCCTTGAGAAAGCATGTGGCATATCCTGTAATTCTTGGCTCGGCCTCTTAATCTGGAGGCAGCTTAATTAGTTGTTAGTGGACTAAAGCAAAGAAAATCTTTTTTAAAATGAATTAAATAAACAACATGGGGCCTGATTTTTATTAAGTGCTATAATCCAGTGTGGTTTTTGTAGAACCTGAGTGTGCTCATCACTCTGAGAGCTGGGCCCTGAACTCATGCTTTGAAAGTTAAAATTTTAGCTGTGTTCTTGGCACTACATAAAATCACCCAATTAAGGGATTTCAGAAACCACTGGCAATGCACAGTCCCTTAGTTCTATATTTATTTTCCTGAATTTGTGGCCATAACTTCAGAAATACTGAATTTCCCTCAGCTGCTGTTGTTTTTTGGTCCTGAGGAGGGGATCATGATTTGGAAGACAAAGGTGCTACAGAAATCAGTTCCCTTTTGTGAAAAGCTCTGATTTTTTTTTCATTCTAACAGCATCTTTAAATATAACTAATGATAACAAATATATTAACAATTCCATTGGCATGTGGTTCCACTGAAAAAGTATCTTTATTTTTTCCCAGTGAGCTCTTAACTGTGAAAAAATACTCAAGCATTTTTGAGGGTGGTTTGATGGGATCTGTGTTCAGCAGTCAGGATTTCAATTCCTTCTTTAAAATGTTAAACTGTGTGCTAGAAAATAAGATATAAAATGGTGATGCCCTATTTCAGCAAGAAATACTTGATAAATAAGCATGGCTAAGAGATGAGTGAAATGTTTAAAAGGGCTAAAAGGAATTTGTTTTTGTAATGCAACACAAATATTCCACGGGACTCATTATCACGAGATGCTCTGGAAGCCAAAGAGAAAAAGTCAGATGTGTATCAGAAACAGCCACGGGGCAAGAAAAGGAATTACAGCTTCCCAAGACACCGTGCACAAACTGGGTTAGGAAACAACTCTGCTCTAGATGGGATCGTTTACAAGATTCTGGAGATCCCAGACTCTGAACTGGCCAGCAGTAGGGAGATTTTTATCTGCTGAGGTTTATTCGGGATGCTGACTCCTGTACCTCTGTCAAATAATGATTTATTCAACAATATAATGAATTTAGAGCATTCTGAGCAATCTAGTTCCGTTCAGCTGCCTGATTCCCCTGTGGAAGCCAAGGAGGATTGCGAGGGCACAGCTCTGGATAAGTTTTTTATCCCAGGAATTTGTTCTCTGCCCAGCCAAAAGGGGTTCAGGTCTTCCCTGGTGATTTACGGTGATATTTACACAGACCCGGCCACTCCTGAGCGCATGGGGTTTGTGGTGGCTTTTTGTTTCTCTCTTGCAAACACAGAGCATCACATTAAACCCTAATTTAAGAATTTTCCCTGGCGGTTTTGCCCGTGCTGTTAACAAACTGTAGATGCAAATATTGTTCCCGCCGCCTGACTCCTGAGGAGAGCGTTCCATTGATATGGAAATATCTCCTTTTCTCTCTTTTCCATGACCTGAGATCTAAACAGCCACAGTATTAGATACAGTGCCGGCAGGAAACAAAAGTAAAGGATAGCTCCTAGTTCGAAATGGAACTTTTTCCATAAATATTTTCTGGAGGCACGGTTCACGTGTGGGAGGTTTTTGGGCAATCATAAATAAGGTTTTTATGCAGAGAAATATAAATTTTACAGCTGTCATGTGGCTATTTCTCTATTTCTATTCTTTTACCAATACCATAATAAAATAGAATATAAATCAGGGCATAAATGTTTGTTTGTTTGTTTGTTTTTGCTAGAAGTCCCATTAGTTTGAAGTGGTAATATGTGGAGAGGAAAATAATTAGTCAGAAAATAGAGTGGTTACAACTGCAGAGAATTTGGGTGCTATAATAAAGAAATAGGGTGGATTATAATATAATATATAATAAAGAAACAGGGTAGATATTTAGGAAACAGATCCCTGTGCAGCAGATCTGAGCAGAAATGTGGATTTTAGGAAAATGTGCCCTGGGTGTGACAAAATATTCAGCTTCAATTTGGGAGAACACCCTATTCAGAACTTAAAAACTGCACTTGGAACACACCTAATAAAAAATAATTAGAAATACACTGCTCCAACAGAGTTTGTAATTAGAGTCGGGAAGTCTTCATCACTGAATTAAGTGGTGAGGTTGAGAAAATCGAATTTTCTGCGGTGTTTTTAGGGCAGTGGTGCCTTCCTGGACACAAACGCTTCCTAAGCAAAGAGAGCAGCGCCTTTTGAGGAACTGCTGCGGTCAGAGCAGCTGATGTAGAATAAAAACGCTGAAATTCAGCAGAGCTCCGGCCAAACAAAACTCCCACTTTTCGTGCTCGCAGCTGAACGAATTGTAACATCGCTGGCGATGACGAAATTTCCCTTCCGTAGGCAGATGCTGGGGATGATAACACAAATAATTCAAATTTTCCCAGCGGAAAAAAAAACCCCAATATATTTCAGAGAGTAGCAGCGAGTCTTCCTCCGTCAGAAACCTTGCCCAGACTCTTCTAACAAATTACAATGCGCCCATTCTGCAATCGTTGACACGTACTCCAAACATTTTTACTGTAAGCGGTGGCTCGAGGGGGTTTTGTGCGCTTTTGTGTGCAAGAACTACTCGGAATGAGTCATTAGGATGCTGATGATGATGCTGATGATGCTGATGGAGGGGAGGTGGGAAATCAAAAAAGAACAAAACAAAACAGGGGTTTGGATGTGTAAAAAAGAAGTTTTGAATGTCTAAAAGAGGTTTCAGACAAAACCTGCATGGATCAAAGCCAGGAGCACTCACCTATTTCAGCCTCCACAGCCAGGGGAGGGTTTGGTATGAAAGAATTCCAAACTATGAGGAGAGGGTGATGCTCTGTCACATGCTCCTTCCCGAAACCACAGGGAGACGTTTGTGTCTTGGATGTGGTTCTGCTCTGGGCCAGAGATCTCATCTCTGGCTTTATCAATTCCCACAGTTTTCACTGTCTGAGCCTCACGTGGTGCCTGCGTGAGCGTTTCTGTATTTCTGTGAGCGTGGAAATGCAGTGATGTGAATTTTTCCTTTGGGGAGTCAGTAAAAAGTGAATTTTAACCGAGATAGAGCTGCTGGTTGGGAGAGCAGGGGTAAGAATATTGTGGAATTCATTCTTGGATTATGGAAGCTTTTTGTGCTGGGGTAGCAGCAGCACTGTCCCTTCAAAGCGTGTCACACCTTTCCCAACACTCTGAGGGACAGGTGTATTTAAACGCTATTTAAACTGTGTTTTAACACTCCAAAGGTGTTGTTAAATAATAAAAACCAGCCCAGGACAGATCTGAGGATGTTGGGATGGTGTATTGCATATCCAAGTGGAATTTCCCAGCGTTTCAGCACTAGTGGGAGAGTTTACATGGATCCACCCAGTGTGTCAAGTTTATCTGGGCTGTAATTTCTTTAATTTCATCAAATGTGTTGTCATGGCTTGAGACACACTCATGGATATCTCAAGTCTTTACTGCATGTTTTAATTATCCCCCATTTCCTTTCTGGTATCCCAAGTTGTGTATCCCAAAACACAGTAATCCTTCTTATAATTAAGAATATCATTCTCAAGATCACTTTATTTATGGAGTGGGCTTTTTTTCACTAGAAGTATTCCAAGTGTTTGCTCTTTCCAAACTCGTGACAAAATAACATCCCAACAAAGTGGGATTTTTCCTGGACTCCCAAATCTGGGAACCTGGGAGCAGATTTTTGTAAGTGCTCTTGTGCTGAACCCCTCGAGCTCCACCAGCTCTGAAATCCATCCTGCCCCGCACATCTTTTAAAGCCACCCTTGGAAAAAGAAAAAGGTTGGGATTTTATTGGATCTGAGTATCCTAACCCCGAACAGAGGAGCCCTCCCAGCAGAAGCCAGCACCCACACAAGCAGGAAATATTAATGCCTTCCTCACCACCTCCTTTTATTTCACTTTTGCATTTTATTTCTCGCCTTTCTCAGTGTTTATAAATAAAAGCTGAGCCCCAAGCCCTTGTTGCTCTATAAAAAAATCCCCCATCCCTTTCAATTCAAAACGCTGGTGTAAAATAATTGGATTTGTGAATAAATTGCCAGAGGTTTGAGGGTTTGGTTTACATTTATCTTCCCGAGGAATGGCGTTTATCAACTCCTTGTGAGCTATCATCACCTTCGAGGATCTGCTAAATCCACCATGTTCAGGCTGCTGCTTGAGCAGAGTGCAG
Source organism: Argya squamiceps (assembly GCA_037834095.1). Taxonomy (NCBI): domain Eukaryota; kingdom Metazoa; phylum Chordata; class Aves; order Passeriformes; family Leiothrichidae; genus Argya; species Argya squamiceps. Next base: position 12,822,616 of record JBBMKD010000067.1, read on the forward strand.
GAGCCTTGTCCAGTGGAATTAAAATATTCCTTGGAAACATTTAAACATCAGCATTGGAAACCTTTCACACCGCCCTGCTGCCCAGGAGGGGCTCTCTGGGATGAGTGTATTATTATTATTATTATTATTATTGTTATTGTTATTATTATTATTATTATTATTATTATTACTATTATTATTATTATTATTATCCAAACAACAACAACCATGTCTACTGTCTTCAAGGAAATTGTAGCGGGTTTTTTTTACTCTTTGCTTGTTTTTTTATTTATTTCATACCATTTTTTCCTTGAGCAGAAGAAGCTGCTAGGAAGGAGTTTTTATTCAAATTTCCCAATCTAACCCGGGCACTTTATCATCTGCCCTTGGCTGGGTCTGAAGTGAGAGGAAGAACCCTCAGGACAGAGGCAAAGAACAGAAAAAGGCATTTGGAGAATCATTAAACCGCAATCGGGCCTAATTGCTTCGTATTGGTTGGAAAAAATCCAATTTATTTAACTTTACCAAAGCTGATATGCGAAATGTGTAACTGGTCTTCAAGAGGGTTGGTTTATTTTATTTTATTTTATTTTATTTTATTTTATTTTATTTTATTTTATTTTATTTTATTTTATTCTGTTTGGGTTTTATTGATTTTTTTTTTATTTCATTTCTTATTGTATTACTTTATTCCATTTATTATGCTATTCTTTTATTCCATTTATTATTTTATTATTTTATTCCACTCATTATTTTATTCCATTTATTATTTCATTCCATTTATTATTTAATTTAATTTTTACCACACCTGGAGGACGTTTCTACTCTCAGCAGCAACACAATAAATCCGGTGTGAGTGCACCACAAACTCCTCCAGTTTGGGGTTGTGACTTTCCAATTCTGTCTGGGGAATTGTGTCCAGCTATTAAACAGCAGAGGAATGAATCTGGCCTTAAATATGTATTTAAATGAGTCACCTTGAGTGAACAGGGCTGCTGCTGTTTAGAAGGGAGGAACATTTAAGGAGATTTTTTTCAGAGAGTTTTTTTTGTGTGCTCTGTAATTTATGGGTGCAGATTTCAGCGTTGGAACCTCTTGATCTGCTCGGGGTGGACATTCCTGGGCAGGGAAAAGGGACCAGGCAATTTCTGCATTACAGGAAAAGGTTCTGAAAGAGCAGAATGAAAACAGGCACTGGCAGGGGGAGGAAGTGCCTGTATTTTATATTTTGAAGTCCTTCCTCTTTTCTGGAAAAAGGCACTTGTGAAATAGATTTTGATAAAAGGAGATTTTTATAAAAATTTCACAGTTCCTCACGCCAACCCGTGAGCAGCTCGCCCCCATCTCAGCAGGGCCTTTGCTCCCCACTCAAACAAAACTTGAGTTTGGCTATCTGGGCCCAAGGTAGCGCTCCAGAATCCCTGAAATGTCATTATTGAATAATAATAATGGAATTATTGAGGTGGAATTGCAACAAGATGAGACTTTTCCATGGTTCACCCCTGGCTGGCACAGCACAGGTTGGCTGAGCCGTGCCCACAGAAAGAGAAAAGTTTATTTTTAATTCTGCATTCCTGATAGTAAAAAACGATTATCAGAAAACTATTTTAGAGATTTTATTATTTTATTCCTCTCTCCTTTTCCCCCACCTTGCTCAAGCAGGAGGGATCCCAGCTGGGAGATTTCCCTGCTGCCACAGCCACCATTTCACAGCAGCCCCGTGCTGAAACCAAATGGTGGCACAGAGGGCTCTGCCCATCATCCATCCCCCAGCTGTCTTTTTGCCTCTGCCACCCTCCTTCTTCTCCTCCACCAATAAAACCTTTCACTTACAGAAATTCAGGGGAAAAAAAAAATTAATCCTTAATCCCCCTGTCCCTGCAACATCAGCCCCACAGGTTAGGGCACACTTCAATAGTTAAAATCAAAGCCACGGGGCCTTCTGACAATGGGGCCTTTTCAAAAAAAACCTCCTGTGCATCTATTTATAAACCACCTAATCTCAAAAAATCCTTATTACCTATCGTGTTACTTTAAGTCGTGGACATGAAGGGAAGGGAGGCTCGGCATTCAATTATCCTGCTTGCTTTAACAAGGTGTGTATAATAAATGAGCAGCTCTTAATTGACTTCGATGCAATTTGACACTGCTGCAGTAGGAGGAAGAGGGAGCCAGAAAGAAAGAAGACGTGCAGCTTAAAGATGTTAGACAACACAGTTATTTGGAGCGTGAATTTTATGATGTTCAGTTAATTAGCCAGGATTTAAATTAACAATATTTAGTGTAAAAGTGATTGCAAGCAATGCTGTGCCAGTAATGATGTTTTACACGGCTTTGTGTTGTCAGAGATAAATGTATATTGGTTAAAAGACAAAATTCTCCAGGTTTTAACAGTCCTTGCTAAAGAGTGTGCTTAAAAATGTAATTTCCTATTTTATGGGTTGCTTTCTTCAAATTAGGCCTTATAAAAACAGATAATGCAACGATAAAATCCCTGCTCATAAATATTTGATCTGGGCAGTGAACGATGCAGACACACAACCTCCAGATTTAGATGAATTTAGTTAATTCACATTTGGTGTTTGCAAGGTCTGGGGCAGGGCTTCAGAGGGGACATTTGTCAGTGCAGGTGGTGACAGTACAGTGACATTTTTTGGGTGGCATCAATGCCCAGGTGAGGCTCTGGGCTGTGGTTTCAGAAGGGACATTTGTCAGTGCAGGTGGTGACATTTTTTGGGTGGCATTAATGCCCAGGTGAAGCTCTGGGCTGTGGTTTAAGCCTGGCTCAAAGCCGGGTTCATCCTCAAATCCCTGGTGGGCTCAGTGCCAGGAGGGACAGGGAGGGACAGGGAAGGGATGTCCCCATTCCCAGCCCCGGGATCCCTGCCCTGAGAGCAGCCCCTGCACGGATCCCTCCCGGTGCTGCCACATCAGAGGGATTTGGCAGAGCTGAATTCCACAGCCAGGGCTGAGGAACTGCCTGGAAAACTGAGCAACTCTGGATAAAATCCCTGCCAGAGCTGCAGGCAGGAGAAATCCAGGCAGGCAGGAGAAATCCAGGGGGTCAGGAGAAATCCAGGGATTCAGGAGAAATTCAGGCAGTCAGAATGAGCCAAGGCAGTCAGGAGAAATCCAGAGAGGCAGGAGAAATCCAGAGAGGCAGGACTGCTCCATCCCCACCCTCCCCAATCCCCTTTCCCCCAGAGGTGCACACAGCTGGAATTTTAGCACTGCTGCAGGTCCTGAGCAGCCTCAGCTCCAAGGATTTCCCTAGAGACGCAGTTCCCTCCTCTCCCTGTCCCTAGCAGGGATGTGCTCACTCCAGGCTGTTCCCTCTTTTGGCACAGCAAGTCCTGAGCCAAAACCCTCCTGGGGGAGGTCCCTGTGCCTGCATTGATCTGTTCTCAAACCCATTTTTCTGTCTGGTGTTCCCACAGATGTTTTTGGCACCGTTTTCACTCAGAAGAGGCAGTTTCACCATCCTCCTCCACTAGTTTTCCACCACTGCAACTCCAAATGTGTGTCAGCCTCTGCCCTGGGCAGGGCTGGGCCAGCAGCCAGGCTGCAGGAATCCTTATCAGAGGATCAGAAATCCTTATCAGGGGCTCACTCTCCAGCTTTAACCACAGCAATAAGGTGGTGCAGATCCTCACATCTGATGGGGAATGCACTTCCAGCCCCAAAGCTGAGCAGAGCCAGGCTGGTGAGGGATGAAATGTCGTGAGAGCAGAGGGCTCTGTCAGCTCTTTCAGGCACTTAGGAGTGATTTGCATCACCATTTCCAGCCGCTGACTGTTCCCAGTTGCACAGCTCAGGTCTCCCATCAGCTGCTGGGTGAATGAGCAGGTGTTTGCCATGGTAGGGAGTGATGGATGGGAACCAACAGCCCTCTGAGGGGAAAACTGTTCCCTCAAGGAAGCAGCAGAGTGCTGGGGATGGAGATAAATTTAGCTAGAGTTGCCTAACAACCTCTAATTTTATTACTGACTTTCTCTTTGGGCTGGCAGGAGAGGAGGACTCGGGCTGGGGATAAATGTGCTGCCCTGGCTGGGCTGAGCTGCTGGATTTCCTGGCCAGGGGCTGCAATTCCCTCTCTTCTGGTCACATAAAACTCCTGTGGCCACTCCCAACCTTGTTCTGCCCTTAGGTGAGGTCAGTTTGGGATATTGGGGTGGGGAATTTGAAGACCTGCCCCCCAGAATTTGAGCTGAGCTCAGGGAACCCCAGGATGTGCTCTTGGATCTCATTTTGCTTTGGAAGGACAATCAGGGAGACAGGACAGCTTGATCTGGATCACTGGCTCCTCCTTTCACTGCTCTTTTTGGGGGGAACCTCTTTTAAATTCGATGATCCTGGAGGTTTTTCCCAACTTGAATGATCCTGGGATCCCTCATTTTGTGTGTTCTTCCCCCCTCCCCACATTGCTGCCCCTCAGGAATGTGCCAGCACCAAGCTCCAGGCTGCAGCAGAGAAAATAATCTGGGATTGGCTGCAGCTTTCCAATGAATAACCTTCTTAATGATAGAATTATTAATATTAATTAATCCACACATCACAGATCAGGAGGTTTTGAGTTAGACACTGAGAAATGCTGAAAGGAAAAGACAAGTCCTTTCCCCAGGAAGCTTTTTGCCAGCACTGTGGGATGATATGGCAGGATGGAAGCCACTTGGATTTGCCTACATGGGCAATTTTTCTGCTTTACTGAGTTCTATTAACAACTGTCCTGAGCTGAGTGTTCTCCAAAGCGAAGAGTCATCAATGACTCTTCAGTATTGATATGACTGGAGTGGTTTAAAGTCACCACCTGCTCTGCACCAGGGATGTCACAACCATATAAATAAATTAAATGTTATTATTTGCTTTCAGCAGAGCAAATAAAGATGGGACAAGGGCACGGTGAACACTCTGGGGGAAATTTATGTCACCAAAACCCAGTTTGCTTGTTCCAAAGCCAGAAGTCTTTGATGTAGACAAAGATTGTATTGTAGCTGTTTGAGTTTAGAAACTTTTTTTTGAAGTTTTCAGTCCATTTCTGTGTCAGTTCTGTGGTAAAACTGCAATCTGTCTTATCAACTCTGCCCCTCTGAAGACGTGTGCTAAGCCAGGCCTATTTCCTTGAGCACTTGGAACATGTGCTTAACTTTAAGCACATGGCTCGCTGGGTTTTATTAAATAAAATAATGAAATAAAGAGAATAATTGGCACAGTCTCCCCTCAGCAGTTGCCAGTGCAGGCCCTGATGACAGTGTAATGACAACCCAGAGCGTGCTCTCAGCTCTGGGCTGGGCTCTCAGTGGGGAGCACACACAGCCCTGCTAGGGGTGGAAATTTATATCCTTGAGAGGCTCTTCCTGCTGCCAAATTTTCAGGGGCCCAAGCAATGACAGCCCAGAAATCAGGAAGGATTTCAGCAGCAAAGCTAATGAAAAGTTGTGATCCCATTTGGGTTTTGTGCCTTTCAAAGCAGGTCTGTGTTAAAATAATTCCAGAGTTCTTTGACTCTGTTCACTTTTCTGTGCTGTGAAATGAACTTTTAAATTCTCCTCTGACAGCCAGGAGTGAAGCCCAGAGGAAGAACAGTTTCCTCAATTATTTTGCAAGAGCTGCAGGGTGTCAGTGCCTCTCCCAGGATGTTCTGGGCAAGGCTGGGCCCCACCTCAGCTGGATCCCACTTCTCTGGGTGGGGATGAGGAGGATCCTTCATGTCCCAGCAGAGCACAGGGAATGGGGGCATTGCTGGGAAGGGGCTAAAAATGACCCCAAACCCAGAGTGTGGCACAGGACAGCAGCCCTGACCCTCTGCAGAGTATTCCTCTTCACCTCAGCAGGTTTGGTTCTCTCTGCCCCTTTCTTTTGGTGGTTATTTATTGGTGAAATCCTCTGACCTGAGAGTCTGGCTCTGAAATCCTCTGGCCTGAGAGCCTGGCTCCTCACAGCACCGTGGGTTGTTCTGCCAGGCTGGGAGGAACTGCTGGAAAATCAGGGAAGAGACCCTTGGGAATGGGCTCATTCTGCACCAGGCCCCCAGAGGTGCCCTTCACACTCACTTTGGTGTTAATTTTTAATTTTCTGCCAGATTGGCTCCAGAGCAGTCACACCCAAGGTACACTGGCATACCTGGCAGCTGAGTCAGGCTGCACCAGCCCATGCACTCAGTTTCAGTTGTGCAAATTAAAAAAAGAAAAAAGAAACCAAACAAAAAAAAGCCACTGAATAGAAGTCACCTGTCCAAATCATCAAGAGTCACCAAGAGAAAACTCAGCAGAGCAATAATACTTTTTATTCTGTTTTTAGTACAAAACCAAGGAGTAACAATGAATTAACCAGAATAAAGAAATCCCTTGGTGTAATGATTTGGATTCAGATATGAAATGATCAATGGCACATCTGAAATATCTTCATTTCCTCATGCAAAGCTATATTCCAAGAATGACTTTCATGCATGTGATGGAAGGCAGCCCACACTGGCACCTCCTCTTTCTGCCCCTGTGCTTGTGCACCACTAAAATCACATTATCAGCTGCAGGAACAGACACTCGTTTAGAAATTTGTTTTTTCACAGTTCCAAACAGAAGGCTGAAGCCTGGGAGGAAACACAGAGTTTTTTTCAGTATCCTCAGTTTCTTTAGGCTTTTGTCTGGCTTGAAAGAATTGGTGGATATCATTTACAATTATTCATTATACTTGGGGGTGAACGTGGCCTTATGTAAACAGCTTGCTTTACAATTAAGCTGGCTAATTAGCCCCATTATGGACTTACTACCTGTTTTGCCTGAAAGTAAAGCAGGGAGTGTGTCAGAGCATCCTGTTGAGGGACCATGTCGAAACCTTCCTGGGGTGTATTCAGGAAAATTAACAGCAACTACCAGTATGTATAGCTACAAAATGAGTCCTTTTATTTCCTTCTGATAACATCCTGTTAAAAAAAAACCTCAAAAAAACTTTGATTTCCTGCATACTCTGGGTTCTCGCTGCTCCTCAGAGCAGAGGTGCTTAGGTAAATAGGTGACACACGTAAACTCAAGGCTTTATGACCATTTTGTTGACATTTTCCTCTAAACCCAGCCCAGCCCCAGCTCTGTTTGCCCTTGCTCTGCATCCCTGGCAGGGTTCTCCCCTCTGCCTGTGCTGGCTGTTATTGTTTGGCATTGTTGGTAAAGTTCAGGGTTGCACAAGCAGCACGCAGGGCTGTGAGTAAGGGATGTGTCAGCCCCGATTATCCGTGCAGGGTGTATTTACACTGCTCAGCTGAGCTCCTCAGCATCACAGCTTCCTCCAGGATGGGGCTGGGAGCTGTGGACACGTGGTTTGACCTGTAGGGATTGTTTCCTGATTTGTCTCCTAAAGAAAGCACAGCCCAGTGAGCAGGTTTATGTTTGGAGCCTTGTAAACTGTGGTGCCTCTTGGCCAGGAACTCTTTGATCTGGGTTAGGATTCTCACCAGGTCCTGATTGTCAGACTGGAAAAGGGAAATTTAGGATAGATATCAGGAAGAAATCCTTCCCTGGGAGGGTGGGGAGATGCCCAGAGAAGCTGTGGCTGCCCCATGATCCCTGAAATCCCTCAGTTTTACATAAAAACCACTTTTATCCCTCTATTCTGCCAACTTTACAGCAGACAGGATTCCAATTCCCACTGTGGAATAAACCCCAACCCCTCCTTTGGTGTCTGTCCCTTTGCCATCTGGGCAGGGGCACCTGGAGGAGGCTGTGGGCAGGAATGTGCTGATTGATGGTTAAATAAACCTGGAATTTCACCTTCTTTTCCCTCAGTTTGGGTTCTCTCTCTCCCCTCTCCCAAATCCAAAGCAGCTTGGAGCACCCTGGGACAGTGGAAGGTGTCCCTGCCCATGGCAGGGGTGGAACAGGATTATTTAAATTCCTTTACAACCCAAACCCATCCATAATTCACCTCTGGGACTCCTCTGTACTACCCAAATCTTAGAAGATATCACCACTAATATTTCCTTTCACACAGGAATTTCCAGGCTGATTCTGTGCCATGGGAGCTCCATGGTCATCCACCATCATTTTCTTTGATCCCCTTTTTTGGTGAAAGAAGTTTGAAGTCAATCCCTGATTCTTGGTATGTGAGGCAGAGTGAGCACTTGATTACAGTGTACAGTATGAATACTTGATTAACAGTTACTGTGAGCATTTGTAAGGAATTGGGTGCATCTGCTTTGAATAAATATCACACATGTCTGAATTCAGCTGAAATTTCATCATCCTGGAAATCCAGCCCTGGGGATGGAACCTGGCAGCTCTGGGGATTGGTCTTTGGTGTGGATATTCCCCCTGTCCTCTGGAAATTAAGGAGTTTTGCTATTGATGCCAAAGGAGTCAGGATTTCCCCAGAATTTCCCATATAAAACAATAAAAAATGAGGAAATCTGAAATCAGTAATTAACTGGTGTGAGTCCCTGGTGTGTGGTTTGGAGGCTCTGCAGTTCACCCCCCATTTTACCCCAGCTGGAATCAGGGGAAAAGCAACAGCCAGAGTTTTGGGGTGCTGTTCCTGCCCTGGAAGGGATGCTGGTGCCTCCCAGCCCCAGCAGAGGTGGGATTTAAGAAGGAACTGGGAATCCCAGCTGGAATCCCACCCTCCTGCTGCTGTCCTGCTGCACTGGGGCAGAACAAAAATGCAGATTTTATTTTAGAGTGAGTGATCCATGCATTCTGCTGGCTGTGGCTCCATCGCTGCTCATTCCTGGTGGGGTCTGGGTGCCCTGAGCACATTTCCAGGCTGGGAATTTGCATTTCTGTGCAGTTGTGACTTTAGATCAGGACATCACTGAAAATGTGAGATGCTGCACCTGTAAAACCCCAGCTTGGTGTCTCTCCTGTTTCCTTCCAGCAAACAGAACTTTTTCTGTTGAATATTAAGAATTACATCAGTTCAACCTGTAGCAGACTAATAATTGGGGTTTTTTTCTATGCCAGAGGCAGTAAAGCCTCAGTACCTACAGAAATGAGTCCAGATCTTAATCTTAGTGAAAGAAATCATGTTTCTATTTCCTGAAGTGGAAGCAGGGTTTCTTTTATGATTTCCACCTCAGACCCGATGAGAGATTTTCTGGGAGGGGAAGGGTTTCCTCCTGCTGCTTTTCCTTGCCTCACTTCCCTCCACCCTCCTGAGGGTGAAGCCCCTAACACGGGTTCACTTTGCTTCTAGGATCAATTAATTCACTGATTTGCTTTGTCTTTTCTTAGGTACTGCCACGAATTGAGGATCTAACCCTTCAAAAGTTCTGCTTTTGGTTTGAGAACCTTTTTTCTTTTTTTTTTCTTTTTTTCCGGATAATGTTTTGTTTGCTGTTTTCCCTTGTTCTATCTGTCTATTAATACCCCAGACAGTTCTAGCACACTTTTAATATGACATGCAACTTCCTTTTTATGGCTAACAGCTCCTCCTGCTTTGCCATCACAACTTAAAACACTTTCTGCTCTCTGTAAACCACCGGGTACTTGAAATCCTCCACGGAAAAAAAAGCAAAAGAAAATAAGAAATAAAATCCACGCCTGCATTTTCCATTTGCCTTATCATGGAATCTCCTTGAATATCAGTAACTAAGGTTTTTGTCTGAGTTTTCCCTGGCGCTGCAGGCAGTGGGAGCAGACACAGGATCTGCCCAGAGGAAAGGTCACGATTTAATTTCTTTGCATCAGGGCACAGGAGGAATATGTGAGCGAGAATTATTTAGTGCCCAGCTCTGCCTTTGAATAAACTGCTTCGGGGTGTTCTGCACAGCCCTCTGGTTTTTGTAAAGAGGTAGAAATTAAAAGTAAAGCAAAGGGATAAATAAAAATAAAGCTGTCGGGGATAGCTCTCCTTTCATGGGTTAACTGCCCTGCGCCAAAACTCTCCTTTAAATCGGTTTATTCGCTCAGGCCTTGGTGAATAGATAAAAGCGGTTTGAGGACAGGTGTCGGCTCGTCCGTCCCCTTTCAGGGGAGGGTTTCAAAGGGTAAAAAGTCCCTTGCAAATGTCGCTTTCAAAAGGTGAGAAATCCCTGCCTGGAATCGGTGCTGCCTGGGCTGGGCCCGAGCGGCACAAAGGGCGCTTCACGCCGGGCTCCTGCACAGAAATTCCGTTTATTTTGTTTGTTTATTAACCATCCCTGGCTTTAGCATTGACACCCCTTTCCCCGGTTGTTTTCCTGAACTCGCATTTCTTTGTTCCGATCGTTCAGAGAACAGAAATCCCCCGTGCGGGGCTGGAAATGTGATTTGGGGCGAAGCCGTAAAACTGGCCAGGCTTGTTTGAAGCCGGGAGAGTTTAACTCTATTGACTTTCCTGCTTGGCCTCGCCGTTCGGTTGTACTTGGGTGACTTCATTAAAAAGGAGAGCAGTTACTTAATCGTACAATCCACCCCGCCGGTGTCATTTGCAGTTTCCTGTTCTATTCTTACTCAGCCAGCTGAAGGCCAATTCTTCTTTCGACTTCTGGAGTTTTCATGAGGACCAAAAATCTTCTGCTTTGACTTTTCTCCATCCTTTTCTCGAGCGACCATGCTGGGAAAAAAAACCAATCCCCCTCCCATAAAAAACCAAACCAACCAACCAACCAAAAAAAACCACAACAAAACATGCCCTCCCCCCCAAAAAAAACCCAACCAGAAAACAAACAACAACAACAAAAAAACACCCAAAAACCACCAAAAAAACCAACCAACCAACCAAAGAAGCCCCAAACAAGCAAACAAACAACAAAAAAAACCCAATAAAAAAGACACCCCCCCCAAAAAAACCCAAAATACCCAACCAACCAACCAACCAACCAAACAAAAACAACAACAAAAAAACACAAAAAACAACCCCAAAATAACAACAAAAAAACACCACAAAATTATGCTTAGTGGAAAAAAACTGCTTTGTGTTTTGGTGTAAATGAAGTTCTGGTGTTCTTGATGCCCCTTTAGGGTCTCTCTCTGCCATCCTTTGTCGGGCACGGCCCTGGCAGGAGCTGGGTACCTTTGTCCAGGTGTCCACCAAGGCAGTAACACCCCGAGACCACCAGGAATTCAAGAATTTCTCTGAAAATCTCCTAGGAACTCCTCCTAAATGGAGCCCAGCTCCCGGTGGAGGGGACATTTAGTGACTAAAATAAGGGGAATGTTTTGGGATGCTGTTCCTGCCCTGGAATGGAAGCTGGAGCCTCCCAGCCCCAGCAGAGGTGGGATTTAAGAAGGAATTGGGAAAATCTTGGGTGTTTCTTTTCTCCTTTTTAATCTGGGAAGTTCATTAATCCGTCAGTGTTTATTTAGTGAGTGAATTCTAGTCCTGGCATTACCTGGACAAGGGCATAGGCAGAAATCAGGGTGTGTGTTGGTGTCTGATATTTGACTTTTACACAGGGACATGCCAAGTTCTGACCCTGCTTTGCTTCAGTGCCAACCCTCGTTTAAGGGATTTATTTCCCCAGGAGAATTGATGAACCTCAGTTTTACATAAAAACCACTTTTATCCCTCTATTCTGCCAACTTAACAGCAGACAGGATTCCAATTCCCACTGTGGAATAAACCCCAACCCCTCCTTTGGTGTCTGTCCTTCCGCCATCTGGGCAGGAATTTGGAGGAATGTGCTGATTAATGGTTAAATAAAACTGGAATTTCACCTCCCTTTCTCTCAGTTTGGGTGCTCTCCCCTCATCCAAATGACCCGTGTCACATCAAACCCCCAAAGGATTAATCATCGCTGTGGTGAATGAATCAAAAATTGATGAAGAAATTTCGGCAGCTCTGCCAAAAATTACCTGAAACTGTCAGTGAGGGACAGGAAGGTTTCATGGGGTGGAGTTTGCCCCTCAAATATTGGGGAATTTGAAAAGTTTAACAACACAGAGATATTTAGGGAGAGGAAAAAGCAGCCCCTGATCTTGTGCAAGGTAAGGATTTTTTGAGAGTAGAAAATGCACCTGTAGTTTCCTAAGTTACACGTGTAAAGAGATAAAATTTTACAAACACAGTTATATAACACTATGCTTAAATACACGGATTTTTTTTAGGGCCAGTGAGGCAAAACCATGATCCTAAATTGTCAAAAATATGGTTCTAAACCATCCCAGCCACATGTCCTGGCGTAGTGTCCCTCAGCCTGCTCTGAGCACCTGAGAGGAGCAGCGCTGGTAAAAAAAAAATTTCCATCTCCTGATCTGTGCTGTACAACTGCTTTCCACGTGCTGCTTTATTTTTAGGATTTAGTTAATGGCTCTGGAAGAAATCACACTTTGCATCTTCCCCGGCATCATCCCGCGGTGCTTTTCTCTTCCCTCTGCTCTGGCAATTAAAAAAGTTGCAGGCAATTATCCCACGCGCTTTTAGAGTGGCCTGGCAACAAAGGATGTTCAAGCCCTGTGAAAATAACTTTATCTCCGTTTAAATATTGTAAATATCGTGGTAAAAAAAAAAACTTCAGGGTGCACGTGGGGTGAGAGAGTTCAGGACAGGCTTATTTTTATTTAATTCATTTTTCTGCAAGCTTGGGAAAAAAAAAATAAAAAAACAATTTGGCCAACATTTTTCGTTCATCATTGGAAATATTACTGCCTGGTTTGTAGGTGTTTAAATGTTATCACGAATCCCCGTAAATAGAAGGAGGAGGAGGAGGGAGGGGGTATCTGTTTGTAAGATGAGAAAAGGAACCACTGCCTATTGTTTGACCTGAACAGCTCCCTGATTGACTGGGAGAAGGAATATCTCCATGGGAACAGATGAATGTCTGGTTTTCATGTGGTGAAATCCCCAATCGAGCTCACAGTGCCTTCACTAACGTGCCGCTCTAAATTGGCTCTTGGCGTGCTGCTTCCTACCTTGGGCTGAACTAAACCCGAATTCTCCTCCCGAAGTTCTCTCTCCCAAATGCCAACAATGAGATAAAAATACAGAACTGGCCGCAGCCCGAATTAATGCGGTTGCTTTGTCCTGTTGTTGGTCTTTAAATTTAATTTTGGTTTTTTGGCGGGTTTTTTTTGTGGGTTTTTTTGGCTTTTTTTTAAGCCAAGCAGGCTAAATAATTAAATGAGATTCAGCATTTAGCACGGGCCAGCCTTTTCAGCCTGCTCCTCCTCTCAGGTTTGGGTGATGGGGAGGTATTGTGGTGCCTCCTCACACAAGAATTCTGCTGGTTTGGGCGAATTTGGAGAACTCCTCAATCCATTGTGGCCCGGGTTTGCTCCATCTGCTTTCCCTCCTGAGTTGTCAGCTGAATCTAAAAATAATCCATAAACAGATATTAGAAGTAATAAAATAACCACAGTAACAATAAAATAAAACAAAAAATCTCAATCCAGGTTGGGTGAAAGAGTGATCCCTAAATATTAAAGGCCCAGTGGTCTTATCTGGACCAGCTGCTTATAATGTCTGCGAGGAATGTGGCACATCAAGTGTGTGAACACTGCAGCTATTGTATCCTAACAGGCTGATTGAACCCGGGATAATTGGCATGTAACCTTCTCTATTAATAGTGCAGACAGATATGTGAATTAGCTGAATGCCTCAGACATATGCCATGCATTAACCAAAAGGGCTTACAATTCTCATAACAACTCGGCTAACTATTACACCAGTAATTATTCTTTAGAACTCGATAATATTCCAGCAAAATCAAGAAATAATTTGTAGTTTCGGGGCCGGATTATGAGTCGTGGGTCGGGCTGTAACACGATCACCGAGGGCTGGGTTGGGAGGAAGACTCGGGGCTGATAGTTGGGGCACTTTGATGTTTTTAAAGGGGTCAGAGTGTGATTCTCTGTCTTTGTTTAGCTCTTGTAACTCGGAGGATTCGATAGGCATGAGAAACATTTAGGATAATTCTTTCTGTGCTGAAGGACGTGTACAGTCAGGGCCATTGTCTTTGGAGAGACAACAGATTCTTTTCCTTTGTGAAATATGATGTAGAGGAGTAAAAAAATACTTCTTAATTTTTTTTTTTTTCATTCCATTGTCTTACTGTTCTGAACCTCTCATCCTCCCATTGCAGTTGTTTGTCTGGAATGGAATGGCAAAGCCACCTCTTACTTTAATGGGGTTGTTCTTCAGCTAAAAGTGATGGAGTGTGTGATTCAGCTCTGAGTGATCTCCAAAGAATGCAGCATTACAACACTGTGAAGGCAGAGAAATATCAACCATGGGCAGAGGATATTTAAATGTGGGAGCCCCTAGAGCTGCACAACCTGTCTGAGAGTGTGGAGTAACAAGCTGCTCCAACAGAGCAAAAATCTCTCTGCTCCAAAAATCTCTGTGCAGCTTTTTGTTATTTGAGAACCTTTCCTTGGAAGATTTTTTTTTACATTTTAGTGGAAAATAATCGGATATTTTAGAATAGAAATTAAAGTTAAGATGTTCCAGCATTTACAACAATTGTGCTGTTGTTTTGCAAATGCTTTAGTCATTTAAATGCTCCCCTTAGTAATCCACCTGGAGCCGGAGTCAAATAAACACCGACAGAAAAAGTGTTTTAACCAGCTACAAATACTACCCAAATAGACACTTTCATTTCTGGGGAGGTTTTATTTACATTTGCCCCTCTTCCACAGGGGCTGAGCTCAAAACCAAGTGTTTGGAAGTTGTTATGGTGCAAAGGGCAGAACTCAAAGAGCTTCCCCATAAAAACGAACGCCCAGTCTCACATCATTGCTTGGTGTTGATCTCCCTTGTGCAGAAACTAAAATGTTTATTGCCTTTGCAATTGTCTCCTGAGCTCCCCACCCACCAGCAGCTCCAGAGGTGACACTTTCCTGCCCCTGCTGCAGTTACCTGGTTCTGCCTCAGGATCTGCTGGAACCTTTATGGATTTTCAGCACCGAGGCTGTTCTGGAGCATCACTCACCCTCCAGGTTTGAGGTGAACTTTCCTCTCTCAGGCCCCCAGCTCTGCCCACCCTCAGCCCCTGGCAGAGAGCCCCTGGGTCAGGAATGTGCCCTCATGGGGTGGGCAGTGCCCAGTGGGGCTGATCCACATCCATCCATCCCCCAAAATCAGCATCAGATCCTTCTCTGAACCCACACGGCTCTTGCTTTGGTTTTTCTCCTGCCAGTTCTGTGTCTGTGAGGAAACTGAGGCAGCACAAACACTGTAAAACCACCTTGGCAGGGCTGAAAAGCAACAAGGAGCTGCCATGGGAGAGGCTGGAATACACTCTGGGTCTCTGTGTACACGGATTTTGCTTGGCATTCTTTCCCATCTTCCTAGTGGGAAGATATTAAAAAAAAAGAAAATTAACAGGCAACCAGAGCCTGCCTAGCCACAAACTCTGGAGCAGCTCCCCAGAGCTCAGCTCCCAGTTTGGGGAAGGATCAGGTTAGAACTGATCCTGCCCAGGGGTCATTCACAGCCATGGGGGTTTGGGGACTCATTTCCCATCCCCAGTTTGGGGACCAGTCCCCAAACCCTCCTGGCCTTGGCTCTGCAGGTGCCCAACATCTGCAGGTGACTTTCCAGGGCTTGAACCTTTGCCAAACACAGGAGTTGTGGCCCTAATGCCTCCTTCCCATTCAGTGGCTTGCCAGCTGGTTCAAAAGCCATTTTATTCTGATTTGTTGCCAAGTCAGAACAATTTGGTACGGTCCTTCACCAGCTCTTGTGGCCATAAAAATAATAATTTATAGAGAGATTTTTTATTTTCTCTGTATCCTGGCAGATTTGGGGGAGTGCATGTCTAAGAAGACTTTAAATTATGCTTGCTTAAACTCAAAGAGTGGTATTGGGGTTTTTTTATTTGATACCTCTTATACTTTCATATGTCTAAACTGCTCCATCTATAAAAACTCATTTTGTGAGAAGCATATATTAAATTGTATATTCATTTCCGTCCTGCCTATTATTAGGCCCACTTTACCTGTCTCTGTGCACACAAAATTTATGACTTTATAACCCTGGATTTATGCCTTTCTGTGGGAAGATGCAGCACCACAGATTCCAATCCTCAGAAGTTCTTTGCCTGGATCCATTTGTCAAGTTTCACATTTTCCTGCCTGGCAGACCTGCCCCAGTCAGCAGCCAGGGAAAGACCAGGAGAAGCTGGCAGGGAGGTGTCCTTAGCTGGGATCAATAGAAAAAGCTTCAGGAGCTTAGGAAATGAGGCATGTTGAAGTAAAATGCAAAATTGGATTTCACGAGCCTGTTTGTCACTGTGGGAGGGGCAGAGGAGGGCTGGGGGCTGCAGTTAAACTGTTCACAGAGGAGAGGGGCTTGAAGGAGCTCAGAGTGAGCTTTAAAGATCACCCTGCCCATGAGAAAATCACTTCAAAGGCCCCTGGCTTTAGGAAAAAGGAAATAAAAGGGTGATTCTGTGTGTCACCAACACTGGCCAGTGCCAGGAGTGAACCCTGAACTGAGAATTCAGAGATTGTACAGCCGCAGCTCCCCAAGGTGCAGGGCTGGGACTCACACTCTGGGTCTGACAGCTCAGACTCCCACCTGTGGGATCCCCCACCTGCCCTTGGGGTGCTGCTGGCCCTGCCCCAGGGACAGGAGCTGGGCATAGATCTGGTGGAAAATCAACCTCGAGGTCAGGTTTGTCCGGGTTTGTCCTGAGTTAGGGCTCAGCATCACCTCCAACACCTCAGGGCCATCCTCCAGCCCCTCCAACAGCAATGATTCCAGGTTAGATCTCATTTTTGGCTGCCCTGTTGTCTCTGCCCTGGGGTGAGCAGATTTATTTATGTTTATTTGGGCTGTTTTCACTGGGTTATTAAATCAGAGTGGGGATTGCTGTTCAGGGCTGTGAAGGACTGCAGTGAAAGGTGTTCCCCATGGCAGGGGACTGGAATGGGATGATCTTTAAGATCCCTTCCAACCCCAAACATTCTGGAATTCTGTTACTTCAGGGATGAGAATTCTTTACTCCAGAGATGAGGGAAGCTTTTATTCCATTTGGGAGGGCTGGGTTTGCCAGGCTGGGACAACCTGAGGAGAGTCCTCAGCTGGAAATGGAATTTCTTGTCTGCTGGGTGAGGAATTGTTTGGCTGAGGGTCTTCCAAAGCACAGAGCTGCTCAAACAAAGGTTTTTGGCATTTGTCCATCACAGTAGGGAAATATATTTCTGTTTTGGTCCTTAATGCCCACCCACCATCACGTTTTTCTCTCCTGCCCCTGAGCAGGATTAGGTGAGGGCATCAGGAATCTTATTTAAGAGTCCTTACACAAGATTTTCTCCCTCTTTAAAGTACTGGGCAATGATTTTCAACTTTTCTTAATCATGAGAATACCTAACCTTGGGGTAAAGAAGTCCAAATTGGGTAAAAGTTAAAATAAATTTTGGCTATATCTCCTATTTATTTTTTTTCCTATATTCTACCTTTGGTTCACACTCATGGGAAGGTTTCCTTGGTTTCATTTGGCAGCAGCTTTGTGAACTGCTGCCTTCTTAATGCTCAAAAAGAACAGAAGTCTGTGGCTGGAGAAAAACTGGAACTGATGCTCCTGAAACTGCCTTCTTGGGTCATGCAGATGGGTTATCCCAGGTGGAAGGAGTTATTAATGCAGATTTGGCTTCTGCATTTAATCCAGATGGCCACTGCAATTAACCACAATGCAGAGGAAATGCTTTAAATTGCTGTTGACACAGAGGAAAAAAAAAGCACAAGCTTGCACAAGCTGTGGGCCTGTCCTGATTCAGCTGAAAAGGTGGTGAGATATTGATATTGGTGATAAAATCCTTGCACTGAACAGGGGAACCCTCAAACCAGGAGGAGAGAGGACAGGAATGGGAAGTGTTCAGTGATGAGGTACAGAATAATCCAGGCCTGGGAGGTTTGGGCAGCATTTTGAGGTTCCAGTTTGGATTCCTCTGGGCTGGGCATTGCTCAGGGGCAGCACCCACCTGTCAGGTCACTGTTGGGACATTTGTGGCATCCAGTGAGCTCAGGAGCCATTTCATATCCAATTTCCTCCTAAAAACCAGGAACCAGAACAACGAGGGACAATCAAGGCCCTGTCTTTGTAATTCAGCAAATAAATCAGAAGGGTGACCAGGAATTCTTACTGTTAGCTCAGAGCAGAAATGCCAGTGTCAATGGAGGTTAGGCCAGGTATTGATTTGTCACAGGCCATGAGGTTTCCTGTGTGCCTGACTCTCCTTAATTCCCCTGGGTTTGACAACATTAGACCTGTGATGGAGGATAAAACATCACCATCTGCTAATGCAAACATTTATTGCTTTAAAAAACCCTATCAAGATAATGGTATAGAGAATAAAATCATCATCTTTAAGATGGTGAACAACAACAACAACAACAAAAAAAATCTGAGTTTTTAAATTCAGAGTTCTTCTAAAGCAAATCCAAGGGTAGCTGAGGAAGAAGATGAATGTGTTACAAACAGATGTTGGTTCCTGGAGAAAAGATAGGACTTGAGAGGCAGCAGGATGGAACTGAAATTCTTGGATTTGAAATCCTGGATTGAAATTCTGTGCTTTGGCCACGATGCCTCTGTCAGTGAGTGCTGCTGGAGCTGTGTCCCCATTCAGTCAGACAGGCAGACAGGCAGACAGACAGACAGACAGACATGAGCTGTCCCCACCTTTCCCCACAGACACTGTGAGTCACAGTTGGTCTCTTCCTCCTGCCAGTCCCAACAGCAGCAGCCTGGGGAGGACACACAGAGTGAATCAGCACCAGCCTGCTTCCTCCACAGACAGCACTCTGTGCCTTCAGACTCAGGGTCTGCCCTGGTGCATTTGGGAAATGCACATTTTGGATGTGGGTTTTGGTCACAGCTGCCAGCAGACCCAAACCCGTGAAGGAACCCTCAGTCTGTGCTGGTGCTGGGCAGTCCCTGACAAACATTGCTGCAGGACCTGGGGATGCTCTCCTGCAGCTGGAGCTGCTGGGTTGGGCTGGAGAACCTTCCCCAAACCCATCTCAGGTGGATGTGGGAGCCTGGCTCTGCTCTGTGTCACCCTGTGTCACCCTGTGTCACCTGTCCCGTGCTGGGAGGGCCCTGGGGACAGGGACAAACTGGGCAGGGACTTCTTTGCTGAGCACAGCCAGAGGAGGCCACGAGGCTGGTGAGGGGCTGGGGGCACAAACCCTGTGAGGAATGGCTGAGGGAGCTGGGGTTTTTTATCCTGGAGAAAAGGAGACTCAGAGGTGACCTTATCACTCTCTACGACTCCCTGAAAGGTGGCTGTGCTCAGGTGAGGTTTGGTCTCTTTCTGGAGGCAGCAACTGCCAGAATAAGAGGAAGCACCTCCAGCAGCACCAAGGGAAATTTAGGTTGGATATTAGGAAAAACTTTTTGCAGAAAGGATGATAAAATGCTGGAATGGTTTGCCCAGGGAGGTGGTGGATGTGCTTAAACAAAGACTGGATGAGGCACTTGGTTTAGTTGAGGTGTTAGGGCTGGGTTGGACTCGATGATCTTGAAGGTCTCTTCCAACCCAGTGATTCTGTGAATTCTATGTGAATTCTGTGACAATTCCGCCCCTGCAGCAGCTTCATCTGGGCGAGCATCACCCGCAGGCTGGGGGTTTGTCTCACCTGGACACGATTTCAGCCCGTGCTGGCACATCGAAGCCGCGCTTAAATTGGGTAATTTGGGTTCTGAGAGCTGTAAAGATTCTGTAAAGATGCTCTGCAGCACCCTGGAGGGGCAGCGGGGCTGGAGGGGCGCTGCTGTTGAAACGTTGAGATGCTGAAACGCCATCCCCATCTCCCTTTGTGTTGCATCACTGAAATATGCAGCGAGTGAAGTGCAATTTAAGCTGCACTTAAGCCGGCCTAATGGCTCAGAGGCATGAGAAAGGCTGGGCTGAGGCAGCTCTGATTGCTGCATCAGCCTGCACCTTTAAAAACCCCGATTTTGTAAACCCGGTGTCGCTGACACTTGTGAGTCCTGCTTTCACACACTGATGTGCAAATATCTCTGCACACCCAGGACGCAGCCATTGAAAAATGCTTTGGGCTGAGAGGGATTAAAAATCAACTAATTCCAGCTCCCCTGGGCAGGGACACCGTCCTCTAGGCCAGGTTCTGATAATAGTGATAGTACTTCTGAATAAAAGTAATAATTCTTCTGAAAGGGCTCTGCCCAGTCACCTCAGAGCCGGCTGTGTGTAACCCATGAGTAAGAAGCAAGAAATGTTTACTGTGATAACCACAATTAACATCACACTCTTCCCTCTGAGTAAAGCTGTGAGAAGGCTGCACCAGGCTGAGTTTATCTGTCAGTGAGAGAGCTCAGGTTCTGCTAAACATCTGCTTTTGGAGGGCTGCTGCTTTTTAATTAAATGAAGGTTTTTATGAAGAGAAGATGTACTGCAGCATATCCCTGTAATGGTGATCCCATCTTTCCCTGCCTCTCTGTCCCAAAATCCCCAAAGGAGCCAAACGGAATTTTCCTTTGGATCCCCGTGATGGTGGCTCAGGCCCAGGGAAAGCTGCAGGGAGATCCTGGGAAAGGGCAGGACACCCAGAGGAGAGGCTGGTTAATGTGATGTAGACACAAAGCCCAGATTTGGGCAGCTCACCCCAGGAGCCTGGGGTGGAACTGCAGGAATTCTTGCTACCTCCACTTCCCGTGCCTCTTGAACACACAGGAGGGGACTCGTTATGATAATGAACTGGTGTAGTGGTTTGAAAGCAAAACAAGTGAGAGGCTCCAAGTCAGAAATACAATTTAAAAAGAAAAAGAATTTTAAAAAAAGGGTAAAATAAAATAAATGCAATAATACAAAAGACCACTGACAGAGTCAGAATACAACCTGAGTAGGATG